>CM053610.1:67625299-67659823 GCA_028646535.1 Procyon lotor
AGCCTAGCTGGATATAGTATTCTTGGCTGCATATTTTTCTCATTTAGCGCTCTGAATATATCATGCCAGTCCTTTCTGGCCTGCCAGGTCTCTGTGGACAGGTCTGCTGCCAATCTAACATTTCTGCCTTTTTATGTTACAGATTTCTTGTCCCGAGCTGCTTTCAGGATTTTCTCTTTGTCACTAAGACTTCTAAGTTTTATTATTAGATGACGGGATGTCTATTTTTATTGATTTTGAGGGGGGTTCTCTGTGCCTCCTGGATTTTGATGCTTGTTCCCTTCGCCAGATTAGGGAAATTCTCTACAATAATTTTCTCCAATATACTTTCTGCTCCTGTCTCTCTTCTTCTTCTGAGATCCCAATTATTCCAATATTGTTGCGTCTTATGGTATCACTTATCTCTCAAATTCTCCCCTCATGATCCAGTAATTGTT
Organism: Procyon lotor; assembly: GCA_028646535.1. Taxonomy (NCBI): domain Eukaryota; kingdom Metazoa; phylum Chordata; class Mammalia; order Carnivora; family Procyonidae; genus Procyon; species Procyon lotor. The sequence continues at coordinate 67,625,737 of CM053610.1, forward strand.
CATCTTTCTTTTTCTCAGCTTCTTATTCTCCATCATTTGGTCTTCTATATTGCTAATTCCTTCTTCAGCTTCATTTATCCTAGCAGTGAGAGCCTCCATTTTTTATTGTACCTCATTAATAGCTTTTTTATTTCAACTTGGTTAGATTTTATTTCTTTTATTTCTCCAGAAAGGGATTTTATTTCTCTAGAAGGGGATTCTCTAATATCTTCCACGCTTTTTTCAAGCCCAGCTAGCAGCTTGATAATGTCATTTTGAACTCTATTTCCGACATATTACTAATACCCATGTTGACTAGGTCTCTAGCCATTGGTACTGTCTCTTCTTTTCTTTTGTGTTGAGTTTTTCCGCCTTGTCATTTTATCAAGATAAGAGTAGATGAGTGAGAGAGAAAAATACTCGAGTTCCACAGTTTTCACTGATTGATGAACTAGGTGCTGGCTAGATATTCTCACTGATCTTCTGGGGGACCGGCCCGTTGCCATGATTCTCAAATATCTTTGCCTGAGGCAGAATTGCACCACCCTTGCCAGGTGTTGGGCCAAGCACTTTGCTCAGGTTCACTCTCAGGAGTCTTTGTTCCCTGAGTGCTTTCTGTACTGCCCTGGAGGCCAGGAATGAAAATGGTGGCCTCCCAGTCTCTGGCCCAGAAGAGCTGAGTGCTGGGTGCCCTGCTCCTCAGCATGCCCTCAGAGGAAAGTGGTCAATCACTCCCATCTCCCTTGTCTACGGCCCTTGCTCTGTGCTCAGGTAGCCCGTGGTGGAGCGCCTCTATCTATGGCGCGCATGGTCCCGTCTGGCGTCTCCAAACCCAGCAGATTCCTGCTGCACTCTCCTGCACCGCTCCTCTCAGAGGAGAAGGAGGGGGGTCTCTCCAGAGCTGCCTGCTGTGGGGTCCCTGCTTGAAGAGCCATGGTCCTGCTTGATGAATCTGTACTGCAGGTCACAGTACAAGGCAAACCCAAGCTGATAGCACACTGCATGGTTCCTTCTCTGCTGCCAGCTTCTACGCCCCAATATCTGGGAGCCCTGCCACATTCGGACAGCCCTGTTCACTCTGCGACCCACGGTTCCTGAAACCACTCTGTTCCCGTGAGGGCTAAACCCCTGCTTAGCCTCTGGAGCGATGTCCCTCAGCAGAGCAGACTAAAAGTTCCAATTTTGTGCTCTGTGGTTCTGCGGCTGCCGGTAGCTGGTTCCTCCCCCCAGGGTCTCTCTTTCCACTGCTTTGGATTCACTTTTTCCACACGTCTTACCTTTCGGAAAGTGGTTGATTTTCTATTCCTAGAAATGCTGTTCTTCCTCTCTTCTTTCTGTTGTTGGGTTTGCATGCTTTTAGAATGGTTTGATAACTATCTAGCTGAACTTCTGGGATCTGACCGACACTATCTCAGCCTCCTAGACCTCTGCCATCTTGTCCTATTCCATTTTGCTATTTTTTTAAATTTAAACTTAGGAGCAACCAATTATATAAGCCAATCAATAACAAAATTAAAGAAACACGTTGATAAAAATACAACAATAGGAGGAGACCTTAACACCCCACTCACAGCAATGGACAGATCATCTAAGAAGATCAACAAGGAAACAATGGCTTTGAATGACACACTGGACCAGGGGGATTTAACAGATATTATATTCAGAGCAATTTCATCCTAAAGCAGCAGAAAACACATTCTTTTCTAGTGCACATGAAACATTCTCCAGAATAGTTCACATACTGGGTCACAAATCTTAAGCCCCAACCAGTACAAAAAGACTGCAATCATACCATGCATATTTTCAGACCACATGGCTATGCACCTGAAATCAAGAAGAAAAAAAATCTGGAAAAACAACAAATACAAGGAGAGTAAAGAACATCCTACTACAGAATAAATGGGCTGACCAGGAAATTAAAGAAGAAATAAAAAAATACATGGAAGCAAAAGAAAATGAAAATCTGACAGCTGAAACCTTAGGGATACAGCAAAGGCAGTCAGGCATAAGATGGAAATATGTAGAAATACCTTTCTCAGGAGGGAAAAGTCTCAAATACACAACCTAACTTTACACCTAAAGGACCTGGAAGAAGAACATCAAATAAAGCCTAAAACCGGCAGAAGAATGGAAGTTATTAAGATTAGAGTAGAAATCAATGATAGAGAAATTAAACAGAACAAAACAAAAAAACCAACGAAGCTAGGAGCTGTTTCTTTGAAAGAATTAAAACTGATAAACCTCTTGCCAGACTTATAAAAACAGAAAAGAACCAAATAAATAAAATCAGGACTGAAAGAGGAGAGATAACAACCAACATCACAGAAATACAAACAGTTATGAGATGATTATGAGCAATTATACACCAACAAATTGGGCAAACTTGAAAAAATGGATAAATTCCTAGAAACATATAAACTACCAAAACTGAAACAAGAAGAAATAGAAAACTGAACAGGCACCAGCAAAGAAATTGAATCAGTAATCAAAATCTCCCAACAAAATCTCCCAACAAAAAAAACTCCAGAGCGAGATGGCTTCACAGATGAATTCTACAGAACATTTAAAAGAAGAATTAATATCTGGGGCACCTGGGTGGCTCGGTCGTTAAGCGTCTGCCTTTGGCTTGGGTCATGATCCCAGAGTCCTGGGATCGAGCCCCACATGGGTCTCCCTGCTTGGTGGGAAGCCTGTTTCTCCCACTACCATTCCCTCTGCTTGTGTTCCCTCTCTCGCTGTGTTTCTCTCTGTCAAATAAATAAAATCTTAAAAAAAAAAAAAAAAGAAGAATTAATATCTATTTTTCTTAAACTACTCCAAAAAAATAGAAATGGAAGGAAAACTTCCAAACTCTTTCCATGAGGCCAGCATTACCTTGATTCCAAATAAGACAAAGACTCTACTATAAAGGGGAATTACAGACCAATATTCCTGGTGAACATGGATGCAAAAAATTCTCACCAAGATATTGGTCAACAGAATCCAACAGTAAATTAAAAGGATTATTCACCGTGACCAAGTGGGATTTATTCCTAGGCTACAGGGGTGGTTCAATATCTGCTAATCTAGTGATGTGATACACCACAATAATAAAAGAAAGGATCAGAACCATATGATTCTCTCAATAGCGTCAGAAAAAGCATTTGACAAAACAGAGCATACTTTCTTGATAAAAACCCTAAGCAAAATAGAAATAGAGGGAAAGTACCTCAACATCATAAAGGAAAGTCCTACAGCTTATACCATTCTCAATGAGGAAAAACAGAGCTTTTCCCCTGAGGTCAGAATCTCAACAGGGATGTGCACTCTTACCATGGCTGTTCAACACAGTATTAGAAGTCTGAGCCTCAGCAATCAGACAACAAAAAGAAATGAAAGGCACCCAAATCATCAAGGAAGAAGTCAAATTTCACTTTTCACAAATGACATGATACTCTGTAGAACACCCAAAAGACTCCAACCAAAAAACTGGTAGAATTACTATACGAATTCATCAAAGACACAGGAAATAAATTCAACGTACAGAAATCTGTTCCACTTCTATACACCAATAATAAAGCAGCAGAAAGAGAAATCAAGGAATCGATCTCATTTACAACTCTATCAAAAATGATAAGATACCTAGGAATAAACCTAACCAAAGAGGTAAAAGATCTGTATTTTGAAAAGTATAAAACACTTATGAAAGAAACGGAAGACACAAGTAATGGAAAAATCTCCATGCTCATGGATTAGAACAAATACTATTCAAATGTCTATACTACCCAAAGCAATCTACACATCAGTACAACCCTGATCAAAACAACATCAGCATTTTTCACAGAACTAGAACAAACAATCCTAACATTTTTTAAAAAAAGATTTTATTTATTTATTTGACAGAGAAGAGAGAGATCAAAAGTAGGCAGAGAGGCAGGCAGAGGCAGAAGGAAAAGCAGGCTCCCTGCTGAGCAGAGAGCCCGATGCGGGCCTCAATCCCAGGACCCTGAGATCATTACCTGAGCTGAAGGCAGAGGCTTTAACCCACTGAGCCACCCAGGCACCCCAACAATCCTAACATTTGTATGGAACCAGAAAAGACCCCAGAGAGCCGAAGTAATGTTGAAAAACAAAAGCAAAGCAGGAAGCATCATTATCCCAGACTTTAGCTGTATTACAAAGCTGTAATCATAAAGACAGTATGGTACTGGCACAAATACAGACATATAGATCAATGGAACAGAACAGAGAACACAGAAATGGGCCCTCAGGTATGGTCGACTAATCTTTGACAAGGCAACAAAGAATATCCAATGGAAAAAAGATAGTCTCTTTAACAATGGTATTGAGAAAAATGGACAACAACATGCGGAATGAAACTGGACCACTTCCTTATACCACACACAAAAATAAACTCAAAATGGACGAAAGCTATAAATGTGAGACAGGAAACCATCAAAATCCTACAGGAGAACACAGGCAGCAACCTCTGTGATATCCTCTGTAGTAACTTCTTCCTAATATGTCTCCTGAGGCAAGGGAAACAAAAGCAAAAATAAACTATTGGGACTTCACCAATACAAAAAGTTTCTGCATAGTGAAGGAAATAATCAACAAAACTAAAAGGCAACCAATGGAATGGGAGAAAGTATTCTCAAATGACATATTTGATAAAGGTAATATCCATAATATCTTTATCTATATATAATCTATATAGAAGAACTCCTCAAAATCAACACCCCAAAAATAAATAATCCAGTTAAGAAATGGGCAAAAGACTATGGACAGACATTTCTCCAAAGAAGATATACAAATGGCTAACAGACACATGAAAAATGTTCAACATCACTCATCATCAGGGAAATACAAATCAAACCCACAATGAGATACCACCTCACACTAGTCAGAATGGCTAAAATTAACAACTCAGGAAACGAAAGATGTTGGTGAGGATGCAAAGAAAGGGGAACCATTTTGCACGGCTGGTGGGAATACGAACTGGTGCAGCCACTCTGGGAAACAGTATGGAGGTTCCTCAAAAAGTTAAAAATAGAGCTACACTATAAACCAGCAATTGCACTACTGGGTATTATCCAAAGGATACAAAAATTATGATTTGAAGGGGCAGATGCACCCCAATGTTTATAGGAGCACTATCACCAATAGCTAATTATGGAAAAAGCCCAAATGTCTATCGACTGATGAATGGATAAAGAAGACATATTTTATATGTATTTGTTATACATATGATGTATATAAGATATATATATGTATATATATCTTGCCATTTGCAACTATGTGAATGGCACTAGAGTGTTATCATGCTAAGCGAAATAAGTCAGAAAAAGACAAATATCATATGATTTCACTCATATGTGGAATTTAAGAAATAAAACAGAAGAACATAGGGGAAGGTAAGGAAAAATAAGATAAAAACAGAGAGGGAGGCAAACCATAAGAGAATCTTAATTGTAGAGAACAAACTGAGGGTTGCTAGAGGGGAGGTTGGCAGGGGATGAGCTTAATGTGTGATGGGTATTAGGAGGGAATTTGTTAGGATGACCACTGGGTGTTATATGTAAGTGATTAATCACTAAATTCTACTCCTGAAACCAGTACTACACTATATGCTAAGTAACTTAAATTTACATATGTATACACATATATACATACATACATACGTACATACATACATATAAATAAAAAGATGGCTTATATGTTGTCTCTAGGAATCTCACTTCAAGGATAATAATATAGGCAGGTTAAAACTTAAGGATGGGAAAAATATTATGCAAACACAAAAATAAAGCAGAAGTGTCTAAATGACATCTAATACTTATTAAGGAAAGAAAATTACCAGAGATAGAGAGATATTACATAATAGATAAGTCATTTCATCATAAAGTCAGAGTATATATCAAACATCAAAGCTAAAAATATGTGAGGAAAAACTGATAAAACCGAAAAGAGAAAGAGGCAAATCACAAGTATGGTTGGAGACTTAAACACTCCTCTCACAAAATGGATAGAATAATTAGACAGAAAATCAGTAAAATCATGTTATAATTCAACAGCACCATGAACCAGCTTAATCTGTTTACAGTTATAGAATTTTCTACTCTACAACATCAAAGCATACATTCTTTCCTAGATATCCTGGTCATAAGACAAACCTTAACAAATGTAAAAGAAGTGAAATCATAAAGTTTGTTCTCTGACTACAATGGAATCAAACTAGAAATCAGTAACAAATAATAGGAAATTCTCCACTTATAAACAACACACTTCTAAATAATCAAAGGGCTAAAGAAGTCTCAATGTAAAATAAGCAAAAAGAATTTAACTGAATAAAAATGAAAATACAACATATCAAAATGTGTGAAACACAGTGAAAGCAGTAATTTGAGGGAAATTTGTAGCACTAAAATTTCACATTGGAAAAGAGGAAAAGTCTGCAGTCAATCTAAGCTTCCTTGGTGACTACATTTATTGTAGTGATGTAAAATAAGTAATATACAGTAAGTAATGTATAGAATTTTTGAATCACTATGTTGTATCCCTGAAACTGATATAATATTGCACATCAACTATACTTTGATAATAAATTCTTCTAAAATAAAATTAATTAAATTAAATATCACCCACAGAAAAATAATCTAAGCTTCCACTTCAAGAAACTGGAAAAAGAAAGCAGAATAAACAACGAAGGATAAAAATAACAGAGATGAGTGGAAATCAATGAAATTGAAAAAAAAAATCTGTGAAACAAAGGCCTGTTTCATCAAAAAGAGCAATAATAGTGATGAACCTCTAGCAAGAGTAACAAAGAAAGAAAGAAGATACAAACTGACAGTATCAAAAACAAAACAGAGATTATCCCTGCAGACGCTATAGACATCCAAAAGTTAGTAAGGGAATATTACAAACAACACACACATATAAATTTGACATTTTAGATGAAATATACCAATTCTCAAAAAGTACAAATTATCAAAACTGATCCAATATGAAACAGATAATCTGCATAGCTCTATAACTTCAAGGAAATCGAATTCATAATTTTAAAACTACCAAAAAAGAAATCTCTAGGCCCAGATTTTTTCACTTGAGAGTGTTTTAAAAAATTAACGGAAATTGTACATTATCTCTTCCATTGAGCTTAAGCAGCTGGAGCACTTCCCAAGTCATGTAATGAAGCTATTATTACCCTCTTTTAAAGACCAAACAAAGAAAGGGGGTCCTGGTTGGCTTAATCAGTATTACATTTGACTCTTCATCTCCGGATCATGTGTTCAAACACCACACTTGGTGTAGAGATCACTTAAAAATTTCTCTTTATAAAAAAATAATTTAAAAAATTACCAAAAAAAGAGACTACAGATAAATAGTCTCTCATGAATATAAATGTAAAAATTCTTTTTAAAAAAATATTTATTTATCTTAGTGGGGAGGAGCAGAGAGGGAGACAAGTAGACTCCCTGCTGAAGGGGAGCCCAGTGAGGGGTTCTTTCCCAGGACCATGAGATCATGCCCTGAAATGAAACCAAGAGTTGGATGCTCAAATGGGTTACCCAGGCACCACTAAATGCAAAAAAAAATTCTTCATAAAACATTACAAATAGATTACAGCAATATGAAAAGAATGATGCACCACTCCATGGGGTTTATACAAGGGACAAGGCAAGTTTAATCAATGTAACCTACCATAATAACAGGTTAAAGAAGAAAAATAACATATTCTTATCAAGTCATACAGAGAACATACTGGGCGAAATCCAACAACCATGCAAGATAAAAACCCTCAGGGGAAAAAAAAAACACAGGAAAAGAGAAGGACTTCCACAACTGATAAAGAATATCTTTAAAAAACCCAGGGGCGCCTGGGTGGCTCAGTGGGTTAAAGCCTCTGCCTTCGGCTCAGGTCATGATCCCAGGGTCCTGGGATTGAGCCCGACATCGGGCTCTCTGCTCAGCAAGGAGCCTGCTTCCTTCTCTCTCTGCCTGCCTCTCTGTCTACCTGTGATCTCTCTCTCTGGCAAATAAATAAATAAAATCTTAAAAAAAAAAAAAAAAACCCACACCCTAGGGGCGCCTGGGGGCTCAGTGGGTTGAGCCTCTGCCTTCGGCTTGGGTCATGGTCTCGGAATCCTGGGATAGAGCCCCACATCAGGCTCTCTGCTCAGCAGGGAGCCTGCTTCCCTCTCTCTGTCTACTTGTGATCTCTCTCCGTGTCAATAAATAAATAAAATCTTTAAAAAACAAATAAACAAAAAAACCCACACCCTACATTGTTCTTAATGGTCAAACTCTGAAATATTTTTCCCTAACATTGGGAACAAGGCAAGGATGTCCCCTCTCTCCACTTTTTCAACATAGCGCTGGAAGTTCTAGCCAGTGAATTAGGGAAAAAAGGGTAATAATAGGTGTTTCTATCAAAAAGGAAGAAAGAAATCTGACCCTATTTGCAGATGACATCGTGGTCTATGTCTACAAAAAAGTCTCCCAAAATTAATAATTGAATTCAGCAAGACTACAGTATAGATCAACATACTAATATCAATTATATTTCTATATAATAACAATGAACATGTACACACAAAACCAAAAAATACAATACCAATTAAAATTAGTCAAAAAGTATGAAATACTAAGATTCAAATCTAACAAAAGTTATATAGGATTTGTATGCTGAAATTACAAAATGCTAGTTAAAAAAAGTAAAGTTAATCTAAATAAATGAAGAGACATAGTATCTTCATGGATCAGAAATTAAAAATAGTAAAGGTGTCAGTTCTGCCTAAATTGATATAAACAAGTTGAGCACAATTCCTACCAAATTCAAAGCAAGATATTTTTCAGATACAGACAAAACTATTCCAAAATTTATATGGAAAGACAAAGGAATTAGAACAGCAGAACTATCTGGAAAAAGAAGAAAATGAGAGGCATCAGTCTACCTTATTTCAAGACTCATATAGCTACAGTAATCAACACTGTATGGTACTGACAGAAGGAGAGATACATAAAACAATGGAATAAAATAGATAAGCCAGAAATAGGCCCACACAAATATGTCCAACTGATCTTTGACAAAGGTGTAAAATCAATGCAGTAAACTTTTCAACAAATGGTGCAAGAACAACTGGATATAAAAAATAATAAAATAAAACCCAAAAAAGCCTCAACCCAAATCTCACTTATGTAAAAATTGCCCAAAATGAATTATGGTCTTATATGTAAAATATAAAACTATACATTTTTTTTGAAAATAAACATAAAGGGCGCCTGGGTGGCTCAGTTGTTTAAATGTCTGCCTTTGGCTGAGGTCACGATTTCGGGGTCCTGGGAATGAGCAGGGACACTGCTTCCTCCTCTCTCTGCCTGCCTCTCTGCCTACTTGTGATCTCTCTCTCATAAAAAAAAAAAACAAAAAAAACTCCCCAAAAAACAAAAAACATACGAGAAAGTCTTTGGTATATAAGGTTAGGCAAAGGCATTTGATGCCAAACCACTATTCATAAAAGGAAAACTTGATCTACTGGAATTTACCACAATTAAAAAATTTTATTCTGCCAAATACTCTATTAAAAGGATGGAAAGATAAGCTACAAACCGAGAGAAGATATTTACAAACACATATGTGACAAAGGGTAAGTATCAAAACATATAACTCTCAAAATGTAACCATAAAGAATTAGAAAATGGGCCAAAATATTGAGACATTTCATCAAAGACGATCTACTAATGGCAAACAATTGTATGAAAAGATATTCAACATCATTATCTATTAGGGCAACGGAAAGTAAAGTGACACTGAGATATCACTACATACCTTTCAGAATGACTAAAATACAAAACAGAAGCTAAGATGTGAGGATTGAATCTGATCATGTTTATAGAGCCCTCAGCTTTAACTAGCACACCTTAAATAAGAGCCATTCACATAATACAAATGGCTCATATATATATATACAGACACACACACACATATATATATACAGGAAATGCATGCAATCGCCATTAGTAAAAAAAGAAATTAATATTCGAGCAGATGAGCACAGAGGGTATATGAGAAATCTCTATACTTCCCTCTCAATTTTTCTGTGAACCTAATTGCTCTAAACTACTCTAAAAATAGTTTATTAATTATTAAAAAGAACTTTAATAGAAAGTATACATAAAAAACAAAAGCAGAAAAGATGTCAAATCCTACCTATTTAATTGTCGATGTTTTAAGATACTGACTTTTAACAGTGGTATTGTAATTTCACAAAAAGGTGAGGGGAATATTTGGGTATATCAAGAATAACTTCTGACTCAGTAATTCCACTATTAGGAATTTATTCTTAGGAAATAATCGGATAAATGCACAAAGGTGTGTGTGTGTGTGTGTGTGTAGGTATGTGAGATATATATGTGTGTGTGTGTGTGTGTGTGTATATAATGCTTATTATAGCATTGTTTATAGTAGCAAAACATTAGAAATAATCCATGTCCGTAGATAGGTTGAATCAATTACGGTGGTGCATCCTTATAATGCAAGATGTGAATCTATATTTATTGACATGCAAAGAGGGCAATGATATTGTATTGTGAAAAAAAGTTATATATTACTTCTATAATCAGAAAGCTAGTTTTACTTTGGAAAAAATGTAGCTTAGTGTTCCAAAAAACATTATTGACAAAATAATTGTCAACAAAATATTGACAACACATAGTCCTCTGGATCAGAAAAAGTTGAATTAATGGAAGGGCTTTAGGGTTAAACAAGATTTATTTATAAAACCTATGAACTAAAGACAAATACATATCCTTACATAGTAGTAATGACATGTGATCAGAGTGCTTATTAAAGATTTTTTCAAAGTAATGTCTCTTTTCCAACCACTTCAACACTGCTGAGGGCCACATGTTAGCTTTCCAAGGAAAGCTAATATTTGTTACCTCTCTAAAATTTAGACAGACACTCCTTAGTTCTCCAGGTACTGACAAAACTTAAGTGTCTCTTTCTGGCAAATGTAATGAGATACTTAATAAGGATCAGACTATATAGCAAGCTGAATATTATTTTATTATTTGAACATGGTTATCAGTAGGAAAGGAACGGGAAGAGGGGAGAATTCAAAAATTAGGAACAGAATGGCACTTATCTTGTTTCCTCTAGAAGGAGATAGATGGGTGAGAGTACTTACTATAATCAGAAATAAAATTATATCATCTGTTCATAGTTTTTTGAGTTCTATGGAGTTTAAGTATACAATAAAAGGATAAAGAATTATTGAGGTTGTGACTATACTTTATCAAACACAAAGGAAGCAAATATATTTTATAAAAAGGTAGACATATTCTGAAATTTACTTATTAATGTTCATACATTATACATCATAGTCTTTTCTTGAGCCACGAGATCTGCAAATGTAATAACATCTGCTTAATAAACTGTTGGTTGTATTTTCTCTGCATGTTTCCTTTCAGACCTGAACAAGGTAGAATAACAAAGCAGAATTTCTCCTAGACTTTACAAAGCATTCATGAGTGTCAATAGCCAAGAATCACCATATCTCTCTTATTAGCTACAATCTGCACATACCATGCATGTCCTTCACTGTATGGTAAGACATCTTTGATTTTTACCATACTGGTAAAGGTTATCTTCATCCTTCTGCTTTAATACAGCTATAACTCTGTAATAGAAGTATCCATAGTCATCTCTAGTACATACTAATTGCTGCTAGGTGGTATACTCAAAGGTACCTGAAGGTCATTCATTTAATACAGGGAATGTGAACGGGTCCTAGAGTCTTTTAATCGCTCCCTGCCAAATGAAAGAGACTAAGACTTCATGACAAGAAGTGTGAGGAAGCCGTCAGCCGGGGCCAGTCTAGGGTTTGAAGTCAACAACTGCCTTGATCGGGGGCTCCTGGGTGACTCAGTTGGTTGAACATCCAACTCTTCTTTTGGCTCGGGTCATGATCTTAGGGTCATGAGATCAAGTCCCAAGTCAAGCTTGGTGCTTAAGATTCTCCCTTTCGCTCTGCCCCTCCCATCCTACTCTCTCTTAATGTCTCTTAAAAAAAAAAAAGTCAGGTTTGCAGACACAATTCACTCAATCCTAAACATGGCCTTTTACCCAGGTCCTAGAATATCACTCACTGAATAAGGGTACCAGAGAAAACAGTGGGGAGTTGAATGCAAGAGAAACTGAGAGTGGCAAACAGTTCCGAAAAGACAACTCAAGTGGAATTTTGGTGGAAAATAAATTTTGTATGTCACAGATGAAAAGATAACTAATGACTAAGTCTTAAGATTCATCCATTCAATGTGATGCCTAATTCACACACCATCCCCATTTTTAGCTCAATCCCTAAAATGAATCCAGTCTATTTCTCTCATACTGGACAAAAGAGAGTTCCCTAAGGACATTTACAGTAATTCTAGTAAAACAGAAAGGTTATCATAGCTTTCCAAAGAATCACGGTTTTCTTTAACAATGCAGCTTTTACCCCTTTTTGATTTTTAGATACAATATCTGAGGGAGAATGTGAGCAACATTAACAAAATCTAAGGACTTAACTTCATTGGTATAGTTACATACAGGGAAGTAATGCTGTAAAGAATGACAGATTGCCAAATGCAATGCGGTTTGAATGTTTGGGCCATACCCCTGACTAACTACAAAAAGGGAACCTTAAGTAAGAGCCAAGTATATAAAATTTGTTCATGAAATGGCCTTCAATTTATTTTTACCTATACTCTGCCAATTTTGTTTGGTATCCAAGTTTACTGATTAGCATAACTTTTTTTTCAAATTGCCATTATGGTAGAGGCCCCTCACCCTTGGCAGAAATCCAAAGTAGCCCCATACCCAGAGTTTTCCTTCCCAACCAGCCCTAACTGGGCCCACATGAAAACCAGCTCCTTCATGTATAAAAGCACATCTTTCTAGGTGCTTTTAGTTAAAGGGCTTGAGGTTTTACTGTTGTTCCCTTCTGCTTATTTTCCCTTTTTGTTCTTTCATTTTTCTTAAAAAAAAAGAAAAAAAAAGTCTGTTCACATGTGTGTAGGCCACTTTCTAAAGGCCACAATAAATGTTTTAAATCTGAGCACTATATCAAAGACAGTAAAAGTCTCTTGGAATGCCACCATGGTGAATCAACCCTCTTGGAATTCTTTTCTTTAAAATTTCAGGTACTCAATAATTACCAGTATGCAAATAAATAGGCATTTGAAAAAAAGGACTAAAAGAAAAACAAAAAAAAAATTGTTTGAGTATAGTGATGGAACTTCACTTATTAAAAATATCTTGGAGGGGCGCCTGGGTGGCTCAGTCATTAAGCGTCTGCCTTTTGCTCAGGTTATGATCTCAGGGTCCTGGGATCAAGCCCCACATCGGGCTCCCTCCTCAGCGGAAGCTTGCTTCTCTCTCTCACTCCCCCTGCTTGTATTCTCTCTCTCAATCTCTCCCTGTCAAATAAATAAAATCTTAAAAATATATATATCTTGGGACTGTAGCTTACTTCATGGGAAAAATGTTAATTACTAATTTAATTTTTTAGAGGTTATAGAGCTATTCAGATCTTCTATTTCTTTTTTAGTTAGTTTTGGCTATTTTTATTTTTTTTAAAAAAATTTCCCTATCATCTAATTTTTCAAGTTTTTTTATAATGAAGTTGTTCATAGTAAACAGGATTATTTCAATATTTAAAATCTTCTGGTATGTCTATCATTAGGTCGCTTTTATATTTCTAATACTGTTCCCTACTTTTCTATTTTACTAATCTTGTCAAAAAACAAATGCTTAGCTTTATTAATCCTCTAACCACCTTTTTTGCTCCTTTTAATTTCTGAACTTATTTTTATTATTTTCTTTTCTACTTTCTTTGAGTATATTTTACTGATACTTTAAAAATTTCTTAAATTGCACAGCTCTTTGAGTCTTTCTTGTTTTTCCATCATAAACAGTTAAGGCTATGTATTTCCCTTTATAACTCTGCTTCAGAACTCACCTCTGAATTCCTCAAACTCAGTATGTCCAAAACTAATCTCAGGTCGTTTTCCCACACACCTGTTCTTTCTGTGGTCTTACCAGTCTTGTCAATGGAACTCTATTTCTCCAGTAGCTCTAGTCCAAACATTTGTTGTCATCTTTGACTTCTCTTTCTATCATATTCTTCATCCAGTTTACCAGCAAAGGCTGTCAGCAAAACCTTCAATATATCAAAAATCCAACCGGGGCACCTGGGTGGCTCAGTGGGTTAAAGCCTCTGCCTTCGGCTCAGGTCATGATCTCAGGGTCCTGGGATCGAGCCCCGCATCGGGCTCTCTGCTCAGTAGAGAGCCTGCTTTCCCCTCTCTCTCTCTTCCTGCCTCTCTGCCTACTTGTGATCTCTCTCTCTGTCAAATGAATAAATAAAATCTTAAAAAAAAAAAAAAATCCAACCAACCACTCTGTCCTCATCCCTTTTGCTGCCAACCTGCTCTGAATGGTCACTATTTCTCACTCAATTACTGCAGCAGACTCCCAAATGCCCTTATCCTTCAAAAGTCTATTCTTGACATATCATCTGAGTGATATATTCACTAGTTGATTCTAAGTCATCTACTGACATCCCCTACTATTCAAGAGAAAAATTTCAACTCCTTCTGACAGGCAACAAAGTCCTATATTACCAAGCCACCTGCTACCTTTCTGACCCATTATCTTATTATTCTGCCATTCTGTTCACTGCTCCAGTGAAATTGCTGGGATTTAACTCATTGCTCACCTTCTTAGTGATGCCTTCCCTGACAACTTTAAACTGCAGTCCACTCATTCCACCATTCAATATTTCCCTAACTACTGTCCCTGCTTTGTTCATCTTTATTTTACCTACTTACTTACACATTGTTTCTTTCACTATAATGTAAATTTTATGATGCCATAGATTTTTGTATGTGTGTCTGTTTTGTTCTTTGCTATAGTCTTAGTTCTAACAACAGTGCTGGCATGTGGCACTGAGCAATTATTTATTTATTTTTAAATTAACATATAATGTATTATTTGCACCAGGGGTACAGGTCTGTGAATCACCAGGCTTACACATTTCACAGCACTACCATAACACATACCCTCCCGGCGCTCAGTAATTAATTACTGAGTAAAGACAACTAACTAATCCTTTGAAATTTTCAAGGATTTATGGCCTAGGACGCGGTCAATTTTAAAAAATGTTTTTGTTTATTCATGAAAAAAGTATAGTCTCCAATGTTCTATATAGTACTCTATACATGTCCATTAAATCAAGCTTTTAATTATATTGTTCTAATCTTTTATTTCCTTACTGATATTTTATTTGCTTAATCTCTCAATTACCACATGAAAGGAATTAAAATCTCCAGCTGTCATAGTGGATTTATCAATTATTTCATGTGAATTTAACTTATGTTTTACACATTTACATTTATCTTCCTACTGAATTGATTTTTCTGCCGATATTGATCTTTAGTAATCCCTACCAATGATTTTGCTCTGAAGACTATTTCTATGACATCACTAGCTCTTTTTTTGGCTATACCAAGTACACTTTTTTCCCGTTCTCTAATTTTTTAAACTTATTTGTTTTATATGTCTTTTGTTAAAACTTATAAGAAAAATGTTTCAACAATCTTTGCAAATGAAAAATTTAGATCACTTACATTGATAATGATTATTGATTTTTAAAATTGATTTCTACCACCTCATTGTGTGTTTTTTGTTTTCTTTTTTTTTTTTTTAATGTTTCTTTCCCCTATATGCTACACCCTCCCCAATTCTTGCCTTCTTTTGGGACGAATTTTTTTCTCATGCAACATTTTTACTATATTTGTTTGAAAACTATGTATTCTATTTCTATTTTTTTAGTGATTACCCTAGAAATTCTACCATGTGTATTTTACTTAGTAAAATCTAGTATTAATCAGTATCTCTATCTTCCTCTTGGAAAGTATAAAGACCAGAGAATGCATTAACTTCATTAATTTTTCTAAAAAAATTCCCCTATCACATTATTATTATTATTATTATTGTGATTGTTATTGTTATCATTATTTCATTGGGTTCTTTTTATAGTTACTGTAAAGGATTTTACCTCAATTTTAACCCCTTGAATTAGACATGGGCATTTGTTTCATTCTATCGATTTTTGTGCTCCCACAAGTTTAATATTCTTTTTGGCCCACCATTCCTGCTTGCTGTTCACACTTCCCTCTCTTATAGTTCAGAGAAGATGCTACCCTTCAATATACTAGATTGATGTGGGGATCTTGGATCCCATCTCTCACTCTTCTTGAGCCCAAGGCTTTGTCGCCTACACTTTAAGTATCAGCCTTTGTAAACCAAGTTCCTCCCTGCCAGGTGCCAGCACATGCCCTCAAGGCTAACTTCTAGTTTGCTTACTCTTATGGAATCAAGCACCCTTGTCATTTCAACTTCTGAGTGTTTCCCTTCGTTTCCTGCCAGCTCAACCTTGCTTCAAGCAAATATTTTAAGTATATTATCCAACACTGTTAGATGATCTGACCAGAAAGCTTTTCTCTGCAAATATTCTGTCTTGTTCCTTAAAAATTCTTAGGTAACTGTTTTGATATACATAGTCTTTGAATTGATTTCATATAATGGTTTTACTTACTGTGTATGCTCCATTAGTGAAAAGTGTAACTGAAAAAGCCATTTAGAACTCAAATTGGTTAACAAATTTTTTAGTCACAAATGATTTCTTTTTGCCTATCATACATATTTATCACGTAAGAACCATTTCAAAAACTAAGAATAATTCCCAAAACACTACCCTTTTTTTTCCTGAATTCTAAGTATAGTGACTCTAACATAATGTATATTTCCCTTCAACACCTTATTATAAAAATTTTCAAACATCCAGGAAAGTTGAAATATATTTACCACCTAGATTCTATCATTATTCTACAATATTGTTTTATCACATATCCATCCATCTCCCTTTCTATCAATTCATCTTACTTTTTGTTGAAGGGCAAAGAAAAATGCAGACATCAATATATTCTGCCTCAAATATTTCACAAAAATATTTTTATTCCTAGGCAATAAATCCCCCTTTCCCAACATTTTGCTTACTATTTTATAAGAATTGAAAAGCATGACTCTGTGCCATAATCACCTAATATCATCTGAGTTAGAAAACAGTACTTACAGTTAAGAGGGGAAATAAGTAGAATAAATTATTTTTAATCCTTTATAATATACTTCCATATTGGTAAAATAAGCTTCATATGTGGCACATTCATTAGAAATGTTTACCCTTTTATTGCGTCATTATCTATGAGTTCCTATTATAATTTCTATTTATAATGAAAAGCTCTTTCTTTTTAACACTTTCCTATTCAGTAGTTCTAGAGGACTACTCAATTTCATGAAGACAAAGAAGTGAACAATCAACTTCTGAACTTAACTTAGGCAGCTGAACTTGCCTTCTGTGATACTGTGATTTATAATAAGAAATATGTATTTGGTCTTTGTCCCATGCCTGGCACAGAGCTCCTAAAATTCTTGGAATTTCCTAACTGAAGGCAGAATCTTTTGTTATGCATAACAAGCCCCTTTCGGCTACACTTGAGTTTATATTACAGAAAAGACTGTAAAAGCCCCTAGGCTGGGGGTTGGTTGTCAGTGGAATCAAGCACTGGGTTAGAAGATTGGAAACTTCAGCCCCACCCCCAAATCTGGAGCTGGGGAGAGGGGTTGGAGGTTGAATTATTACCAATGGCCAATTATTTAATCAATCATGCCTATGTAATGAAGCCTGCCATATTAATAAATATCCAAAAGGACTAGGATGAAAGAGTTTCCAAATTTGGTGAACGTGTGGAGGTGCTAGTAGGGTGGCATTCCTGGAAAGGGAATGAGGCTTTACATCCTTTCCCATATAACTTGCCCTATGCATCTCTTCATCTGGCTATTCACTTGCATCCTTTAAAATATCCTTTAAAATACCAGCAATAGTAAGTAAACTGCTCTCTTGGGTTCTGTGAATCTGAGTAAGGGGTAGCAAGAAACTCCAATTGTAGCCAAGCTGGACAGAAGTTGTGGGTAATCTGGGGACTTACTACTTGCAAGTGGCAGCTGACGTAGGGACACTACTGTGGGACTGATCCATTTACATGTGGGGTCTGTGCTCATTCTGATTAGTGTCAGAACTGAATTGAACTGTAGGACACCTAGCAGGTGTCAGAGAATTGGGCAGTCTGGGGGTAAAAAAACACCCACATATCTGGTGTCAGAAGTGTGAATATGACAGTAAAGGAAAACACATTGAATTTTTTTCTAGACACTTTCTATAGATAAGTACCAGCTTAATGATTTTATGAATTAGACTGTATCACCTATTTAAAATTTTAGTATAGTAATAAACATTTATTTAGCTATAATATATATCAGTATTGTACCCCTGCATTCAATCTTCAATGTTAGGAGCAATGGTTTACAGGAAGCATTTATGAAAATTTATCATTTTGTAGACATATAAAAAGTTGTTGAGAAAGGACGTGAGAAATAAGTTTTAGATTTCTTTGGATTTGGAGGAAGGCTGTCAAGATAATTTTTTAACTTGCTAAAAGACAAAAAGATCCACAGTCTTCCTCTAATGTCAAGAAAAAAACAAAATTATATGCAAAAATATTTTAATAACCCACATAGATAATTGTCAATTATCACAGATTTATACTTTGACCTCACATTTTATATGCTGTATGAAATTAAAATCAATGTAATATTTTACTCCTTATCTAAAGAGCTTAATCTGGACTAAGGCAATCTCAGTCCCCAGCTTTACCCATTAGTGACTTTAGGTACATCTCTACTCTGCATGGTGCTCCTTTTCTTCATCTTTAATTTAAAATTCTTTATGATGGTCTTTACTGTTTAGGACTTATTCCATTTTCTAATAACTTTTTTAGAGTATTAATGTACTGGCTAGACAAGGTACAGATTATAATGCAATTCTAGCACTCTGCAAATACAAAAAAGTATTTGGCCTGTTTCTCTTCCCCTAAGTAGGAGAACTTGGCAGCAGATTAAACAAAAAATTAATTCCAATTTAAGATATTTCATTTAATATTTTCTAAACTTACTCTTCTTTTTTCATGTCATGCATAGTGTACTGTCAAAAGAACTAATAAACACTCATTATAATTGAAAAAATTGCAAAGCACGCAAAAAAGAAAATGTGAAAAACATAGTATACCCCAAGGAAAAACATTAAATTCCAGGTATAACCACACAGGAAAGCTAGAGTCTAATTATAATGACAACAATAATAATAGTCACCTCATCAAAATACATCCAAAAAATAATTCAAATATTGCATTTGAGGAAGTATCAATGAACAAAAAATTGTACATTAGTAGAATGTGTCAACATCAGCAGGATATGAGCATCCTAGGGCCCAGCATTATGAAATGTAAGGCTCATGCACAACTAAGTCACTGCATAAAGTCAGAGAAGGCAGACACTGGGAGGCCACCAAGAATATGCCTCCAAAACATCTGTTTCATTCTAATCAATCTTTCTGGGCTCTTTAGGGAGGAGGTGAATTTATTAGTTTTCTCCAGAAATAAGGAAAACAAAACATGGAGCAAAGAACAAAGCCCTACATCGAAATAAATGTGACATTAGCCCCAATATTTTTGGCATATGTTCACATGTAGAAGACTGCTTCATTCAGGATGAAGAGTCTCTTGAAATATGTTAAAGTTTTTCAGAAGAAAAGGCAAGATTCAATCATAGATTGTAATTCAAGCAATATACTAACATTTCTCAGCTTCTACAAAGACTGTTTTCCAAAGGCTTTCCTACTGGGTAGAGATTAAAGTGCCACTTAATAAATAGTTTATTTGTCAAATGATAATACCCTCTTACAGGGTTGTTCTGAGAATAAAAGGAGAGACTATACATAAAATTGCTTGAAAGAGTTAAAAAGAACTATAACAGATTATAAATAAAACCAAAATTCTATATTCAACTCGATGTAATATTTCCTTTTGGTATATGAAGTTAATTCTATTACTTCCTGTTATTAAATACATCATATATAAAAGTATACAACATATATATTCAATTAAGAGAATAATAATTTTAATTGACCCTATTATATATCCCTCTTATGTTAAAAAATGAAACATTACTAATACCTTGGAGGCTCCCATGTGCCTATTCCTATCATATTTCTCTTAACCCACCCTACACTACCCTAAATTTTGTGCTAATCACTTCCTTGCTTTTACTTATAGCACTGACACATTTATACGTACCACAAAACTATCTAGCCATCATCTATCTATATCCATCAATTCTCCTTCCATCCATTCATCTGCTTTTTGAACTTTATGTATATGGAATATGCTACGTACTTGTCCTTCAACTTCTACAGTCTTTTTCTCAGAGTGATTTCTTGACATTATTATCTAATTTTTCATACAACCCCTAAGATTAAAGAAATGTATTATACCCACTTAAAGTAGAGAAAATGAGGCACAGTGGAATTAGGAACTTGCCACATTATATGAGAGGACAATAGACAAATCTTTCTAGAGTAATTCTAAAAGTAAAGCAAACCAATGACTGTCTCAGAGCTTTAGAGCACATTTATATCTTTAGTTTTATTTAAAACTAAAATACTTCTCTAGTGCTAAGAGCACAATTAATATTTTAAAACTGACTTTACCTCCCCCAAAATTCTTTACATAATTAGTATTGTTTGCTTTCATATTAAAGGGGAAGTTATATTCAGATGTACTGATGATATAAAAGCCCTAAACAATACTCAATTATATTCCTTAAAGGAAAAACAAGAACAAATTAAATAAAGAATATCAAAAGAAGATTTTTTTTAGGAAATGGGACTATTAGAAAACAACCATATTATGGAACATTCTAATTAAAAAAAATGGTTCATTAAATAGGTAATTAGGCTGAAACTCATCAATTCCAAGATATTGTTCACCTGAGCAAGTGATGAAAGAATCTTCTTGCATATTTGCTGATTTCGTCTCTATATTCCAATATAGTTGTATCCAGGAGTGGTCTTGTTGGAGCATAAAAGGTTCCAAGGCTTGCCTCAAGCTGTGCTGTGGAATTCAAACATAGCAGCACTAAAACAAGTGAAACTCCTTCAATTACAACAGAATACTCATGTTTGCAGTCAGTCAGGTTTTGCAAACTTGGATGAAATGTGAGCTTGTTGCAGGAAAGATGAAATTAAAATATGACAGCTGGTACAAAAACAAACCTGTGTATAAACTTTCACTTGAGGCAAAGCTGACAATGACTCTGAGCAACAAAAAGCTGTCAAAACTGAAGAAATCCATAATGAACCAACCTCTCACCACAAATGGATAATTAAAACAGTGACTCATCAAAGTAACACAGTTCGAACTAGTATTTCCAGTAAAATCAACTCACAGTGTGCTCAACATTTACTCTCTTTAACTGAAAGGAGAAAATAAACTTTGTTGCATTGGGAATTGAAATAAGTATTAGAAGTGTTTTAAAAATAATACAAATGAAAATAGCCCTACTGGAGTAATAATATCTTTCTAAGACAATTTTAAACAAACAGTGAAAGTCTCCATACTTTCCCTAAAGCTCATCCTAAAAAAAACAAGATTGTTGGTTTTGTCCAAGTGTGAAAGCTAATACCCCTGGGAGGGATGATATGCTAATTCGCTCTTGGTCAACTGACACCTTCCTAGAAAAAAAGGATTGGAGAGCAAGATTTGATAAACCAAAGGGCTAGAGATTGGGAGAAAAAGGCACATTCTGCCTACTTCATAATTTTACCGAGACATGCCTTTGGAGTTGTGTTTTCTCCCAGAAATACCTAGAATTTATATAATTACAGTAATGGTGAGAGTTGTATGAGAATGCTACAGTTCACAGTAAGACTCCACTGATTTTTATGCTACTAGTGCTGGAATGAATAAACAATTTCTTATTTAGCAAAACCCTTTAGTTTTAGGCATACTCGGGTTTGAAAATATTAAATACCTCATCAGAGTAATTGCTATTGGACTTGGCTAAGCTGTTAGTAATTTCTTTTTTTTTAATCTCAAATCTAGACAGTAAAGTAAGATGAACTTTAGGGGTATTTTCTTTCAAAGCAGCAGTCAATTTAGATTAAAATTGAATACAGCAATACACAATAGCATTGCTATTGTGAAAACAAGCCAGATCTTCTTGTCATTGCTTGTTTTCTTGACAGCATGTACTTCTGAAATGTTCGAGCCTACATGGAATACTCATAACTCCCAGCACAGTTACAGATTCATTAGATAGCCCAGCTTGAAGTTTAAGGCAGAAATGAAGATCTCAAAGATAACCTCAACACAGCTACAAATAAAAGAGCTCACTGGGTTCCACTAATAAAAGGAAAACAAATTACTGTGTCAAATTTGTTAGATTCAGATAGAATAAATCTCAATAGAGAAGAACTCTGAATGTTTTAGAACTGTATTTTACAGTTTACTTGGGGAATAGTCCATATATCTACTTAAAATGTACATATTCTGATAATCTAGCTTCATGCAAGTGTTTTAATAGCCTAGTATCATACAAACTTTTTATTTTCCTACCTTCCCAAAAACAGTTCCTTGAAAATATCCTTTATTAAAGCAAGAATCTGATAATGCCCGTTTGTGAATTCCCTAATAATCTTTCTTTTTTTTTTTTTCCTAATAATCTTTCTTACAACACAAATCCACCAAGATGCTAGCAATTTCTCAGTGTCCTGAGTGACAGTCAGTATTTTATCTTCTCTATAATTTTCCAACTGTAAATTTAGGATCTCTTGTATAGACTGTGTATACCGTAACAGGCTTTCTTTATGGACTCTGCCTTTTTTTCCCCTACTATGTAACTAATCTTGAGTGTACCAATATAAGATACATGTACTTGAGATTACTCTGTAGGCAGACATATTACAGTAGTATCTAACATTTTGAAGTTATGCTTTTCTTTTTAACTAATATTCATTGAGTACCTACCAACAAGCACTGTCTGTGCTAGACATTTTCTCCTTGTAGAAATACTAGACCCTCCATAGATGGGTTGAACTACCTCTAAAAAGCACATTCAATTAACATTAAATATTTATTGTGGGCCTCCTATGAATTGGGACAAGTCCCATGATGTGAACTTCCTGAAGGAACATGCCCTCTAAAATTACTACAATGAAGGTTATGTATAGAATTTTATCTAAACACCGTGTTTACTTTGGAAATGTAATAAATGGTATAAGAAAATTATAAACATTCAAAGAAAATAGTAGGGAAAAAAGCTCTCCAGCAAAGACCTTTTGACATATTTCCTGTTTTCTCTATCTTATAAATTACCTAGGGATAGTTTCTCATTGGTTTGGAATTCTCATCATTAATGTCAATGCTTCCTGCAAAGATTTGAAATAAAGGTACAAGTGCAAGAACATTTAGCTGCATTCTACATCAAGTAAATAACTTATAATAAAAATAATATATACTGGATAATTGGCAGATATGAAAACTAATTTCATTACTGTGCGTGGCATATTATCCCCCCTCCTTTTTTTTTAAACAGCATCCTATCTGAGTGGTGCCTGGCTGGCTCCAGTTGGTAGAGGATGCAACTCTTGATCACAGGGTCATGAGTTCAAGCCCCATGTTGGGTCTGCAGCTTACTTTAAAAAAAGAGAGAGAGAGAGAGAGAAAATAGTGTCTTTTTGAGATTCTATGGGCAGAATTACTTACTAAGGTTTCAAAAGAGAAATCCAAGCAGGCAGAGGGGTATCAGAATTACTAGTTAGAATGAAAACAAGGAGCAGTTGCCTGAGCTACAATTCTCAATCTCTCTCTCTCTTTACTCACACTCAAACACAATCAGTGGTAAGGACTCTTCTCTGGACAAAAGACTTGGGGTGGGAGAGAACAATATTTACGTCCAAAGTGAAGAATAAGGACTTTCATTTGGGGCCCTTTGTCTATGAGATCCTAGAGAATACGTGTAATTCTTTTTTTTTTTTTTTTTAAAGACTTATTGATTGATTGACTGATTGATTTATGAGAGTGAGGGCGGGTGTAGGTGCAGAGGGAGAGAGAGAGGGGCAAGGAGACTTGATGCTCAGCACAGAGCCCAGTGCTGGGCTCCATCTCACCACAGAGGGATCATGACCTGAGCTGAAATCAACTCAGACGGTTAACCAACTGAGGCACCTACACATCCCAAGAGTACATGAAATTCTTGATTAAAGTTTGAAATCTGAGCATATTCCACACATGAACTTAGACTGAAAAGTACAATGACTGCATTGTGAGTTCCAACATAGGTATATACAAAAACATTACTCTTTATGCTGACAAATACTATAAAGTACCTTATAATTATTTGGTTATCTGATCTTGTCAGTTTTATTACTATTTTTTTTAAAGATTTTATTTATTTACTTCACAGAAAGAAGAGAGATCACAAGTAGGCAGAGAGGAAGGCAGAGAGGAAGGCAGAGAGAGGGGAGGAAACAGGCTCCCTGCTGAGCAGAGAGACCGATGTGGGGCTCGATCCCAGGACCCTGAGACCATGACCTGAGCTGAAGGCAGAGACTTTAACTCACTGAGCCACCCAGGCGCCCCTGATCTTGTCAGTTTTAATAGGGAATTAACATTTTTGTCTTTCAATCTCCAATAACATAACTCAAAAAATCCTGAAAAGATAACTGACTCAAAACGTACTTCATATATATACAAAACCCACTCATGAAATATATTTCACGTCTGACCTTCTCTCTCTGGAGTGAGTTTTTGTCTAAGAAGATGGTTTACAATGGCACTCATGCTGACAAAGCACTGGTGGCCCAGAGTGTCCCAGTTCATACTGTTCAGGATGTTTATTGCCTCATAGATCTCATCACAGTGAATGTACTGGAATATGATGTCTGTCAGCCCCAGCTGTCCTCGTGTGAAGATACCTGTCACAAAAAAAGTAAAACCAAGTGATTCTTCTAAAAATAAAAAGTAGACTAACAAAAACAAAGTTAACATTTCCATAAATGGGAAAACAGTAATCTTTTCTTGTGTAAGTGCTAGAAATGTGGGATTGGCAAGGCCAAAAGTGATTCTGTGGTTAAATCTTAATTTTGAATACCAGCTACCAGCTCCATCTATCTTATGCCTATCATTCAGCATTAATTAATTTGCACCCAATATAATCAGACTGCTTACACTAAAAATGAATAAACATGAGAAAAATGTTTAGGTAGATCACAATAGCTAACTCTATTTTTCCCATCAGTTATTTAGGCCTCTGTTGTCTACATGTAAAGACAGGTTTTTGATGCAAACACAATTCTTACCACCCAGATTCATTAGTTCTAGGTTGTTTCTAGTTATCAGCCCCACTTACTTTGGTTTGGGTGTGGGTAAGTACAAATATCCTGACAAATATGACTATGTAAGTACTTTCGAGTCTGTTTTATTAATGGGTATTCTCAACTGATAGTTTTTTCATAGATACCACATACTAATTTATCTTAAATTGGCAATTAAAGACTATTCTATTGAAGTAAGAAATGCTCAGTATTAATACTGCTAGTGATGCCCTTCACAACTAATATTTACTTAGAAATATTCATGGTATAATATAAACACATTTGTTTATCCTTCCAAAATGAAAGAAAATCCACTTCTAATCTTAGAGGAGCAAGACTACAAAAAAGAGTGGATCATTCTGTTCTAATTTTATCATTTTTATATAGGCTTGATCTCATTTGAAACTAATAAACTAATAATTTTTGTGCAATTAAATGATGGTAGTAGGACTTTTGAGTTTTTTTTTAATCTTTCAAAAATTGCTGGCTATAAAATCCTTTTCTTCAGCCAATGTTTACTGATTAGAGTGAGTCTATAAAAACTTCTCAGTACAAATAATCACAAAGCTCAATGAGAAAATGTATGTGAAGTTATTTGTAAGCTGTATAGAAAATATTACTGCAATTCTGCTTTTTATTACTATTATCATCATCATTTAACGGCAATAGTTATAGGATTTAGGATTTTAAAAGTATATTAGTTCATAAGAAAGATGTTGAAATTCTTCATATTAACTTCATATCACATCAAAATGAGAATTTGTGCTATATCTGATAGGATTCAACTTGATAGGGAATCTGGGAAATTGCCCTGACTATACTAAGCAATAAAACCTCATTATTCTTTTTGTGTTGGTAGAATCAACGAATGGTACTATCCAAAAGCCTCCATGAACATGCAGTTAAGCATGGGAAGTTCTCATAAATCAGAGTAGTTCTTTGGCAGTAAATATTAATGTGTAGGAACTTTATAGGGAACCAAAAATATCTGAAATCTGTTGACTCCATCTATACTCTATGCAATACTTCTAGCAAGAGAAGGAACTGATCTGTCAAGAAAAAACACTAAAATATAATCATAATTGAATTGTTCAAAATGTGATAAAGAGAAAAATCTTAAAAAGTAGCCAAAGAAAAGGACACACATACAAAGATATGAAAAATTGCAAACTTTGCTTCTGAAATCATGCAAACCAAAAGACAACAGCAAGACTTCTAAAAATGCTGAAATAAAAAACTAAAATTCTATACCTTCATAATAAAGAGTTGAAAGTTCATGAAGAATAACAATCTTTAAATGTTCTGAAATAATAAATCAAAGAGTGATAGAACTAAAAGAAGAAAGAATCAAAACCACAACTATAATTGGAGATTTCAGCATTTCTCTCTCACTAATTGAGAGAACAGGTAAACAAAATCAGCAAGAATAGAAAATACTTGAAAAACACTATCAATGAATTTGCCCTGACATTTATAAAATATTTCACCCAACAGCAGCATACTGCACATTCTTTTTCGTGTACATAGAATATCAACCAAGATAGGGCATATTCAGGGTGATAAAACAAGCCTCAATAAATTTAACTGCTTTGAAATCATACAGAGTAGGTTCTCTGACCACAACAGAAATTAGATATCAATATAGAAAGATGTCTGGAAAATCTCCAAACATTTAGAAATTAATCAACATTCTTTAAAAAAAAAAAAAACAACTATGATTTAGGGGTGCCTGGGTTAAGAGTCATTTAAGAATCTGACTTTAGCTCAGGTCTCATGTCATGATCTCAGGGTCCTGGGATGGAGCCCCACATTGGGCTCCCTGCTCAGCAGGAAGTCTGATTGTCCCTTTTTCTCCCCTTCTGCCTCTCCCCACACTTGCGC
Organism: Procyon lotor; assembly: GCA_028646535.1. Lineage (NCBI taxonomy): Eukaryota > Metazoa > Chordata > Mammalia > Carnivora > Procyonidae > Procyon > Procyon lotor. The sequence goes on from CM053610.1 coordinate 67,652,952, forward strand.
TCTGTCTCTTTTGGATAAATAAAATCTTAAATAAATAAGTAAACAAACAATGATTTAAAGAAGAAATCACAGGGGCATCTGGCTGGCTTAGTCAGTAGAGTATACAACTCTTGATCTCGGGGCTGTGAGTTCCAGCCCCATGCTAGGGGTAGATATTATTTAAAAAATAAAAATAAAGAATAAATCACAAAGTAAATTAAAAAATATTTTGAAGTGAGTAAAAATAAAAATATAACACTGAAATTTGTGAGATGCAGCTAAAGCAGTACTTAGAGGGAAACTTCTAGCTTTATTTTAACTAGAAAAGAAGAAAGATCTAAAATCAACAATTCAAGCTTCCATGTTAAGAACCTATGGAAAGAAGGGCAAATTACTCCTAAAGTAAATAGAAGGATGGAAATGATAAAAATAAGAAATAGAAAATAAAGAATACCAATGAAATCAACAGCTAGTTCTTTGAAATGATCAGTAAAATTGATCAACATCTGCCTAAATTGATAAAAAAAGAGAGCAGAGACAACTTACATCAAGAAGAAAGACTATAGAACTACAGACATTAAAAAATAATAGTGATTAATATGAATAACTTTATACAAATAAATTTAAATGAAATGGATTCCTTGAAAGATCCAAACTCTTAAAGCTCTTTCAAGAAGGAATAAATAATTTCACTATGTATAATTTAAATTTGAATTCATAGTTAAAGAACCTTTATGCACAAACATGCATGCCTATGAGCACCCCCCCAAAACCTGCATACCCAGATGCCTTCATTGGTGAATTCTCTCAAACATCAAAAGAAGAAATAATATCAACTCTACACAACTCAAAATATAAGAAGAGGGAGCACCTGTCAACTCATTTCATGTTAGCATTAAACTGATATCAAAAATGAAAGTGACATAACAAGAAAAGAAAAACTACAGTCCAATGTCTCCCATAAATAGATATAAAAATCCTTAACAAAATATTAGCAAGTCCAGCAATATATTAAAAAGATCATGTATCATGAACAAGAGAGATTTATCCCACAACTGCAAGGTCACTGAAACATCTGGAAACTAATCAATATAATTCATTATTGAAAAAAAAAAAATTCACTATTGACTAGGAAAAAAAAAAGATCATTTCAACTGATGAAAAAAAAAAAAAAGCACCTGAAAAAATTCAATATCCACTCAAGATAATGTATATCAGCCAACTAGGAATGTAAGGGGATTTCTTCAACCTAATAACACAATACTTATAGTGAAAAAACTGAATGCTTTCTGCCTAAGATCAGAAACAAAGCAAGGATGTCCCCTCTTCCCACTTCTATTTAATACTGTACTGGAGATCCTAGCTAATATAATAAGGGAAGAAACAAAAATAAAAGGCATACAGGTTAAATAAGAAGATGTAAAACTGTTTTTATTTTTTATTTTTTTTAAAGATTTTATTTATTTATTTGACAGAGAGAGAGAGATCACAAGTAGGCAGAGAGAGAGGAGGAAGCAGGCTCCCTGCCGAGCAGAGAGCCTGATGTGGGGCTCGATCCCAGGACCCTGAGATCATGACCTGATCTGAAGGCAGAGGCTTTAACCTACTGAGCCACCCAGGTGCCCAAAACTTTTTTTTTTTTTTCCAAAACTGTTTTTAATTGCCATTGTTATAGTTATCTCAGAAAGTCCTAAAGAATCTACAAAAACATTACAATGAAGAACATTACAATGAAGAACAAAGAAAGTCCTAAAGAGTCTACAAAAACATTACAACGAAGTACAATGAAGTACAACAAAAACTGTACAATGAAGTACAAAAACATTACAATGAAGAGGGTTGCAGGATACATGGTCAATATTTTAAAATTTTATTTCTATATAATCCCAATGAACAATTAAAATTATAATTAAAAATACTATATTAATTAAAAGTATTATAGTATAATTAAAATACTACACAGTATCAATACTATACAGTGTTGAAATATTATATAATGTATAAGAATACAGTAGAATGCAAAATCATGAACAAAATATAAATAAGATATTTACGCTTTGAAAAACACTGCTGAGAGAAATTTTAAAAGATGTGAATAAGTACGGAGAGATACTGTGTTCACACACTGAGAGACTCAATATTGTTAAATTGTTATTCCAACCCAAATTGAACTATAGATTCAAGATAATCCCAATCAAAAATCTCAAGTGTTTTTAGGAGACAGATAAGTTCCTTTTCTTTCTTTTTTTTTTTTTTTTTTAAAGATTTCATTCACTTGACAGAGAGGAGAGAGATCACAAGTAGGCAGAGAGAGGAGGAAGCAGGCTCCCTGCCGAGCAGAGCCCAACGTGGGGCCGATCCCAGGACCCAGAGATCATGACCTGAGCCAAAGGCAGAGGCCTTAACCCACTGAGCCACCCAGACGCCCAAAGTTCATTTTAAAATATACAAAGAAATTCAAAGGATCTAAAGTAGCCAAAACAATTCTGAAAAAGAACAAAGTTGGAGAACAGTACTTGATTTCAAGACTTACTGTAAAACTACAATAATTAAGACAGTGTGGTACTCACTTAAGTATAGATAGAATAGTGGTAGAGAATAGAGTCTGTTCATAGAAACCTACACATATGGTCAAGGCAATTCAACGGAGAAGGGACAGTCTTTCCAACAATTGGGTCTGAGATAAATGAATATTCATATTTAAAAATTAATTTCAGTCTATGCCTCATGCCATATACAATAAATTAACTTGAAACAGATCATAAACCTAACTGTAAGAGCTAAAACCCTAAAACCTCTAGAAGAGGGTTAGACAAATACTTCATAGAACACACAAAAAACACAAGTCATAAAGGAATTTAAGAATAGAATAGATTTTCATTCTATTAAGAATAAAATTCTATTAAGAACAGAATTTCATTAAATTTAAATAGAATTAAATAAAATTTCATTAAAATTAAAAACTGGTACAGTGAAACACACTGTTAAATAAATGGAAAGTAATAACAAGCTGGAAGAAAATATTCATAATATTAGTGTCTTACAAAGAACTTGTATTCAGAATGTATAAAAACTCTTACAACTTGATAATAAACAATCCAACTAAATTTGAGCAAAAGACTTGAAGACATACTTCATCAGAAAAGATATGTGGCAAATAAGCACACAAAATTATGCTCAACTCCAACTATCATGAGGCAAATGCAAATTAACATCATTACAAATCCATTAGAATGTCCAAAATTAAAAAGACCATTAATGCTAAGTGTTTGGATATAGAGCAACTAGAACTCCAAAATAGTCCGTTTCTTCTTCAGTTAAATATACACTTACTATGGCCCAGCTATTCTACTCCTATGTTTTTCCCAAGAGAAATTAAAATATATGTTGATATAAAGATGTGTACACAAAACTACTGGCATGTTTATTGATATTAGCTTAAATCTGGAAACAATCCAAATGCCCATTAACACGTGGAACAATATACAAATTGTGGTTTATCTATACAGTGCAATACTACTCAGTAATGCAACGGAAAATTTACAGATATACACACTAATATGGAAAATTCTCACAGATAAATGCTGAGTGAAAGTAGTAAGATATTAAAAAAATACTACTTTATGAGTCCTTTTCTATGAAATTTAGAAAAAGCAAATCTAATCAGTAATGACAGAAGGCAGGTCAGTGCTCCTTAGCTTTGAGGGAGATGAGGAATGACTGCAAAGGGGTTTGGAGAATTTTTGGTAATGGAAATGTTCTATATCTTGATTGTGGTGGTAATCATGAGAATATATACATTGGTTAAAACTCATTAAGCTGTACATTTGGAATGTGTACATTTTATTTTATATAAGTTATATCCCAATAAACTTGATTTAAAAATCCATCATCACTCTAGTTTAAAGAAAGCAGAATGCTATCTGGAGTAACATTCCATTTCAAATGATATGAGATCCAATTTTAAGATGAGTAGGCATCTAATAAATTATCTGACATTCTTTCCAGCAATGAATTACCCCAAATTACCACTTGGGTAGAGTATAATATTTCAATATCTCATTAAAAATAACTTCTGAAGAAAACATACTTTTACAAAAATACTAAGAGAAAAATCATACTACTTGTTTTTTAAACAGAGTGACACATACACACACGCACACATACATTTTTGCCTTTGATTTTCAAAATTCTATGAGAAGGAAAAGGTTAGTTTTAATTATTTCTTGCTTGATATAATCACTAAAACATTTAACCTTTTCCCAACTTTGCAGGCTCTAGTTAGAGCACTAGAGGGGTACTCCAGGTGGATGGAATACTATTGAAACCACCATGGGAAAGAGAGAGTGTGAGAGCACATGCCGTGGATGAGGAGCTACACTCCTGCAAAAATAGGTAGGGAAATGAAGCCTGAAAGGCCGACAAGGGTTTATCAACCACTGAAGGATTTCAGGCCATGACCAAATCTGCAGTTAGATCACTCTGGTGGCAGTTCAGGGGATTAACTGTGGTGCAGGATGAGAAGATTGGAAGGCAGAAGATTACAGACAGAAAGCTACTACTTGATACCTGCTTAAACAGAGAAGGTCGAGATTAAGGTCAAGACAGCAAAGCTAACAAGAGATGTTTCTGACAGTATTTAGAAGGCAGAACTGATGGGACTTGGTCACTGATTGGATATGGCATTAGGGGTGAGGGGGGATTCTAGGATGATTTCTGATTTGGGATTTCATCTGAATAACTGTACCACCCACCAAAATGGAGAATATAAGAGAAAAAACAGGTTTGGAGAGAAAGAAAATTAGAAACTCTCAATCTGTATAAAATGTGAGGAGAGCTAAAAATGGAACCTTAGGAAGCCTCAACATATTCATGAGTATACAGAAGAAGAGCATCAAAAAGTGGTGAAAAGGTATATCTCTGGTCACAGAGGGCAGTATGATGAGAATTCTGTGATAGTAAAAGTGGTCAGCAAGCATCAAATGCTGGAAAGTCATCAAGTAACATAAATATATATATTTCTCAAGTAGGAAGTCTCTGGAGACCTTTCCAAGAGTAGTTCCAGGAAGACACTAAAGATTCAAGCCAGAGGGGCGCCTGGGTGGCTCAGTCGTTAGGCATCTGCCTTCAGCCCAGGTCAGATCCCAGGGGTCTGGGATCGAGCCCCGCATCGGGCTCCCCGCTCCGCGGGAAGCCTGCTTCTCCCGCTACCATTCCCTCTGCTTGTGCTCCCTCTCTCGCTGTGTTTCTCTCTGTCAAATAAATAAAATTAAAAAAAAAAAAAAAAAGATTCAAACCAGAACCTGGTACTGTAAGGAATGAATGGGAAGTGAAGAAGCAGAGAAAGTTAGTGTTCACTATTGTTTCAAACAGTCTGACTATGAAAAAAAGAACATTTGACTAGTAACAGAGGAGAAATGATTTTAAGGAAAAGATGTTTGTTTTATGGTATGGCTTGAGCCTTTATCTACTAATATAACAAGATTCATGGGGGGAGTAGGGAAGATGACAAAGTAAAGGGATCCATAGGAATGTAGTGGGATCCAGACTGGAACTAGTGTTGAAACTATCTTAGACAAGAGTAAGGGCTCATTTTCCACTAAATTGAAAAGGAAAAATTTATGTCCGTGATAAGATTTATGTTTAAAATAAGTGGTTGATTGGGGGGGGGTAGGTAGTGAGGAGCAGATAAACTTAATGAAGTGCCAATTGAAAGGTAAGACTCTGTTGAGAGGGCAGGGAGCTGATCATGTGAGTTTAAAAAGAGCAGTTAAAGTTGAAAAAGGTACTGAGGAGAATGGAAAAGCTTTAATACTTTGTAATATAATTAGGGACTCCTCTTTTGAAAATTAATCTCAGTCTACATATGTGGAAATATGGGACAATGATTGCCAAGCAAAGAAATCTGATTACATTTTGCTTTATATAAAACAGTACTTCTTGGCTTCCATGCGGGAGGATGATACTTCTAGCTCCCTCCTGAGGAAGACATGCTCTTCAAATTCTTCTAACAGTAGTGATGGCCTTTTAATCCCCAAAACATTTTTGTAATGACTGCAAGGATTTAGAATGGAAGTTCTAGCCTTGGAACAAAGTTTTCCTTCAACATTACACTGACCTTTCCAAAAGTCAAACTCCAAAAATCTTAGCATATTGGCACCAGCCACTGCCACGTTTACATATGACAGCATTCTATTTTAAACTATGATCTATGTCAGCTTCTTAAATTGTAAGCTACACCTTGCATGTCAAATTTTCCAAAGGCTTGCATAACAAGCTTATGAAAAAATCTCGTAAATGCTTCCTAGTAGAGAAACTGCACATGCAACTACCTGTTTATATATGCAGTAACTTGAATTATACATGAAAATTCCACATGGATGCCCAGAATCAGCACTGTGTTAATTCAAGAAGTATATTAAAATTTTGGATGTATTTAGTAGCAGAACCTAAGAAAAATCTGTTCTTTAAACAGGGTTTTCTTAAAAAAAAAAAAAAAAAAAAAGATCTGTTAGTTGGAATCTACTGTTTCAAGGAATCAACTCTTCCTAGAAAAAATAATCTGTAATAAATATTAACCTTATAATACACTTTTTAAAACTCTGGGAAACTCCATATTTAGATCTTTTAAAGAGTCTATAAGTCTGTAAAATATCCCCTATCCCATGAAACTTAAGTCATATTGAAAATAAAATTAAATGATAAATGTCAGTTGCAGAAGTTATCACCTTTTCATTTGAATGCTTGACTTCTATTGGATAATTCTCTTCCAAGAGACCTTCTTGGGAAAAAGAGGTGACAGCCAACTCATTGCCTAATTGATTTAGGAACAGTGCCCAGGGAGACAGTCCAATTAAGTTTACAAGCTGGCAATTAGCAGGAAGCCCTCTAAA
>CM053610.1:67659923-67682400 GCA_028646535.1 Procyon lotor
AAAAACTTAACTATCACAGAAACAAATCATGTAATAGGCTTAAAAATATATTTATTCTTCTATGTTTTCAAGTTGCAATAATACGCATTAATTAAAATCTAGTTTTTAAACCTAAGTGAGGTTCTCTCAAGAATGTTAAGTTATATAAAATTACCTAAAGAATATTATAGGTCATAGCTGGTAAAGGCAAAACTGCACAAGGCAAATAAATCATACTAATACAATTTTATTTTAAAGCTTCCTGGTTGGTGCCTGGGTGGCTCAGTTGGTTAAGTAACTGCCTTTGGCTCGGGTCATGATTCCGGAGTCCCAGGATTGAGTCCCATATCAGGCTCCCGGCTCTGTGGGGAGTCTGCTTCTCCCTCTGACCTTCTCCCCTCTCATGTTCTCTCTCTCTCTCAAATAAATAAATAAAATCTTTAAAAAAAAAATAAAGTTTCCTGGTTGAGGGGTGCCTGCTGGCTCAGTCGGTAGAGTATACTACCCTTCATCTCCAGGTTGTAAGTTCAAGCCCCACGTTGGGTGTAGAGCTTACTCAAAAATAAAACATTTAAAATATTTTTTTAAAAAAAGTTTCCTGGTTGAAATGGGCTACATTAATATGTTACATTAATATATGATTTCCATAATATTGAAAAATCTTTTTCAATATTTTTATCTAAAGGAAATAAAAAAAAGTTCTACAACTCTCTAACCAAATTCTCCAAACATTCACTTTCTCTTCTTTTAAAACATTTGTCTTACACATTCCAATCTGGGAAGCAATGGATACCTATTATATAAATAATAGAAAATAGAAAAAAGTATTTTATTCCTACAACACAGAACTTTTTTTTTAAAAGATTTTTATTTATTCGACACAAGAGAGTACAAGTGGTGGAGAGAGAGAAGCAGGCTTCCCACTGAGCAGGGGGCCTGATGTGGGGCTCAATCCCAGGACTCGGGATCATGACTTGAACCAGAGGCAGCCACTTAACCAAATGAGCCACCCATGTGCCCTGAAACAGAACTTTTTAACAGGCATAGTAAGTACTTTTAAAATATTCACGTATGTATTTATTTTGGAAAGTATCAAATGTTGAAGTTTAAGATTTTCGTGTATCATAATGGGCAATTAGTGCAGTTTCCAAACAGTTCACTAATGTTCCTTAACATTTAGAAAATCATCCACAAAGCTTTCTTAAAGAAACTGTATGAGGGCACTTGGCTGGCTCAGTTGGTAGAGCACATGACTTGATCTTAGGGTTGTGAGTTAGAGCCCCAGGTTGGGCATAGAGATTACTTGAAAAAAGAAAAAAAAGAAACTATATGAAATGTTTGAAAGGCAAGCCTATTTATGGGATAACACAGAAAACCTCCATTTCTAGAATAGTTTTATTCTCTTAATCATAACGTCACCATCATGAATATTTTAATTTACTTACCAACTTTCTTGACTTACCAAGTTTAAACAAAAGTGCAGCCAAAGGTCCTTTGTCAAACCTGAGGAAGAGGAGATCATAGGTGTCCCCACATTCTGGCTTCTGAGAAACCACCTGAGGAGCTATCCATTGCATTTGAACAAGACTGCTGGAAATGTCAAAGAATTTATTGAACTGTAGAGTCTCCCTGGGTGAGCGATCTTCAGCTAGGAGCTGGATGTTAATAGGGGATAAAGCCATATCAAAAATCTGCAGCTCCCCTTGGTTGCTGCCAACAAGTAGAATGGCACCACTTGGGTGGCAACTCATTAATGAAGGCATAAGTTCAGCCTGGGCTAAGAGAGTTATTCTACGGTGAGTTTCATAAAGAATTACTGAAGAATCTTCACAGCCCAGAATCAGTTTGTCTTCAGCAACATTCCTGCAGCAGCTAATGGCCTTTGATCTTAGTGGTATTCTGGTTACTGATATACATTGGATTTTGTTCCGGACGCATTCATAGATGCAGCTGTCAGCCATGGGTTCTTTGTCTACACTGATGGAGTTCTCCACTGTCAAAACCTGATAAGGCTGTTTGGTGCCAAAGCAAACATCCAGTGGATCCCATTCTGTGCGGACACAACTCAGAACCTGTAAAAAATGTATCATGTATGTTCACATGGACCTTGGTTTTTCATCAGCAGTCACACATGGGCCTGCATATTAATTTATCATCGTACCGAAGAGCATCAATTAGCATCCTAAACATCAGCATCATATAAGTATGTATGTACTATATATTTTTGTGCATATGTTATAGTTCTCACACACAGAACATATATAAATATATATAGCACATATAGAATAGAGCTGCAGAAATTATAAGATTAATTTATAATTAATTAATTCATTAATAACATTAATGCATTGTTTTTGAAGGTCTGTAAATAACTTAAAGACAAATATGTTCACTATATAAAAATTAACAAGGTGGCCTTTTACTAAGATAATATGGTTAGCAGAATACCTAAAAACATCAGAAGTTTAATTAAAAAAAATGAACAAAAGACTTTAAACAATTTAGCTAATCTCACTCCTATCCACTACCCTTCCCAATTCTGGAATTTTTGGTAAATTACTTACCAGAATACTTCTAATTAGTAGGGCAGGGTAGGCAAAGGAAAAAAACTAGAACACTGTTAACAGTCTTATAGAAATATTTTACTATCAGAAATGATCTGAAGGTTGTTAAATAGACAAATGATCAAGAGAAAGAAATGTTATATAATAATGCCCTGGTTTTAAAACAACAACAAAAAATTAAGATCTGGTAAGTAATATGATTTGTCAATACTGATGAAGTAAAATTTTTAAATCATCTTTATTGTAGGTAGAAAAGGCTACAAGGAACACCTGGGCAGAAGAATAAAGAAATAAAACAATAGGCTATTCATAAAATCAAAATGCTAAGGATACCAACCACGAAAAGCCAACTAGGCTTTAAGCTACAGCCAATCAAATAATTTCCTTTCTTCACTTCTGCACCTTCTCCATATAAACTTATCCCCTGGTTCCTATCAGCAGAGTTCCTAACCACTTCTAACTTGTCACTGCCCAACTACAATAAATTTTTGCTCAAATAAACTCTTAAAAATTTAAATATGCCTCAGTTTACCTTTTAACAACTTCACTCATGTCCTTTGACTGAAATCCACCTAGAGACTCAGTTCTTCCTACCAATCCTATTCACCCTTGAAGAACTAGAACAAATGCTATTCCAGTTTCTGGATTCCCTCTAGCTGAGTGGCAACCTTTTTCTCTTTGCACCTCCTCTGTATACACTTTCCCACTGTAACTTAGCCAATGACTTGCTTGGGAGATTCAGCCTTTCATTTACTTCTAATATTTGGACAAACATCCTCCTTCTTACTGTAAGCTTAAAAAAACTCTGTTTCATCTATTTTACACTTCTTTTATGTGTCCTATGTAGCAGCTAGCCAAAACCTATGCAGGTGGTGGGTATGCAGTAAACTTCTAAAACTATGAATTAAATACACGTGCATAATATAATGCTGGCTGAAATACCACACTTCCAGAAGGCTTAAAGTTTTGTAAAGGAAGCCTCTGGGCAGAAAACTGAGAGGCCAACTGACTCTGAATAGGGCCTTTACTCATATAGACAAAGCCCAAAAGGAAGACCTTAACCAGATGGTAGTCTTGGTGTATTACAAATTAGGCTCAAGGTCCAGGGAGAAGGGTTCCAAGCTTCTTGATTTCCAAGAGTTTATGTCAACCCAACAGGCTCTGTAGTTTCACCAAGAGAAAGGGTAAGTATGATACTGCAATTTATAAGAAATCCATATGTATGATTATTCAGATAGCCAAAATATACTTCTTTTAGTCTTCTTCCACAGTTTCTGGCTCACAGGCCCCAAAACTCTTGGAAATTCCTAAATGCTGAGAGTGAAAAAGGTGTCTTTTAAGTTAACGAGGTGACTTTTGTGAAGTACCTAAGGGTGGGGGTTGGTTGTCAACCATGTGTTCAAAGGGTTAGAACTTTCATTCCATCCCTAGACCTCCCAGAGGGAAGAGGGGCTGGAGGATAACCAGAGGGGCTGGTCATTGGTGAATGACCAATGATTTAATCAATCATGCCTATGTAATGAAGCCAAAAGGGTGGGGTTTGGAGAGTTTTAAGGTTGGTGAATGGAGGTGATGGACACTCTGAGCACTTTGGTCTATATATCTCTTACATCTAGCAGTTTCTGAGTTATGTCCTCTTATAATAAACTGGTGATTTAATAAATAAAATATTTCCCTGAGTTTTCTGAGCTGCTCTGGCAAATAGATAAAGAGGGGTTGGAGGGGTTAGAAGAACCTCTAATTTACAGTCAGCCAGTCAGAAGTCCAGGTTACTTTAGACTGGCATCTGAAGTCCGAGGAGGAGGTTGTGGGAACTTCAGATCTGTAGCTGGTAGGTCAGAAGCACAGGTACCAACAGGGTTTTGTTACTGGCATTTGAAGTAAAGGTGGGGTACAGTCTTCTAGGATGGAGCCCTTAACCTGCAAGATCTCTAGGTAGATATTATCAGAATTACAATACCCTGCTGGTGTCCAAGAATTGCTTGTTGGTATGAGGGAAACCTCCCATTCCACCACTGAATTGGTACCAGGAACAATTCCACTGTCAATGCCAGATAACTCTAAAATGCTAGCCAAGGTCAGAGGATTACCTGCTATCTTCTCCACTAAATAGCTCAAGTTCATTTAAGAAAAGAAAATGTCTACATGGCATAAAGATACCATAGAAGTTTAAAGATTGAGAAAGAGTCCAGGACAGCAGAGAAGTAGGAGACCTTAGTTTCATCTGGTCCCAAGAATTCAACTAGATAGCTATCAAATCATTCTGAACACTTGCAAACTCAAACAGAGATCTAAGAAGAGAATAGTTGCAACTCTACAAATAGAAAAGCAATCACTTTCTGCAAGATAGGAGATGTGGAGAAGTGAATCCAAGATGATATATAGGAAGATAACCTGTGGGGGGAGGAAGCCTCCATAAGCCAGCTATCAGAAAGTGATATAGCAGTGAAGCACAAAATCAGAACTTTTAGAAGTCTGATCTGGTGAGGGACGTCCTTGCCTTAAAGGTGGTCAGGTGGTGAAGGGGGGCAGAATCCTAGGTAGGACAGTGTGGTCCCAGGACCCGAGGGTCACAGGAAGACCAGGGTTGCCTGAGTGCAGCAGAGTTCCCAGGCACTGGAGCTGGGAAGCTGGCTGTAATCAGCGAGACCAAGAGTGAGCTCTCAGCTTGTAATTGCTATAAATTCCAAACCATGGCACTGTTGGGTGACTGATCAATAAGCTAGGGCCCAGGAAGTGGCAGAACTGGGGAAATTCTCCTTCCTCTTCTGGGAGAAGCAGTGCAGGTGTGTGCTGCAGGAGTCTTGCAGGGTTTGGAGACTCAAAACAGGGTCATGTGCATGAAATAGAAACACTTGGTAACAGGCTGGGTCAGCACAGAGAGAAGATGGAGACCAGGGAGACAGGAGTGACTGACTGCTTTTCCCTGAGGTTGCCCTAAGGAGTGGGGCCCTGAACTTGCCGTGATGGGACTGGAGATTGGGAGGCTGCCTTGTTTATTCTCATCCTCAAAAGCAGCACAGAAAGCCCTCAAGAAACAAAAGCCACATAGCCTGGCCCCCTGGTAAGGGCAGTGAAATTCCACCTGAGGCAAAGACACTTGAGAATCAATGCAACAGGCCCCACCCTCAGAAGATGAGCAAGAAGAATGAGCGAAGACCAAGTTTACCGATCACTGAGAACAACAAAAGTCCAGCACTCTAGGCATATACTATATAGAATTCATGGGTTTTCCCCCCATGATTCTTTAGTCTTTCGATCTTAATTTTTTTCTCTTTTCTTTTTCAACTAATTTCTTATTTTATTAAATTTTTAAAGGTTTTTTATGTTCATTTTTACAGTTACATTCCATCCTTTTGCTGCATTTAGTTTTATTTTTGTACATATACAAAAATTTTTTGTATTTTGGGATTCAATTTCTTCTAAAAGACCTAAATACACCCAGAATTTAGACTATGCCTCTGTTCTCTTCACCTGTTTGATCATATTTTCTTCTTCTTCTTTTCTTTTTTGTTCAAGTCTTTTTAAATTTTCATCTTTACAGTAACAATCTATCCTTTCAATGTATTTAATATTATTTGTGTGTGTGTGTGTGTGTGTGTGTGTGTATACATACATATAAGTTTTTATTTCTTCACAATTTTGAGATGTAGATTCTTCTAACAAATGACCAAAATACACTTGGGATAGAGTGCATTGCTCTGTTCTGTTAATCTGTTATATTCCTTCTTTTTTTCTTGCCTTTTAATTTTCATTTTTACAGTTACATTTTATCCTTTTATTGTATTTAATATTATTTTTGTACATATGTAAGTTTTTATTTCTTTACAATTTTGGCATCTAGGGTTTTTAAAAAATATTTTATTTATTTATTTGAGAGAGTGAACAAGCAGAAGCAGGGGGAGTGGCAGAGGGAGAGGGAGAAGCAGGCTCCCCACTGAGAAGGGAGCATGATGCAGGGCTTGATTCCAGGACCCTGGGATCATGACCTGAGCTGAAGGCACACGCTTAACTGACTGAGCCACCCAAATGCCCAGAATCTAGTTTTCTAACAAAGAGATGAAAATACACAAAGATCCAATGTATTGCTCTGTTCTACTTGTCTGATTATATATTTTTTTTCCAGTTTTGGGTCTCATTTGATTTGTTTAGGCTATATTTCTCTGGGGTTGTTGTTGCTATCTTAGTATTTTGTTCTCTTGTTCATTCATTTTTCTATGGACAGAGTGACAAGATGGAAAAACTTACCTCAAAAAGGAGAACAAGAGACAGCACTGACTGCCAGGGACCTAATCAGTATGTACATAAGATGTTGGAATTAGAGTTCAGAATAACTTTTATAAAGATACTAGCTGGGCTTGAAAAACAGAGAAACTAGTGATTCCCTTTCTGGAGAAATAAAAACTAAAATCTAATGAAGTCAAAATCAAAAAGGCTATTAGTGAGATGGAATAAATGGAAAATGAAGGCGCTACTGCTAGGATAAATGAGGCAGAAGACCAAATGATGGAGAATAAAGAAGCTGAGAAAGGAGAGATAAACAACTACTAGATCACAGGGTAGAATTCAAGAGAGAAGTCATACCATAAAGCAAAACAGTATTAAAATAATAGGGATCCCAGAATAAGAGGAAAGAGAGAAAGGGGGCAGAAGGTACAACAGAGCAAATTATAGTAGAGAACTTCCCTAATCTGGGGAAAGAAACAGCATCAAACATCAGATAGGCATCAAAGTCCAGAAGCAGAAAACCCCTGTCAAAGTGAATAAAAATAGGTCAACACTCTGAAACTTGCAAATCTCAGAGACAAAGAGAAAATCCTGTAGCAGCTCAGGACAAAAGGTCTGTAACCTACAAGGGTAGAAACATTAGACTGGCAGCAAACTTATCCAGAGAGAACTGGCAGGCCAGACGGGACTGGCATGATATATTCACGGTGGTAAATGAGAAAAATACTTAGCTGGTCATGATCTCAGGGTCCTGGGATTGAGTCCTACACTAGGCTCCCTGCTCAATGGGGAGTCTGGTTCCACCTCTGCCCCCCACTCAGCTTCTGCTCTCTGTGTCTTAAAAAATAAATACATATAATTTTAAAGATTTTTATTTTATTTATTTGACAGAGAGAGATTACAAGTAGGCAGAGAGGCAGGCAGAGGGAGAGGGGGAAGCAGGCTCCCCGCTGAGCAGGGAGCCCGATGCGGGGCTCGATCCCAGAACCCTGAGATCATGACCTGAGCTGAAGGCAGAGGCTTTAACCCACTGAGCTACCCAGGCACCCCAAATACATAAAATTTTTAAAAAGAAAACTATACAGCCAAGAATACTTTATCCAGCTAGGATGTCATACAAAATATAGGAGAGATAAAAAAACTTCCAGGACCAAGAAAAACTTCTATTATTTTGATCACAAAATAATTTGTGATCACTAAAACAGGCCTATAAGAAATAGTAAAAGGGATTCCCTTAAGCGAACAGAGAGCCCAGAAAGGAAAAGACACAATATACAAAAACAGTGACTTTACAGGTAATACGATGGCACTAAATTCCTATCTTTCAATAGTTATTCTGAGTGTAAATGAGCTAAATGCCCAAATCAAAAGATACAGGGTATCAGATTGGATAAAAAAGCAAGACCTACTGATATGCTAACTGCGAGAAACTCATTTTAGCCCCAAAGGCACCTCCATTTGAAAGTGAGGGGGTGGAAAGCCATTTATCATGTTAATGGATATCAAAAGAAAGCAACCATTATATCAGACAAAATAGAGATTAAACCAAAGACCATAATAAGAGATGAAAAATGTCACTATGCCATAATCAAAGGGTCTCTCCAACAAGAAGATCTAAATATTGTACATATCTATGCCCCTAACACAGGAGCAGCCAATTGTATAAACCAATTAATAACAAAATTAAAGAAACACATTGATAATAATACATTAATAGTAGGGGACTTTAACACCCACTCACTGAAATGGACAGATCACCTAAGTAGAAGATCAACAAGGAAACAAGGGCTTAGAATGACACATCGGAGTGGATGGACTTCAAAGATATATTCAGAGCATTCCATCCTAAAGCAACAGAATACACATTCTTCTCGAGTGCACATAGAACATTCTCTGGAATAGATCACATATGGGTCACAAATCAGGTATCAACTGGTACCAAAAGACTGGGATCATTCCCTGCATATTTTCAGACCACAGTGCTTTGAGACTTGAACTCCATCACACGAGGGTATTTAGAAAGAACTCAGATACGTGGAGGTTAAAGAGCATCCTACTAAAGAATGAGTGGGTCAACCAGGAAATTAAAGAAGTATGAAAAATATTCACGGAAACAAATGAAAATGAAAATAAAACAGTTCAAAACCTTTGGGATATAGCAAAGGCGGTCCTATGAGGGAAGTATATTGTAATACAAGCCTCTCTCAAGAAATAAGAACAGGTCTCAAATACACAACCTAACCTTATACCTAAAGGAGCTGGAGAAAAAAAGCAAAGAAAGCCTAAGTCCAACAGGAGAGGAAAAATAATCAAGATTAGAGTAGAAATCAATGAAATCAAAAGCAAAAGGACAGTAGAACAAATCAACAAAACTAGGAGCTGGTTCTTTGAAAGAACTGATAAGAATAATAAACTCCTAGCCAGACTTATCAAAAAGAAAAGAGAAAGGACCTAAATTAATAAAATCATGAATGAAGGAGGAGTGATCATAATGAACACCAAAGAAATACAAACAATTACAAGAACATATAATGAGCAATTATATGCCACAAATTAAGCAATTTGGAATAAAGGGATGCATTACTAGAGACATATAAA
Source organism: Procyon lotor (assembly GCA_028646535.1). NCBI lineage: Eukaryota > Metazoa > Chordata > Mammalia > Carnivora > Procyonidae > Procyon > Procyon lotor. The sequence goes on from CM053610.1 coordinate 67,669,292, forward strand.
CTACCAAAACTGAAACAGGAAGAAATAGAAAACCTGAACAGACCCATAACCAGTAAGGAAATTGAAGCAGTAATCAAAAATCTCCCAACAAACAAGAGTTCAGGGCCGGATGGCTTCCCAAGGGAATTCTACCAGACATTTCAAGAAGAATCAATACCAATTCCTCTGAAGCTGTTTCAAAAAATAGGAATGGAAGGACACCTTCCAAACTCTTTCTATGAAGCCACCATTATCTTGATCCCAAAACTAAAGACCCCATCAAAAAGGAGAATTACAAACCAATATCCCTGGTGAACATGGATGCAAAATTTCTCACCAATAAACTAGCCAATAGGATCCAACAGTACACTAAAAGGATTATGCACCACGACCAAGTGGGATTTATTCCTGTGCTGCAAGGGTGATTCAACATCCATAAATTAATCAATGTGATACAGTACATAAACAAAAGACAAGAACCATATGATCTCAATAGATGCAGAAAAAGCATTTGACAAAGTACAGCATCCTTTCTTGATTAAAAGCTCTTCATAGTATAGGGATAGAAGGAACATATCTCAATTTCATAAAAACCTATATGAATAGTCCACAGTGAATAAAATTCTCAATGGGGAAAAAAGTAAGAGCTTTTCTCCAAAGGTCAGGAACACAGCAAGGATGTCCACTATCACCCACTGCTGTTCAACATAGTACTAGAAGTCCTAGCCTCAGCAATAAGACAAGAAAAAGAAATAAAGGCATCCAAATTGGCAAAGAAGTAGTCAAACTCTCACTATTTGCAGATGACATGACACTCTACATGGAAAACCCAAGAGACTCTACCTCAAAATTGCTAGAACTCATACAGGAATTCAGCAAAGTGGCAGGATATAAAATCAACACACAGAAATCAATTGCATTTCTATACAATAACAACAAAACAAATGAAAAAGAAAGTAAGGAGACAATCTCATTTACAATTGGACTAAAAGCCAATAAGATACCTATGAACAAACCTAACTAATGAGGCAAAGGATCTGTACTCAGAAAACTACAGAATACTCATGAAAGAAATTGAGGAAGACACCAAGAAATGGAAAAACGTTCCATGCTTATGGATTGGAAGAACAAATAATGTTAAAATGTCTATGCTACCTAGAGAAATCTATACATTCAATGCAATCCCTAACAAAACACCATGAGCTTTTTTCACAGAACTGGACCAAAGATTCCTAAAATTTGTATGGAATAAGAAAAGACCCCAAATAGCCAAAGGAAAGTTGAGAAAGAAAACAAAACCTGGTGGCACCAAAATTCAGGACTTCAAGCTCTATTACAAAGCTGTAATCATCAAGACAGTCACAAAAACAGACACATAGATCAAAGGGTACTGTCACAAAAACAGACACATAGATCAAAGGAACAGAACAGAGAACCTGGAAGTGGACTTTCAATTATATGGTCAACTAATCTTCAACAAAGCAGGAAAGAATATTCAATAGAAAAAAGACAGTCTCTTCAACAAACGGTGTTGGGAAAATTGGACAGCCACCTGCAGAAGAATGAAAACTGGATCATTTTTTTACATCATATACAAAAATAGACTCAAAATGGATGAAATACCTAAGTGTGAGACATGAATCCATCAAAATCCTACAGAACACAGGCGGTAACCTCTTTAACTTTGGCTGCAGCAACTTTTTGCAAGACATGTCTCCAAAGGCAAGGGATCCAAAGGCAAAAATGAACTATTGGGACTTCATCAAGGTAAAAAGCTTTTGTATAGCTTTTTAGGAAAACAGAAAAGAAAATAGTCAACAAAAACAAAAGATAACCAATACAATGTGATACAAAGAGCTAGTATCCAAAATCTATAAAGAACTAATCAAACTTAACACCCGAAGAATAATCCAGTCAAGAAATGGGTAGAAGACATGAATAGAGATTTCTCCAAAGAAGACATACAAAAGCCCAACAGACACATGAAAAAATGTGCCACATCACTCAGTAGCAGGGAAATACAAATCAAAACCACAATGAGATACCAACTCATACCAGTCACAATGACTAAAATTAACAAGTCAGGAAACGACAGATGTTGATGAGGATGCAGAGAAAGAGGAGCCCTCTTACACTGTTGCTGGGAATGCAAGCTGGTGCAGACACTGCAGAAAACAGTATGCATGTTTCTCAAAACATTGAAAATAGAGCTAACTTATGACCTAGCAATTGCACTAGTAGGTATCTACCCCAAATATACAAATGTAGTTATCTGAAGGGGCACCTGCACCCCGATGTTTATAGCAGCAATGTCTACAATACCCAAACTATGGGAAGAGTCCAGATGTCCATTGACAGATGAATGGATAAAGAAGATGTGGTATATGTATACAATGGAATACTACTTAGCCATCAAAAAATGAAATCTTGCCATTTGCAATGATGTGGATGGAACTAAGGGGTACTATGTTAAGCAAATAAGTCAGGCAGAGAAAGACAATTATCATATGATTTCGCCCATATGTGGAATTTAAGAAATACAACAGAGGATCACAGGGGAAGAGAGGAAAAAATAAAACAAGACAAAAATCAGAGGGGGAGACAAACCATTAGGGACTCTTAACCATAGGCAACAAACTGAGGGTTGCTGGAGGGGAGGTGGGTGAGGAGATGGGGTAACTGAGTGACAGACACTAAGGAGGGCATGTGATGTAATGAGCACTGGATATTATATAAGACTGATGAATCAGGGGCGCCTGGGTGGCTCAGTCGTTAAGCGTCTGCCTTCGGCCCAGGTCAGATCCCAGTGTCCTGGGATCGAGCCCCGCATCGGGCTCCCTGCTCCGCGGGAAGCCTGCTTCTCCCGCTACCATTCCCTCTGCTTGTGTTCCCTCTCTCGCTGTGTTTCTCGCTGTCAAATAAATAAAATCTTTAAAAAAAAAAAAAAAAAAAAAGACTGATGAATCACTCACCTCTACCTCTGAAACCAATAATACATTATATGTTAGTTGAATTTAAATAATAAAATCTAAATATATATATAAATAAAAAGGAAAGCAATAATGATTAAAAAAACACTTGAGTGTGTAGGTTTCAATAGAGTAGTCCCACCAAAAATAGTAAGAAGCAAGAAAAGGGTACTATGCTAATCACTTTTCATACACTGTTTTATTTCATCTTTTTAATACTCCATTGTTTGGTATTACAATCTATGTTCTAGAGATAAGGAAAATGAGGATCAGATAGTTTAAGATGTCTCTGATCCCAAAGTTAGTAAGTGATAGAGCTGTAGGTTTAAATCCAGGTCTGTCTGACTCTAAAAACCAAGGTTTCTGCAAGACACACTGCTTTGCTAGCCTGGGGAATTAACAGGTTTTTTTCCACTTTTCCATGAAGGTCCCAGCTTTTCTCAGTGTAATCAGAGGGTATGAATGAGAAGAACCACAGGGCATTAGGAACCTCAAGTGTAGTGAAAGAATCCCCACAGGGCTGAGGAGTGAGAATTAGGTGAAGGAACTGAAGAGACAAATTATGCAAATGTCAATGGAGCCTGTTAACCTGGGGACGAAAAAGGGGCTGTGCTGATGATCTGGGAAACTGTTCTTAGTATGACTGAGGAAATTTGGAAGGCAAGAGGCTTAACTGATTTCTTTTAAAGATGCTTCATTCTTGTATTGACTGAGTTGTACTGAAAATAGACAGCATACTTTGTAAGTGTAAATGTAAAAACGTCCCTAAATGAACCAAATACAAACTAAACTATTTCCTCACCACAAAAATTATACAAACACAAACATCACTGCCAGTTTTTGCACTTGTATTGAAGAAGATAAAAAGGAAAACTTTAAGTTCTTCTATGATGTTACATGAAATTTTTTTAAAATAGCACATCATGAATAGAAAGGGTCCAACATATATGACTTTTAAAATATAATAAGATGACAGAATTAAAATCCAAAATACCTGTAGGCTTAAAAGTATTTGACATAGTTAGGTTCAGAATTTAATTCTAAGTTGGACTTGACCCTGTACAACAGCCAGGGAGCAACACCACACAGCAGAAGTAGTACATAACAGGGGCTGACTCCTTGTTTTGGTGATAGAGAGCTCTCAAGTTTGGGGCAAGATAACCTCTTGGAACTGTGGTTTTCTCATCTCTAAGATGTGGATTTATTCACCTGTGCTACAGGATTGCCATATGACTTAAAAATAACATACCTAAAATGCAGGGGACAGAAGAGATCACAGTAAGTAGTGGCTATCCTTGTTGTTCCTGAAGAGAAAGTTGGAGTTTTTCATAAGAAGAGCAGATAAAAAGAATGAGAAATGCTGATCCTAAATAAATTCCAAATTTGGTTATTTAGAATTTGTGGCTGACACTTAACATAGCTGCAAACTATAAATGTGGAAGATAATTTTAAACATAGGAAAGATGTAACCTAGAAGTTAATATTAAAGGGATTTCATTAATTTATGATATTTAGTGCTGGGCTTGGCATATGGTAGTCACTCAATAAACACGACTGACTGAATATATTTTAAATAAGATATACAATGTTCATAATTCCAGGATTTTAAATTCATTTAAAATCATACTTGTTTAGTTTATGTGATATTTAAAGACTGTCAATAATACCAGAATAAAATAAATATTTCAGTCCATGAAAATATGATATCTATATATATACTGTCACAATAAAGTTATCATGTACTATTATAAACAAGAAGCAGTAATAAGTATCTAGTGACTTAAGTGTCTCTGCACAGAGAAATGTGTATAAATAATTTGACATGGCACAAAACTTTATTGCAAAAATTTAGGTCAATCAGGAATACTGCAATGATACTTACATTAGTTATCTAATGTGATATTAATATTTTTAATTCATAGGAAAAGTGGACTGAGATTCCAGTTAAAATTCTGAAGCAAGACATTTTATTTATAAGAAGTAGAAGAAACAGGTAATCATCAATAAGAGTGGACTCAACTCAGCTAAAATAAAGCAATGAGATGCAGAAGAAAATTTAGTCATTCTGCTTTTCTACAAAAATGCTAATGTGATGGACCAAGATTATGAAAATGAAGTGTTATACCTGCATTTTCAGCAGCCTTTTAAAATTATTAAAATATATCCTATTGACTGAAGGAAGGAAAAGTGTCAATACATATTTTAGCTATAAGATGCTCTGTTAGCAGATCATTTGCAAATAAGAAGTTGAAAACACCAAATGTAATTATGCAGTTAACTGCAAAATACCAAGAAAAAACAGACTTTCTAAAATCTAAACTTGCATATACTAAGATATCTCTCAAATTCATGCAGTTAGTTTTTCCTCCCCAAGTCAACTTAGTTTGAAGTACTAGTCAAGAGATAATCAGGCCAAGATACAATGCTAAGATAAAGAAATTTTAAAATGCGGTGTGTAGTAAAGGGAGAAATGTTAAGTGACAATACCCTGAAGAAAAAAGCACAAAGGAAAGGAAAGACAGAGAACCTTGGCTGGTAATATTCATGTAAGCTAGCAAGATTAATTTGAAGTCTACAATCACCTTCCATAAGGTATGTTTAATGCTATCCTCTACAAACTTCATGATCAAGAATTCCATTCTCTCATTGAGTTCTTGACCTTTTTTTCTTTTCATGGAGGTCTAATTGATATTAACATTATATTGCTTTCAGGTATTTAACATAATGATTCAATATTTGTATATACTGTGAAATGATCATTATACTAAGTCTCACTAATATCCATCACCATACATAGTTACAAAGTTTTGTCTTGTGATAAGTACTTTTAAGATTTACTCTCTTAGCAACTTTGAGTTCTTGGTCTTAATCCTATTTTCAGGCATTCTCCAGATTAGGTGAATTCTTAAATCTAATAACTCTTTAAAAGATTCTTATCTTTTTTGCCAGGTTTCAGGAAATGATCACGTAAAATTCAAGTGGGAATGGCTGTGGTAAAGAACACAGTGAAAAGTTTTAATACGAGCATAATGAAGAGGCAAACAATGAGATGGGGAAGAACAGTATAGATAATTAAGGGATAAAAAAACAAAGACTTTTAGAATGTGTGGTAATGGGCTAAAGGTCTGGAAATCTCTAGGAAAAGATCTCTGCTTTAATTCTAAGGTAAAAAGGAGGCATAGAGAAAAGCACAGAAACACAGGCTAAAGGCTATGCAATGTTCCAAGTGGCCAACTTAGAGAGACTGTGACACCAGACAAGAGGAAGATGGCCATGGTTCAGTGTTTTACTTTTTGTTGCTTGCTTTTTGGTCTTTTTGGTTTTTATAGAAAACTGTGTGATAAAGAACGAAATGGTAAGAACTTAAAAATTCAAGCTAAGAGGGGCGCCTGGGTGGCTCAGTCGTTAAGCGTCTGCCTTCGGCCCAGGTCATGATCCCAGCGTCCTGGGTTTGAGCCCCACATCGGGCTCTCTGCTCAGCAGGGAGCCTGCTTCTCCTGCTACCATTCCCTCTGCTTGTGTTCCCTCTCTCGCTGTGTTTCTCTCTGTCTAATGAATAAAATCTTAAAAAAAAAAAAAATTCAAGCTAAGAAAGAGCAGAAAAGATAAAGAAGAGTCCTAAAGGTGTTGGAATTTCCCAATTTCAAGGATAAACAAGCTGGTAGTCTCCTTCCTAAGGTGAATTGTTTCAGTCAAGTTTAAATCAGTCAACTTTAAGGTTGAAACTTGAAAAACACACATTGTGATGACTTCATTTTTATTCTTAAAAAAGCTAAATTTGAAAAAAAAAAAAAAAAGTAGAACTGATCCAAAAGTCATCAAAAAAGGAACAGTACAGAGAAGGAAAAGCAAAAGCAGTCAACATGACTGATGCCCTGTCTGGAAGATATTTTAAAATTAAGAAAGCACAGAAAGCAGAAAAACAATTACAGTGAGCTGGAGACAGGCTCAAGATTGTCATGTTTCATCTTTAGCTAGAGAGGGTTGATTCAAACTTAAGTGTTTATCGGGGCACCTGGTTGGCTCAGACAGTAGAGCATGACTCTTGATCTCAGGGTCATGAGTTCTAGCCCCACGTTGGGCAGAGAGCTTTAAAAACTATGACCATGAATACAGTGTCCCTGATTCTGGCAAAGTGGTGATGGCGACACTATAGTTTTGAATCTCTCTAAATCCCCACATGAAAGAAACAGTTTGACTAATTGCAAAACCAAAAACCCATGGATGACTAGATAAGGATTAAAAGAGAGAGAACATTATATGTAATGACTTTATGCTCCAGTAATGTAAATAAAGTACAGCTATTTAAAAATGGGAAGGAAAGAAGCGATAAGAAAAAAAAAATAGGCAAAAAGTTTCTGAATGTTCTCAGTAATTTATATTAGTAGTGGTAGTATTAGTATCATTATTCTTAGATTGTTAGGTGTATACTGTGAGATAAAGTAAGCAATTAATTATGGGACAAATATAACTTGTCCCCCACATACCTGCAAACTAGGGCTTTGGGTATGAAAAAGAGGAGATACAGATGTAATTTAGAAGATTTTAAATTAAAAACCCTGTATCCTGAATTCGAGTTAAAGGTAACAATGTGAACTCACTCTGAAAACATAAATACATAAAATCTCTAGCTTATTCTATAAAAACAATGACCAATCCAGTAACAACAACACATTATCCCTAGCTCCCAAACTTGGGCTTAAAATACCATTTTCCATTAAAAGAAACCAGAGCTTATTGAAGAAATGGCTAATTCCAGGTCTGAAAAAGGAAATGTAAAAGATAAGCATGAAAGATATTTGTCATACCAAATGGCAGGGAACCTACCCAAGACTACTGAAGTCATGAAATAAAGAGGAGCCAACTTGTAGACACTCCCAAATATAAGACAAGTCTGAGCTTTCAAAAGCATAACAAGTACAATTTATAAAATCCATCAAGTCAAATATATTTAAACCCATCAATTAATAATGCTACTTGAAAAACAGAAACTAATTGGTTACCTTCAAGGAGTGATAAGGAACCAATTCATTATCTTGAAAACTAGCAAATAAAAGAAACTGACATTTATCCTGATTATACTATCTATATGAATTCATCCACTGGGAAAACAAGAGATGAGTGGAAGTATCTCTTTATAAAAGTATCCAAAAATTTAACAAATGAAAAAATAATAGAATATCACCATTTTTGCAACCCTACTGAACTAATGGATGTAGGCACTGAGCATTAATAGCTACTAACACTAAAAGACAGACAACCAAGAAAGAACCTGACATTCTGTGCCTTCTGATAAAAATAACAAACCACCCCATATAGTCTTGCCAAAATTGACTAACTTGTAGAATTTTCAAAAGATGGAGAAACATATTGAACCACTCTATGATTATGCAAACAACAAAATCCAGACAATGGGACATTGCAGTTTCAAAAGATAAATTTTAAGGAAAAGATAGGGATGGAGGGGGAACTTGTAGATTAAAAGAGATACATTAAAGTGGGTTTCTTAAAAAAGATTTTATTTATTTATTTGAGAGAGTGAGCAAGGAAGAACATGAGCAGGGACAAAGGGAGAGGGAGAAGGAGACTCCCCTACTGAGCAAGGAGCCCAATGCGGGGCTCCATCCCAGGACCCTGGGATCAGGACCTGAGCCAAAGGCAGATGCTTAACTGAGCCATCAGGTAGCCCACATTAAAGTGTTTTAAATGGATAATATTAAACTACAGTGTTGGGAGATGCATTAGGATGAAAAAAACTACACGGGTACATAAGAAAGTGATGGAAAGTCATGACAGAGGTTACTTTTGGGGACCAGAAAGGGGTCAAAATCATGATAGGACATAATAGTATTTCTGGGTGCCTGGCAACGTTCCTCTTCTTGACCTGAGTGTGGTTCCAGGGTTATTTCCTTCCTAATAGTTCGTTAAACTATACAATTATTTCGTGTGGTTTTCTTAATGCATGTTTCATAATAAAGAGATTTTTTTAAAAGCTATCATGCTTACTATATAAAATCTTTATCTGGCTTTTATGAAAGCTCTATACAATACATACATTTCTTTGGAAGAGATGTTTCTTAAATATTTTGGCTTTCGGTTTAATGCATGTGTAACACTTTTTGAATGCTTCTTTAATCAAAATATGCTATATTAAAAGTTGGTTACATTTTTACTTTTCCATTAGTTGCTGCTACTCTATTAAATCACTGCAAAAATGGTTTTTAACTTTTAAAGGAAAACAGTTATCTTTGTGAGGTTTTATTTCCCTACCCCTGACAACATGTTTTAAAATTTAATAGCTCTGCTCATGTGTTTTTGATTAATTTGGTAAACAAATTGAGGTGACCTCTTCTGAGGAATTACCTTGAGATTACTACCATACTCAGAAAGCATTATCTAATCCATTCACCTGAAAAGTTAAAATACTTGTTCAAAATACAAAGGTAAGGCAAAAATATGTTATTTTGACATTTTGACAAAAGTGAATGAATTAAATAGTTCTGTGATGATGGTTAAAACTTTCCAAAAAGGAAAGCATAAAAAGTATGTGGAATTTAAATAAAAATGATTACCATGTTATATATGATAATCCACACATACACCATTAAAAACTGTTTTTAAATGAATTTACTGATAAAAATTTCTTTTTCTACATACTATCTATTGTATATTTTTCAAAAGAAATTTTTTCCCTAAACTACATAACTCTCTCTGCTTTCTGCTTCTAATTAAGATATGTGCTGTTGTTTAGAGCTCTGTGGTGTGAAATTAGACCAGGAGTTTTCTAATATCCATAAAAATAACTTAAAAAATGTTCGTCCTCGGGAAGACAGATAATTCAGTCACAGAGAGCTTTTTTCTATGTTTCCTTTGTTTTCTTTTTTTTTTAGATGCTTGGTAAGCCAATTTTCTACTTAGAATCTACTGTTAAAACTCTCATTTGGTTCAGTATGTGGGCTTTATCCTTTCCATGGTCTGTTATGCAAAAATGATGGCTTTAAATTTTTTTTCTTTCTCTTTTTTCTTTTTCTTTTTTTAGTTTGCTGTAAAGCAGTGTTTCTCAATGTAGACGCACATGAGAATCACCTAGGGAACCTGTTAAAGAATATTGGTGCCTCCTCTTCCTCTGGATATTCTGATTTAACTGGTCTGGGTGGGCCCCTTCATAAAAGCTCTGCAGGTGACTGTAGTGTGTTGCCAAGGCTAGGAACCACTACTCTAGGATCTTGCCACTTTCCAACTAAAAGCTTATTATATTTTCTGATTGAACTTGGCTGGGAAATGCTTTTTAAAAATTCTATAATTTAACATATGGAAAGATTATATTTCTTCTCTATGAGGTTGCTACTTTTTTAGTTTGAATTTTAGAGTTTAAGAGTAGATTGTATCTTTTATTCTGATGATTAGTTCAAGAAGTCTATTGTTGGCCAGTGGAAAAAAGTTAAAGACATATGCGTGAATATAGACTAGTGGTTTTCGTTCATGATATTTTAAAATTTGTGCTACAATTAATTCATAGTTGAAAATTACGTCTTCACATATGAAAAAAAGGAAGAATTATTTCCCTAGAGATTTCTTCCAAAGATGTTCACCTTTTGCATACAGAAATCCACATGAGGTACTGCAAAAGTAATCTTCACAAATTTTTCCAAAAGTTTAACTTTGATAGAATGACTGAAAGGGCCAAATTAAAGAAAAAGCTACTCTTGCGAAAAAAAGGAATTTCTGTATCTTAATATGGTAGGATTGAAAAGGGGGGCATTAACTATGCAATCAGTGGTGAAAAACTAAAAATCATGTGCAAGTATCATAAACAACTTTATGAAAATCTATTCAAAACCATTTACATAAAATGGGTAATTTTCCAGAAATACAAATTAAGGAAAATGACTTCAAGAAAAAAACAGGATTCCTGGAAAAAAAAACAAAAAACAAAAACAAAAACAAAACAGCCCTTAAAACTAGAATCTGTTATTTAAAAAACCTACCTTCCTTTAAGACACCACACCCAAGCACTTCTGTAGGTGAGTTTTACCAAATGCTCAAATGTCAGATAATTCATTTTGGTACTGTTTCAAAGAGGAGAAGAAGAAAAAGCTAGCCAAATCACTCCAGAGGGCTAGTACAACCTTTATATGGAACTTAGAAAGGAGAATAAAATCAAGTAAAACTGTTTGCCAATCTCATATTTGCACAAACTGTAAAACCTCTTCAGTGTTTCCTCCTGACTATGTCCCTCAGTAGAATCAATCATTCCCCACTGGCTCCTACTGTAGCTTACACATACTCTATATCCACAGTATTATTTAATGCTTTAGTGTACTTACACGTTTTCATATTTGTCTCTCACTGGTGGACACTAGGATCCCTGCGGCAGGGATATTTTTGTATTCATATCCCTTGGAATGAAATAGTGTTTACTCCATAGTCATGTTCAATAGTTGTTGAATGATGTGGAAACAGAAGAAAGGGCCTTTCAGGTAGAAATACCAGTAATGTGTACAGGCAGGACATGGAATATAAGAGGCAGTGAGTGAGTTCTAGCACTTGGCTAGAACATAGGTTAGTATAAGGAAATAACACTGGAAAGGTAGGGCCTTCCCTGGTCAGGGCCAGTCAGGGTGGGCTTTCAGTGCTGAGGCTAGGTTTAGTTTCATATCTACTAAAGGTGTTGGGAGCAAGCAATGGCTAAATCAAATCTGTGGCTTCAGAATCCAGATGAGAGGTTTTTAGAGCTATCACAGACCTGGAGATGACGCATCTAGTTGAAATCCATCAACTGAAGTCAGAGAGTTCTCAAAATTAGCTAAGAGCAGGCAGAAGCTTATAGGGAGTAAACTTAACTAAGGTTATACAGTTAAGTTAGTTAAACTTAACTAAGGTTATATAACCTTATAAATAAGTTTATACATACATATAACATGCTACAAGTTAGCATGCATATGGTCCAACCAACAGGTGAACTAAGTTTGTCCAACTCCAAAGTCCATGATCTAGATGACACCAGGAGCTAAGGTATGTAGACCAAATGTATACTCTTTAGAACACTCCTAATTTCATGTAATATATTCATTTCAAATACAGGTAATTTATGTAAAGTATGACTAAATTATTTTTACCTTTATTACGAGGTAGAATGTTTAATAGAATTCTAATTAGCTTTATTACAATCATTTTGATGAAGTCTTTTACTCAGCTTCTGAACCCAAAATCAATAAAGCAGTAGGCATGCAAAGCAAGTGAATAGGAACAAAGCATTTCCTTAGCCTCACAAATCCACACATAGAGCATTATGAGTGGTTTTAGTCACTGCAACAACATTGGAAAAGTTCTAGAAAAAGGTTAATTAATTAATTAATTAAAAATGACTGTACAGTCTTAAAAGACAGCCTGAAAGTTTCTAACACCAGAAAAGGCAAGTAGAGATAGAAAAAACTTGGACTCGTTCATTATATCTCAGAATTAAAGCCTAATAGATAGTAGATTTAGAGAAAATATGGAAACAGTCTTCCTTGCCAAACAATAGAGTCAAGTCCCAGTAAACTCATCATCAGCTGAAAGTATCCTAAGTTGAGGGGTGCCTGGGTGGCTCAGGTCATGATCCTAGGGTCTTGGGATTGAGCCCCACATCGGGCCCCCCGCTCAGCGGGGAGCTGCTTCTCCCTTTGCCTTCCTCCCCTCCGTTTGTACTCTCTGTATCAAATAAGTAAATAAAATCTTAAAAAAAAAGAAAGAAAATATCCTCAGTTGAAAATGCATTTAATACACCTAACCTATGAGATGTCACAGCTTAGGCTAGTCTAGCTTAAACACACTCAGAAACATTAGGGCAAAATCATCTAACACAAAGCCTACTTTATAATATAGTGTTGAATATCTCATGTAATTTGTTGAATACTGTACTGAAAGCAAAAACAGAATAGCTGTATGGGTACGGAATGGCTGTAAGGGTAACAGTTACCTATCTTCATGGCTGCACGGCTGAGTGGACGCTGTAGCCAAATGCTACTGCCCAGCATCCATGGGAGAGTATCCTATCATAATGGTATCCTAAACCATTAGACTGGGAAAAGATCAAAATTCAAAATTCAAAGTATGGTTTCTACTGAACACGTATTGCTTTTTCACTATGGCAAAGTTGAAAATACTAAGTCAAACCAT
>CM053610.1:67682500-67705038 GCA_028646535.1 Procyon lotor
CCCCCCCCCCCCCCCCCCCCCCGAGATTAACCCTTTTGGTGTTCCCGTCTAAAGCAGGATACTGAGAAGGCCATTGCTCTACAGCCTTCCTTATAAATTCTTGCTTCAGCCATGTTTTGGTACCACAGAGTCTTCCACAAAATAAGCATTTGTTTAATGTTTGCTGATTCAATGACTGAAGTATAAAGAAGGAGACAGATAACATAGCTTTGGCAGGCATGAAATTATAGGCAAATAGTAATGATAGTATAAAAATGATAATAACAAGAATCACAACAGTGATCCATGTTTGAGAGTTTACTATATGTAGGTATAGCTCTAAATGCATGTATTAACCTAACTTCATTAACTCCGTTTTTCAAATAATGAAATCACAGTGCACAGAGGTTAATGACTTGCTCAAGGACAGAGAGGTAGGTAGTGGCAGAGCTAGGATTTGAACCCAGAAGACTGTGTTCTTAATCACTGTGAGATTCAGGTCAGCCTTGGAATTGTCTGTTTACCCTATAAATATGATACTTCTAAGGATCCCACTTCATAATTTTGTAATTTCCTTCTTTGAGAATTTAGGAAAATAAATTATAGGTTTTAAAAAGTATTCATCTTTACTTCGGAACAGAAAAACTTTATAATCCTATTTTATTAGCTCTTCAACAAAATGTATATATTTGCTTTAAATTTACCTCCAGTCTTCCTTGAGCATAACCTAGAAGCAGCAGATTGGCTCTGTCCTTCTCAGGAGAAATGGGGGCCCAAGGCCAAGCATCATCACTGACCAGTGGCCACCAGCAAGCAACTATATCCTGAACACAATTGATAGCTAAACGACGCTCTGTTGTCCTGTTCACTGGGCCAGGTATCTCGTAATAGGAAATCTAGTGATTAAGGAAAAAAAGCATACAGGAATCATTTTTTAAATCAAAATCCTCACAGTATTATAAGAATCAAAGCATCTGTAAATGTAGACAAATGCAAGTAAATATGCATGCTAAACATGTGCTTAAGGAGGTGTCAGAATTTACCAAATTCTTTTGACACATATATAAAAAAGACATATGTTCAAAATTCTCCCCATTTTTAGCAGAGGAAAGGGAAAGGAGAAATGTGAGTTAGGGAGGAATTGGCTGTAGCAATCCCAATCAATACCAAAATGTACAGTCATGGCTGCCTGACAGCATCGACCTACACACAGGATTTAAGACCAGCTATATTAAATGACAAGTTCAGTGCTGCTGACCAAGAATATCTGACTACTGTTTAAGACATAACACATTAACAATGAGTGACAACAATAAAAGGAAAAACAACTTGAGGCAAATATCACTTTTTTTTTTTTTAGAATATATGAGACATATATTCTGCATAAAGGGATAAGCCACAGCATCATGCGTAAAAGTTTATGCAGCTTCTGAGAATTATGCTTCTCTTTCTTAGGAAGGATTTGTAGAATTTATTATTCAAACTATGTTATTTTGGAACATGGTTATTTGAAAACATAAGCACAGCACCATCTGGGTGACACATGCCAAGGAAATATAGATTGCACTGTATTTCTGCTTAAGGAATTAATGGAAGGTTGATAGCTTGGAAGAAAAAAAAAAACTATCTTGCCATTGCTGGTCAGCAATAATCGAACCACTTTCTGGGGATTAAGCGCATGGCTAAGCCTACTGGACCAGACACTAGCAAAGGGCAGGGGGTCTTCTTATCAGAGAAATGCTTCTGGAGCCAGTCTCACTACATGACAGATTGCTTTCATATTCCTGTCTGCAAGGCAACAAAGGATGGCAGTAATGCGATAATGCCAGAGTGCAATGGGTGTTAAGAACCCGTTGCATTTATGTATTGTATTTAGTAAATAATCAGGCTCATCCAAATTGTGATCTCACCACTCAACCAAGGCCATTAAAATCAAGGTTAATGCTTTAATAATCCTCTGCTATTTTTTTTAATATGGTCAAAAGGAACCCTTTTCTATTTGCATGGCCATAATATTATTGACCTCTTCATCCTCTGAATGCACATCAAAAGGAACTGAAATCAAAGTAATTACCAGTGTTGTTCTCTTACGGTAAACATTTAACTCCTTACACTGTCCCTTTCCTGTTAAATAAATTGAATTGGATTTTTAAAATGTAGACTGGAAAACTTGTTAAAGGTCAATGGTTTCAGGATTTTTATTCTGTAATTTTCTTTGCCAAAATTATTTCAATCTGAAAGAATTAACTTATGGTAGCGCCGTAAAGAAAAGCAGAATTATACTCTACACTATTTCTTTGTCTTGAAATCCAAATGGGCAATGACAGACAACACAGATGTACTTTAGGCTTTGAAGTGCAAATTCTTATATTTATGCTTTCAATATCATTATTTTAACTATTTATTTTTTTGAGATAAATACCATAATGGAATTGCTAAGTCCTTCAAATAAACATACATTATTTTGATGTCCTATGGCCATGTAAACATGTTGCTTACGAATTTCTAGATGAGAAAACAGAGTTAAAAGACTGACACTTTCAATTCTTCTATAGTGCAAATCATGTATGTTATCTGTTTCCTGTGAGTTTTAATGGCAGTATTCTATCATGATAGTCAACAAGGCAAGTAAAGTGAACAAGTTTCTTAAATTATCCTTCCAATAGACAAGTGGCAGTTTTTACTAAGTATTAAATATCTATATTTTAAATACTGAACCAGAAAATGAAATCCATGATGGGCTTTTCCAATGGGAAGCAGGTTACTTCTTCTCCAATGTATAGAAATGATGTGGAGTGCCCATATTATCCTCAAATCCAAAGGCAGCAAGAATAAACAAATAAGCAATTCCCTTAGAGTGTAAGAGTCCATATAGTAAGTCTATTTTTCACATCTTTTCATAAGATGACATCCTGACAGTTTCTCTCTGATTTCATTAATGGGTAGCTACTATCCTTGAGCTGAGAAGACTACTAAACTATCCATCACACCTAAGATGGAGAAACTTGTCATACAAAATTTTATATAGTAGCACTGAAAACATTTTAAATAGTTTCAGTTAATGCATATTGGAGCTATTCGTGAATTTATTTACTTTTTCCATATCGGTGTATTGTAAACACCAGTATTTGTAAATAAGCAACATTTCAAATAAATCTATAGTTAGTCAATCTGGAAAATAACATCTCATTAAGAGTGCTAATATCGGTTTTTTTACTAACCAAAATATAATACATGAATACCATCAACTCCAATTAAAGAAAATCAGTATTATACAAAATGTTACAGAAACTCCACAAAGATGGGAAATAAAACAAAATTACAATTTATTACCACAATGAAAAACTCATTTAATATATTTTATCCCATGTCAAAAATCTTTTTTTTTTTATAAGAATAGATGTTTCTGGGGCACCTGGGTGGCTCAGTGGGTTAAAGCCTCTGTCTTCGGCTCAGGTCATGATCTCAGGGTCCTGGGATCGAGCCCCACATCAGGCTCTGCTCAGTGGGGAGCCTGCTTCCCCTCCTCTCTCTGCCTGCCTCTGCCTACTTGTGATCTCTCTCTCTCTGTCAAATAAATAAGTAAAATCTTTAAAAAAAAAAAAAAAGAATAGATGTTTCTACCAAATAAAATTACATCCTCCTCATATCACTACCACCTCCATCACAGTAAGAAATAATCCCAAAGGGCAAAAGGTTAGCTTAAATACCAATTTTTCAAAATCACACACAAAGTTTCAAACCACAAAGCTGACTTCTAAAAATCTTTGCCCGTATTATAGATAGATACTTTGGGTATGGCATAAGTGTGCATCTTTTTTAAGGAAGCTGTATATCAGCTCTGTTCCCAGTGAACAGTGAACTGTCTCAAATCCACGTCACAGAGGCTGGATCAATCTTGCAAACACAAGTCATTGCTGAAAAGAGGCCCTGAACTGAAACAGCCTGGAAAATGTATTAGATACTCATCCTAGCAGAGAGTATGCCTTCCAAGCAGTTAAAATGTAATGTGGCAAAACTTATATTAAACACATCATTTAAAATAAAAATCCTGCCTTAACAGATGTAAAATCCCTGATACAAGGAAACAAATTACCTGGAGTTAGTGAAGGGAGAGATACTAACATATGAAGGAGATTTCGTTTTGCATTTTTCTCCAGTTATAGTTGGGTGTACATGTGTGTATGTGGGGGTGAGGGGTCTTCCCACTCCTTGTTTATTACACTTTTCTATTAATCTTTAAAAGTGCCTTCTTTCTTCTTTCTTTCTTGTGAAATGGAAGCCAGAGCAGCTATCCTTGCCTAGAAAGATGATATGGGGTTTTAGGGAAAAATGAGAACGGTGTATATACTGCCCTTAGCAAGAAAATCATTTTCAAATGTACAACTTGTCTCTACTGTCTATCTTTGATTGCCATAAGTACTAAGTAAATTGTTCCAAAATGCCATTATTAGACTCCCATAATAAGAGTAAAAAAGAAAAGGTAGAATAGTCACTATTTTCAGTGAATCAACCTTAATCATATAATTAACTCTGGATTGTCTGAAATCTAGAAATGTTCAAGAATAATGAGTATAATACCAATCCATGTGATACTTTAGCATACCTTAATAATTAATAATACAACTCTATAAATTGAAATCTCTACCTTATAATCCAAGGCTGAGAGTTTTTCCAGTCTTTTGTTTGTATCGGGAGACCCCGTCTTCTTGGTAAACTGAATAAAACATAGTTTGTTTTGTGCCAAAAATGATAAGATGATAAAGTTGTCTGTGAGAAGAGCTAAAAAAAACCAAAAAGGATTTGATAATATTATAAAATACTAAATTAAATACAACGATAATGAATTGAGAAATTTTTTTCACTAAAATATTACAAAAAGCTATTCTCAGAAGATAAATACTAATTGAAATACCTAGTCTCCTAAATATCATTATTTTACAAGGATATTAACGAAATTACAAATGGGGTGCCTGGGTGGCTCAGTGGGTTAAAGCCTCTGCCTTTGGCTCAGGTCATGATTTCAGGGTCCTGGGATCGAGCCCCGCATCCGGCTCTCTGCTCAGTGGGGAGCCTGCTTCTCCCTCTCCCTCTGCCTGCCTCTCTGCCTATTTGTGATCTCTTTTCTCTGTCAAATAAATAAAATCTTAAAAAAAAAAAAGAAATTACAAGTAAACAATAATCATCAACTTAGTCATGCATGGAGATACTTTCCTTCTTTCCTAATACCATTTTATGATAACACTGATGTTTGGGGACAACCACCAAATAAACCAAGGCTAGAAAAGCATAAAATAAAGACTATCTCATATCAAATGTAAAGATGAAAATATTTACTTTTATTTGTACTTAGCCTTTAATCTTGTGTTTACATAATATAAAGCATCTGAGAATAAATTGTTTTTTAAGGGGATACAGATCAATATTCTCCACATTTATTTGTTTATTTATTTATTTGAGAGAGTGAATGCGCGCGCACACACACACACACACACAAGCAGGGGGAGGGGAGAAGGAGAGGGAGAAGCAGACTCCACACTGAGCAAGGAATCCAAAACGGAGCTCAATTCCAGGACCTTGCGATCATGACCTGAGCAGAAGTCAGATGCTTAGCTGACAAGCCACCCAGGCACCCCTGTATTTTTTTTTTTTAATTTTTCATCAATGAACCTTCTTTTTGAGGGTATACAAGCTGAATGAAATAAGGAATATTACACTCGATATGCACATTACATTAATATATAATAATGAAGATTAGCAAAAATGTTTCTATAGCTTTATTTCTAATGTGCACAAGTAGGCAATTAATATTCATGAGTTACATAAAGGGCTATTAAATAAGAATTATTGATAAAAACTTAGTATAATAGGAATTTGAGAAATGTTTTATATTGTTCCTACCATAAAGAAATTATTGAGTGTTTCATATATTTTTCTTTACTTCCACACCCTGGCTATGCAAGCAGCAACCAACAGTGTATCTACACAATTCCAGGAGAATCTGGAGAACTGCCAAGAAATCACATTGTTATCATGGTCTCATGAGAGTGTATTATTTTGGGTATAAATAAAAGAAACAAGTAAAAAAGAGATATCTGAGAGACACAAATAGTGTTGGGAGTCTCCTTTTAATTCTCATAGAGGAGCATGAACATGACAAAATCATCACAGCCACTATTTTATTTGCGGTGTCAACAAAGGGGTCAATTATGACATATATAAAAATGGAACTTCTTCCATAGGAAGCCTCCTTAACACCATGTTCCTGTAAGGAAGAGGAAACGGCACACTTACAATCCTACCCTCAGCTTATTATTATCAAGAATTTTGTCAGTTATAGCCACCCGGCAAAGTGCTTTTCTCTAAGATGATGAAATCATGTCTACGTATGCAGAGGTAGCTAGTGATAGCACACAGCAGAAGGAAGGTTTCTGTATTCTCACCTCTGTCCTCTCCGCTAGACCACACTTTGTTTTGATTATTAAGTTAAGATACTGACACTTATAATCACTAATGATAATGCAACCTGTTTCTTAAACCTTTTTTCCTTCAATAAAAGAACATAACCTTAAAACTTCAGGAGTCAGCACAGTATAGCAGAGAGAAAATGGGCTCTGCAGCTAGAACCTGGGTTCCAATCTCAGTTTGGTTATTTTCAAGCTGTTCCTTGGTATCTCATTCGTGGGCATGTTCCTTAGTGTCTTAGCTTCAACTTCCTTATCTATAAAATGGGAATAACTATACCATATAAAGTTTCTTTTTAGTTAAATGAAATAAGTAGGTTGAAAGAGCATTTCAGAGCCTTTTAGGGCTCAATAAATGTCAGTATCCTATTTCAATAATTGGCTTAAAGTCTTTTTTTATATGTTTTTTTTTTTAATTTATGTATTTATTTGAGCAAGAAAGAGAGAGGGAGAGAGAGAGTGTGCATGCCTGAATATGTGTGAGAGGATGAGGGGGGAGGAGGAGCAAAGAGAGAGGATGAGAGAAACCCAAGCCAACTCTGACTCCATGGTGAGCACGGAGCGCAACTCAGGGCTCAACACCAGGCTCAATCTCTGACCCTGAGATCACAACCCAAGCCAAAACCAAGGTCTGGACACCCTACTGACTGCACCACGCAGGTGCCCCTTTATTACATGCTTTGTAGCAATTATATACTGATCGTGGTATACTTAAACGGATCCAGCTTTATCTAACATATTTGGTATTGGTTTAGATATTTAGAAATACTGCCCAAATTTTCTCAAAAGTTAGTATTTTTAGATTTAGGTAACAAAGGATCTTCCTACTAGCCAAATCACAATTTTTTTTTTTTTTATTGGTGGCTGTGTTGACTTTGGGTTATTTACTGATAATTCATTTGAAAATGAAAAATATTTGAAATGTCAACAATAAGGGACTAATTTTGAAAAACACCAAAAAAACCCGTTTTGAGAATACATTCACATTTTTCAAAGGAAAAAGTGAAAAATACTCAGAATATGAGCCTAACGCTTAAAAAAATTTTTGTATTAAATATTAGTCAAAACTTGTATTGGTCCCAGAGGTTGTAACTATGCTATTATAAGTGATTACTTGTGTTTGCAAGTCCCCAGTGGTAATAATTAGTGTACCTGTTGACACACTATTTCTCCTGCCCTACTGTTAATGTAGGCACATGGGGGTAATTACCATCATTGATGGAGTCTGAGATGAGCTTCCCCACCAGGCTTCTGTCAATCACCACTTTTTCCAGCTGTGGCCCAGAGAGGCTTAGGGACACCAGCACACCTGAACCAAAGAGGAGCTAAAACCAGGTAAAGGGGGCAGGGGGAGAGACAGACTGAGAATTAGAGTCTTTCAACAATCTCCCTTTAAATGTATAAATTATAAAGATATTTACATGGGCATGTATACCATGAAATTATAGAGTTTTTCTTTACTGAAAACAAACACTGCCATTCTAAGTAAATAGATACAGGTGGCTAAATGATGCAACATGGTAAGTGCATTTGATTAAAGCTCTGTGCAGAAATTGAACTTAGAACATGTTTATCCGAAGCCTAACCATTGAAACACTTGGAAAACACCAATGGAGAAGTAACTGCTTTGTACTATATTCAGAAGTGTACTGTGTTCTACTAAAATATTTTCAAAGATTATTATTTATATCAGAAATTAAAAGAAGATTTCTGAAGGTTTAAATAGTCATTGCTATACATTAAATATAGAAAAGATGCAACCATTACAACATAAACAGTGAACGTTACAATTTACTTGGAATTTAAATCCCACTTCAACAAATAAAGATCTTGTCAGTTTAATATGTTAAAATACATGGAAATCAAGGCAATTGCAGTAAAATGTTGAACTTTAATACTCATAAATAAGTAAACAACTTCTCAAAAAGAGATAAACACAGTAAAGTACCCAGGCTTTATCAATATCGGTGTTCACCCGACCACCTAACAAAGGATGACTGGATATCACCATTATGATTTTATACTGTTCCTTTCCATTTGTGGCAGCATAATTCATTCATCTCCAAATGTTTAAAACTTCTGAAAGGACTATGCATATGCGTATGCTTGTTATCTATGAGATTATGAAATATCAACATTGGAAGAAATTGTTTCACCTTCAAGGCAACAGACTCAAAGCAGATGAATCATGGAATAGCATATGGTATAAGAAGAAAAAAACCAATTGTCAGTAAACTGATCATGAACATGCTAGCCAAACTCAAAGACAACTATGATTTTAAACAAAACAGGGGAATTCCCCACCTACCTAGGAAACGTGTCCCAGCTAGAAAGGATGATTCTGTGTCAAGACATATTTAGACATGTGTGAAGGATGAGCAGCATGAGGGACTAGGTTAATATAAAGAAAGACTACTACTTCCCCACTGCTTAACAGATTCCAGGCACATGAATAGGAAAAGAAACTGAAGGGTCCCACATGACTTAATAGACTGTCCATTTAAAGTCAATGCACCTAAAAGGGGTAGAGGGCAGGAAAGATGTAATCATCTTTATTCGTTTGGGAGGCTAATAAGAGAAGAACATTTGTTCCAGAATTTCAAAATGTTCACAGATTAATCTCTACTGAATTACATCCAGCCCTGCAAGACACCTTGATGGCAAACACTGATATTTCCCTTTGGGGAATTCCCCCATAACAACATAGCACATGGTCTTTACTTCTAAATATTCCCTTCTCAGGCGGGCAATTTTAGGGTCATCTTTCATACCTACTTCTCCCTATGTCACAGCTTTTTCTTCCTTCTCCATTTATTCAAAACATCTCTAAAATCTCTCCTTTTTATTTATTTTTATCTACTAAAACTTTACACCTATATTCTTGAGCATCTTTTTTCTTAGTTCTCCATGGACTACTAAGCCCTTTATGGATACTGGCTAGGCCATTTTTATCTTTGTATCTTCAACCTAAAACAATGCCAGGCACACAGTAGGTGCTAACTAAATGAAAAAAAATCATAATTAACTCATTATAGGATCAGATTATTCATAGTTAGAAACTTAGTCTAATCTTCCACAATAACATGGAAGTTCCTTCTGCAGCACCTCTTCAAGCATCCTTCAAGCATTCAGTCCATGCTTGAATACCTCCAGTGATCAGGAGCTCACTACCCTACCACTGGTCAGTTCTAACTGATTTAGAGATCATTTATTCATGTTTTTCATTCAACAAAAACTAAATGTTGCTTATTAATTTAGTGGCTCAAAAAAGAATAAAATATAATCCTCAAAATAGGTGACAGATAGGTTAACAGAGAGTATCTCTACATACAAGCAAATAAGTAATAAAGTGCTATTACTGGTCCTATTATGGAAGTACATACTGGGGAAACCAGGGAAACTGAGTAGAAGGTGGTGATGCTTGAGCTTGAGATAAAGGCTAATACTGCCTTCTAAGGACTTCTATAATAACCTAAATTTTTCTTCAATAGCACACTTTAAAATATTCAAAGATAGTAACATAGTGTTAAGCGTAACTCTGAATCAGAATGAAATCAGCATTGGCTCTACCTCCCACTAGCTGTGTGAACCTGTGGGAGTTACTTAACCTCTCTATAACTTCATTTCCTCATCTG
This sequence comes from Procyon lotor, assembly GCA_028646535.1. NCBI lineage: Eukaryota > Metazoa > Chordata > Mammalia > Carnivora > Procyonidae > Procyon > Procyon lotor. Next base: position 67,692,579 of record CM053610.1, read on the forward strand.
AAACGATAGGGTAACGTCTACCTCGTAGGATGAGGATTAAATAACTTCTTACAAACAGTATTTAGAATAATGCCTGGCACACAGAAAATGTTTGCAATTACTATTATTCAACCATTGCTCACTATACTATCTGCCATCTCTGAACACATTTGTCTTTCTAAAAATTTTGTGCCCAGATTGGACTCAATACTAGACAGAGTTCACTAGACCCCAGGTGAGTTATCACCAGTACAATCTTTTGTCACCTTTCCCATTTGCTATGATTTCATAAGGATATTGTCTCCAAGATATTTGCAATTCGTTAAGCGTCTGCCTTTGGTTCAGGTCATGATCCCAGGGTCCTGGGATCGAGCCCCGCATCGGGCTCCCTGCTCAGCAGGAAGCCTGCTTCTCCCGCTACCATTCCCTCTGCTTGTGTTCCCCTCTCTAGCTGTGCTTCTCTCTGTCAAATAAATAAAATAAAATAAAATAAAGTTAAAAAAAAATTGCCCAAGTCTCAAATTTCTTTTCCTTACTTTCTGCTCTCAGCACCATTATCATGAACTAGTCCTCATGTCCTAAAAGTAATTGCTATTTCTATATTTGAGCATTTATTATCTTAGAAAATGAATTCTAAAAGACCACTTTTGTAGGATGGCGATATCAAATGCAACCTGTGAGAGTAGGTAAAAGAGGGACTTAAGCTGGAAAGGATTCGAAGGGGAGGTGTCAAGGTATAGTAAGAAAGCATGCATGCTGCAGTAGATAACACATGGAGACTGGAGCAGTGACTTGGGAACTGTGAATCCTGCCCAGTGAGTTTCAGCATTCCTTTAGAATCTTTCTTCAAAGGGGCAGCCACTTATTCATATATTCATTCATTCATTCATTCATTCATTCCACAAATCTATATTTAGTATTTTGTATGAGCCAGACCCCATTCTAGGTACTGAAGATACAGCAATGAACCTAACAGACAAAGCCCTTGCCCACCCTCACCTCAGGGAGCTTGCATTCTAGTGTAGACACAGGTAATAGGCAAATAGTTTTGATATGATGTCAGATAGCAATAAGGACTACAGAGAAAAATAAAACACAGTAAGGATGGGGATTTTAGAAGAATGATGTTTTAAGCAGAATGACTAATAAAGAAATAAAAAGACCCCTCTAAGGAGATGACATTTGAGTCATTTGACCCAAATAAGTATTGAATAAGCCACAGGATAATTTGGAGAAAGGGAACTTGAGGTGGAGAACAGCAAATGCAAAAACTCTAAGGTCAGAACATGCCTAAGATGACTGAAGAAAGCTAGGGCAGAGTAGCTAGAGGGAAATGAGTGACAGTGATATTCATGGAGGATGAAATCTGAGAGGTAGCTGGGCCAGGTTAGGTTGACAAGAAATCATTTTAAGCAACAGAGAATTACAATCTAATTAATGTTTTAAAGAGGGGTCTGGGCAAGAGTAGAAGCAAGGAGACCATTAGGAGGCTATTGCAGTGGTCCAGGTGAGAGAAGGTGATAGCTTGGATATAATGGCAATGCCAGAGGAAATGATTTGTGGACAGATGTGAGATATATTTTAAAGGGAATCATCCAGGACCTGCTGAAGGACTGAATGTGGCATACAAGGGAAAAACTCAAAAATTTTTGAGCCGAGTAACTGGATTTAATGAGATAGGGAACACTCAAGGAGACACAATATTTAGGGGGAATCAAGTTTGGTTTTGGACATATTAGTTTATGGTGTCTATGGACATACAAGTAGAGATATTGAGTAGACAATTAGAAATGAGTCTGAAATTCAGGGTAAAGTAAGGGCTAGAGATATATATTTGGGAGTCATCAAGAAAATAAAGGTAGTATTTAAAAGTCATGGAACTGGATAAGCTCTCCTTTAAAAATGAGTAGAAACATCACATGGCTGGGGCCCCAATCCACCCTGACTGGTGTCCTCATAAGAAGAGAAAGAGACAACAGAGAGTGCGCGCTCGCTCTCGCTCTCCCTCCCTCTCTCTTTCTCTGTGTGTGCACACACAGAGGAAGGGCCATAGGACATCAGTAAGAAGACTGATGTGTATAGGCCAGGAAGAGAGCCTTACCAGAAAGCTACCCTAACAGCACATTGATCTTGGAATTATAGTCTCTAGAACTGTGAGAAAACAAAACAAAACAAAAACATTTCACTCAATCAACCAATAAAGTTGAAAGAGGTTTGGTCTGAGGTTTGGAGCATTGCAATCTTTAGAGGTATGAAAAGATCAGGTTAGAACTCTTACTGAAACCTAGTTTGGGTACTCATTAAGATCGAGGTATGTCCATCATTTAGATCTCTAAATGTCTTGTGGCCTAGGGGTATCTCTGAAACTAGATTTTGAAATAATAAGATATAGATAAATAAGCTACTTAATTCATTTTTATAAAACAACCTGTGGGAAAGCATAAAGTTTCCAAGTACTGGTGCCAAAGACAGTCTTGGATATAGTAACGGAGATAACCAGCATCAAGAAAAAAACAGTCTGAAGTTCAGGAAAAGAATATTCCAGTTCAGACAAGAAAGCATTTCCATCTGTTTCCCCAAAAGGTTTGTTCCTAAACCCTCCAAAATGAAAATGGCCTATGTAAGATTTGGCACAACAACAAGGAAAAGGGATATTGTCCTATCCTACTGCAAGGAGTTGGAGAATTCTGACAGCTCAGAAAATGAAAAAGAGGAAAGAAGTAAAGGGAAGCCACTACAGAACAGATCTGAGCTTCGGGCTAGATCCACAGGATGAATCAATGGAAAGCCCATGAGATTTCTCAAAATTGTTCCAACTTTAATGTTGTTCTCTGTGCAGAACATGACTAAGGCAAAAGAAGAACGGAAACTTTTTCTTTTCTTAGACACCCTCCCAGGCAGCAAGTATCTTTCTTACTATTTCTGCTCTGTCCATGTTTTTTCTATTGCCTTTATCATTTCTCCTTCTCATTTTCTCGAATAAGCTCATACCAAAGAGGCTTTCTCTTTAAGAAAATGGGCAATGATTCCCATAATCTTCAGATGGCTCTTCAAATGGTTTTTCCTAACCTCAGATTCAGTACTTCATTGGAAGTGAAATGGCACTGGGAAAAGAAAAAGAAAATTATATCAGATACTAACATTAATCTATATAAACAATCACAAGAACCTAAGATTCATTTCATTCACCAGGTCAAAATATGTGTCTCCTATACAGACAGGGATACAATGGTGAATAAGGAAGACACATATTAGTAGAATATATACAGAATACAGGAGAAGACCTCATTTCAGAGAGAAGTGGAGGTTTTGATCAGGGTAGATGGCTGCTTCCTAGAACAGAGACTTTAAAACCCACAAAGAAGAGAAATGCATCATACTTGGTCTCAAGTACTGAAGAAGAACTGGGGCAGTAACTGTAAATGAGCTGCTATTTTATAATAATGATCACAAACAATTCTACTAAATTCAATATTCGCATTGGTTAAGAAAAATCCCCCAAAATTCATGTGATTATAATTACATCTGAGGAAAAAATGAGAAGTGAAGGTATGCAGGGTCAGGACTATAAATCAAGAGTGAGCAACAGGTTTAATTCATGATCTGAAAATTAAGTCATGAACAGGCAAAGTCTGATCCCCCAAATCACTAGCAGACATGTGGGAGATAGCAGGTGCTGAACACTACAATCCAGACAGGCAACAAAGTTTTAGGATCACTAGAGTGCATTCTAGGGCTGAAGCAAATATTCAAAGTATTATTGAGCCACTCCCCTGGAGGTCCAGTGATTTACATCACGATGGAACTCAACACCTCACTCAATCCTGCCCCCACAATCCCATCTATAGGATAAATTCTGGAGGAACTCTGAGAGCTATATATAGTCAAACAATTTTACATTGGGGAAATCTATAATGAAGACTAGAGTCACTGATCTTTTTAGCAGATAACCTGCTGGAAAAAAGATAACATGTCTTCTGTAATTTACTCCTTCATTAAGCAAACATTTGAGTACAGAGGGAAACGTGCCTGACTAATATATTAGAGTGGAGAAACAAAAGTGAATGCAGTTAAAACAAGGACAAAAAAGAAAACTTAACTGACTCACCAGAGAGAATTGACTTCAGGACGAGAAACAAAAAGACAAAAATAAACAGGTATTTTTCTGGATAAAGAAGTGTTAACAATGGGGTTTCCCAAAGATTTGTAGAGTGTTATTCAATATATGGAATAGATACATGTCTAGAAATTTGCCTGCTAAGTCTATTTCAATATAAGAAATCTCATTTTCTCACTATGAGTAATGCTACTTTTTAATTCCTAATGTAATTTTCAAGCCACTTCTTTTATGTTTATATATAATAATTACCTAAAAGTAATCATTCCTAAAAAATATTTATAATCATGGTGAAATTCACACACACAGACACACGCACACACACACACACACAAAGTACAAAGGTAAATCTCCTATTTGTCAGTAGTTTTAAAGATCAAAAGGGATAAAGGCAGTGGTAAGAAGTGAACAAAAAGGGATGCCTGGGTGGCTCAGTTGGTTAAGCATCTGCCTTCAGCTCAGGTCATGATCCCAGGGTCCTGGGATCGAGTCCTGTATTGGACTCCTTGCTCAGAGAGGGACTTGCTCTCCCTCTCCCTGCTGCTCCCCCTGCTTGTGCTCTCTCTGACAAATAATAAGTAAAACCTTAAAAAAAATTTTTTTAAAAAAAGAAGTGAACAGGAAATCATACCATATAGCACAGTACTTTTATACAAAATTTTATAATTTACAAAGGACTTTTATACACATAATGCATGTAAAATGCCAGTACAACTCTGGTACCTAGTAAGTACACAAGTTAAAAAAAATAAGTTACAAGATTAATTCTTATACTAATTCATGATCAGGAGGGTAAAGCAACTAACCAAAGGTCTCATAATCAGTGGAAAAGTAGAGACCAAGACATATGACAAATTCAGTGTTCTTTCTCACACCACTGAGGAACTAATATCCTTAACTCTCACTTCTCAGTTGACCTCCATGTAACAGCCCATCTGGTTTTCCTCTCTGTGGCTTGCTCTTCACTCTAAACCAGTCGCCCTCTAAACTAGTGGTTCTCAGATGGAGCTGATTTTGACCACCAGGGGACATTTGGTAATGTCTGGAGACACTGGTGATCACAAGCTCTGTATGTGAGTCACTTCCACAGATGCTCACCTGAAGAGAGTGCTTGTAAATAAGCTGCTGTGAGGTAAAGGTTCTCCCTATCTCCATTAAGTAGATTTGGGGGATCCTCAAATTCTAATCAACACTTTCCTCACATAAAGAAAGCATAATGACGGAAGACCTGGTCAGATATCTTAAATGGAGTGGTGAGCAGTGCATTAGGTAGATCAGGAACCTGGACGAAACTTGTTCTGTATGCTTCTAACCGTGTTCAGGGCAATGAGTGATGACTAATGCCAGCTGTCAAGACAGAAAGAGCCCCAGGGCAAGTGAGAGAGCTACCGTAGCTTGATAGAAATATCCTGTAAGAACACCTTCTCACTTCTGTTCTAATTCTCAGCTCACCAATCAGTCTTCTAATCTATAATTTAGTCTCTTGAGTAATTCAGCCATCAGGTGGGAATGCCCCAAGCAAATGAACAAAATCTATGATGCCAGATATATCTGACACTATAAATTAATAAACTGCCATGCCAGTTAATAAATCAGTTGCTTCTGAGTTTGGTTATTGTAAATGTTGTTAGTACAAGAAAACAAATAGAGATAACATAAAAGATAGATTAGTTTAATTAATCAGAAGTCTTATGCCCAAGTCTATGATACATTGTTGAAGTAGGGGGTATGTGCAGAATTTCAAAGAGTTGCAGACCTACATGAAGAGCACCATCCCATTTTATTATGAAAAAAGTGCTGTGGTATATGTGTATAAATATATATGTATGTAGAAATTATCCATATAAATACATGAAACTATCAGAAAGAATAGGCGCAAAACTATTGTCACTACGTACCTCAAAGAGGTGAAATTAAGATTTGGAGGCATGAATTTTAACTTCCAGTCTGAAAGAGTTTTTAAAAATGGGATTATGGATGATTTCTTAACTCTTTATGTGTTTTTGATATTTTTCTTTTTTTGGCAGTTATTATTATTTTTATTATATTAGTCACCATACAGTACACATCACTAGTTCCTGATGTAGTGTTCCATGAACCTTTTAAAAACAAAGAAGCAGCTCTTAAATTATATTTCTTATTTTATGGTTTTAAAAAGTTTTTTTTATTATGTTCAGTTAGCCACTGTATAATACATCATTAGTTTCTAATGTAGTGTTCAATGATTCATTAGTTGTATATATGCCACAAAATGTGTTTCTAAGAAGCCAGAATTTAAACCATACTGAAAATGAAGTAAAATAGTGGCTACTTACTTAAAAGATCAAGTAGGAAACTGGACTGAGTCCCTCTCCTCTGCAATTTCACTTATTAAAAAAAAAAAAAACACTCTTTTTTTCTTATCATAGTGCCTTATTAGATTGTTTATCCATGTCCAATTTCTTTACTTACTAAAAAAGACTATCACTCTAAAGTATGGTGGATTCACATTATGGATTATTATGAACCTACTAAAAATAAGGAGGTAGATGTAGATCACTGACATATATACACTGTTATGTGAAGAAAGTTACAGAACAATATGTACAGAGTAATTCCGCTTATTTTCAAAACAAACGTATCTGCATATAAAAACACAGAGGAGTGTTGGTAAATGCATGGAAGAAGGACATAAATCAAACTGCTAACTGTGGTTATCATGAAGAGGGGAATGAGCTTGGTGTTGGGGGACACTTTTACTTTTTACTATATATTTGTTTTTATTGTATGTCATTTTATAGTGATAAGTAGTCATTTTAATTATTTTAAATTTTATTTTTAAATGTATTTATTTTTTTTCATTTTAAGTAGGTTCCACACCTAGCATGAGGCTTGAACTCACAACTCTAAGATCAAGAGTCACATGTTCTACTGACTGAACCAGCCAAGCATCCCTAATTATTTTAGATTTTAAAACTTTAAAACTGGGAATAAAGACCGCCACTAAATTTTTTTTCAGTTCCCTTCATTTGAATTAACCATTTTTAATTGCTCACCTTCACCCAAAAGATTTCAAATTCACCAATATTCTGATGATTTTCTTCAATTTCTCTAAAATCTACCATTCTTTTTTTTTTTTTTTTTTTAAAGATTTTTTTATTTATTTGACAGAGAGAAACACAGAGAGAGAGGGAACACAAGCAGAGGGAATGGTAGCGGGAGAAGCAGGCTTCCTGCTGAACAGGGAGCCCGATGTGGGGCTCGATCCAGGACTCTGGGATCATGACCTGAGCCGAAGGCAGACGCTTAATGACTGAGCCACCCAGGTGCCCCAAAATCTACCATTCTTAATATAATTCTTTGTCTATTCTCTTTGACTAGGACCATACTCAATAGTTGCCCCTGAAATATTCTGCTTCTCCTTCCCTGTAATAAAATACTAATAGAGCATAAATCTAAAAGAGCATTTCCCAGAGCATAGTCTGTGAATATTAATCTTTGAAGATGTCCAGAAAAGTAAGCTTGGAAATTTTGTATATATGTCACCTCTTAAAGACTGACAACAGCACTTCCTGAGTTAATTTAAACACACACATACACACACTCACCCTTAATATGCAGTCAGATACCTTCCTAATTTAACAACACAGAGTATTATGCTGGTTTTAAGCACAATAGAGATTTCTTAGGACTAGTATCGTTAAATTGTTACTATCGCTTTTTGCTGAGCTAGAAATACAACCACAAAAATCTTTAAAAATAAAAATCTATCACAAAATACTGAGCAGTTTTATAACTTCTCCCAAATAGTTTACAACTTGGCTCTAATTTAACATACAAGGCACAGTCACTACCCCCTGGAACTTTTAGTCAAATCAATGAGGCAGACAGTAATTAGATGGTCACACAATAAATATAAAACTGGAACTGCAATGAGTGCCAAGTAGTACATGGTTCTGTAAAAGCACATCATGGGGATAGAGCTTGTCAGGGAAGACTTCCCTACAGAAGCAGTAACTGGTGGTCTGAGATGTAAGGATAGTAATGTGTTACTTTAGTGAAAAGGGAAGCAAAGGGCATTTTAGACAGAGTTAGAAACAGTTTAGGCAAAGGCCCTGAAGCAAAGGAAAGCCTGTAGAGCATGAGGGACTGACAGAAACCTGTGTGGCTGAGGCACTGAGATTTTTTTTTTTTTAACTTTTTTTCCCCTTTTATTTATTTGACAGAGAGAGAGAGAGAGAGAGAGAGATCACAAGCAGCCAGAGAGGCAGGCTCCCCACTGAGCAGAAAGCCTGATGCGAGGCTCGATCCCCAGATCCTGGGATCAGGACCTAAGCCTAAGACAGCAGCTCAACCCACTGACCACCCAGGTGCCCCTGAGATTTTCTTTTTAATATTTTACTTTTTTAGAGAGAGAGAGTATGCATGCAAGCAGGGCTTGATCTCACAACCCTGAGATCACGACCTGAGCCAAAATCAAGAGTCTAACACTTAACCAACTGAACCACCTAGGTGCCCTAATTTTTAAAAGAGAGTATAGTAGGGGATGAAGTTAAAAAGGTAAATAGATTGGGAGGAGTTCAGTCTAGCCTTTAAGAGTAGTATGATGCTATAATTTTTAAAATTCAATTTATTGATTTAATTTTTGGAATGGATAATACATTCATGTAGTTCCAAAAGAAAACAACAAATTATACAGAGGTAATGGTTAAAAGTCTTGAGTCTTGTTCTTGAAGCGCTGTGGGTGGCTCAGTTGGTTGAGAGTCTGACTCTTGATTCTGGCTCAGGTCATGATCTTAGTGGTGTGAGACTGAGCCCCATGTCGGGCTCTGCACTTGGTGAGAAGTATGCTTGAGATTCTCCCTCTCTTTCTCCCTCTGTTTGCCATCCTGCTCTCTCTCTGTCAAATAAATGAGTAAATCTTTTTTTTTTTTTAATTTTTATTTATTTATTTGACACAGAGAGAGAGAAATCACAAGCAGGCAGAGAGGCAGGCAGAGGGAGAGGGGGAAGCAGGCTCCCTGTTGAGCAGAGAGCCCGATGTGGGGCTCGATCCCAGGGCCCTGAGATCATGACCTGAGCCAAAGGCAGAGGCTCTAACCCACTGAGCCACCCAGGCACCATAAATTTTTTTTTAAGTCTTATTCCTTTTCCTGTATCCCTCCCACCCATGCTCCCTTACCCCTGCCCTAATTAATTAGTTTTCAGTTTCTTATCTATTGTCCAGAGTTGTAGGGGGTTTTTCAACAGAAGAGTCACCAATTTGCCTTTAAGAAATCATTTTGGCTACAGGGTGGAGGATATATCGGTGGGGAGCAAAAATGGAAGCAGGTAGAACATTTAGGAAGTGTTTAAGTAGTCTAGAAGAGAGATGAAGTGAGGTCACTCTGACTAAAGTTATGAGCAAAGGGATAGAAACCCTCCAGTCGATGTGAGAGAGATTTAGAGTTAAAATCAACAAGAATGAGAGTTTAGTTAGACATATGTGAGTGTGTGGTGGGGAGAAGTTAGGTAAAGAAGAAAATTTCCAAGATAAACAGGAGACTTCCAGCTTTCTAGTTTCTGTAAGTGGATGAAAGGCAGAGCTATTCACTGAGATTGGAATGGCAAAAGAGGAACAGGTAAGGGACTCTGAGTTCCATTTTAGAGATACTATGTTCATAGCAGCAATGGCCACAATTGCCAAACTGTGGAAAGAGTCAAGATGCCCTTCAATAGACAAATGGATAAAGATATGGTCTATATATACAATGGAATATTATGCCTCCATTAGAAAGGATGAATACCCAACTTTTTATCAACATAGACGGGACCAGAAGAGATTATGCTGAGTAAAATAAGTTATCATATTTGATATCAAATTATCATATGGTTTCACTTACATGTGGAGCACAAGGAAAAATATGTAGGATACTGGGAGAAGGAAAGGAAGGGTGAATTGTTGGAAATCAGAAGGGGAGACGAAACATGAGAGACTGTGGACTCTAAGAAACACACTGAGGGTTTTAGAGGGGAGGGGAGTAGGGGGTTGGGTGAGCCTGGTGGTGGGTATTGAGGAGGGCACATATTGCATGGAGCACTGGGTGTGGTGCATGAACAATGAATCTTGGAACACTGAAAAAATAAAATTCAAAATCAAATAAAATTAAAAAATAAGGATACTGTGTTTGGGAGTGCCTAGCTGTCTCAGTTGGTAAAGCGTGTGACTCTTGAGCTCAGTGTTGTGAGTTGAAGCCCCACGGGGGGGGAGTTTACTTAAAAAAATTTTTTTTCATTAAAAAAATATATACCATGTTTAAAATATCTTTGTGGTACCCAAGGGGTGACAAGTAGGCACCTACATTTATGGATTTGGAGCAAAGGGAAAAGTTCTGAGTTCTATAAAGAAGCCACTAAACCTACAGATATAAATTTGATAACTAAGGAGTTTAGAGGAGAAAGGACAGGGCTTAGAATTGGGCCTTGAGGAATTCCAACATTCAAGGACACAGAAAAGGAGTATGAGCCTGAAAAGGAGACCAAGAAGGCCAGAGAGGTAAAAAGAATACTGGAAGAAGAAAGTATCAGGAGAATTAACAGAAAAAGAGCACTTCAAGAAAAAGGGAGTGGTGCTGCACTTGGTGGCTCAGTTAAGCAACCAACTCTTGATTTCAGCTCAGGTCATGATCTCAAGAGTTGTGAGATCAAGCTCTGCATCAGACTCCATGCTGGGTGTGGAGCCTGCTTAAGATTCTCTCTCTCAGGACACCTGGGTGGCCCAGTGGGTAAAAGCCTCTGCCTTCAGCTCAGGTCATGATCTCAGGGTCCTGGGATTGAGCCCTGCAGTGGGCTCTCTGCTCAGTGGGCAGCCTGCTTCCTCCTCTCTCTCTCTGCCTGCCTCTCTGCCTACTTGTGATTTCTCTGTCAAGTACATAAAAAAACTTTAAAAAAAAAAATTCTCTCTCTCTCTCCCTCTTCCTTTGCCCCTCCACCCCACTCAAAAACAAAACAAAACCAACAAAAACAGAAACAAGGGAGTGGTCAGTAGTGTTGAATCCTCCTGTGTATTTAAGATGATGCTTTAAGAAATAAAAGTCTAGGAAGCGGGCAAGATGGTGGAGATGTAGGAGGCACAGAGAGCACTGGATCCCAGAAGTTTAGCTAGAAAGGTACCAAACCATTCTAAAAGCCAGCAAACACAACAGGAGAGAAGAGAATAAGAATAGCAATTCTAGGAACAGAAAATCAACCACTTTCCAAAAGGTAGAACGTGTGGAAAAAGTGAATCCAAAGCGACGGGAAGAGAGACCCCGGGGAGAGGGGTCGGCTCCCAGCAGCCGCAGAGCCTCAGAGCACAAAATCTGCAACTTTAAGTCTGCTCCGTTGAGGGACATCGCTCTGGAGGCTAAGAGGGAGGTTCAGCCCTCGCGGGAATAGTGTGGTTTAAGGACCCGTAGACTGACTGAGGGACCAGGGGAGCCAGAGTGCGGCAGAGCTCCCAGGTATTGGGGTGGAGAAGCCAGCGGCAGAGAAGGAGCCGTGCAACACTGTGCCTGCTTGGGCTTACCTTGGACTATATGAACTGAGACATATAGTTCATATAGGGCTGCTGCTCTTCAAGCGGGGACCCCAAGGGAGACAGCTCCAGAAACACCCCCTCCTTTCTCCTCCGGGAGTCAACTGCACCAGCAAACTGCTTGGTTTGGGATTCCAGATGGGGTCATGCGCGCCACAGATAGACGCGTTCCACCATGGGCTAGCTGAGCACAGAGACAAGGGAGCCGGGAGTGATTGACCAATTTCCTCTGAGGGCGTGTGGAGGAGCGCGGCACCCAGCACTCGGCTCCTCTGGGCCAGAGACTGGGAGGCCACCATTTTCATTCCCAGCCTCCAGGGCGGTATGGAAAGCGCTCAGGGAACAAAGACTCCTGAGAGCGAACCTGAGCAAAGTGCTTGGTCCATCTCCTGGCAAGGGCAGTACAATTCTGCCTCAGGCAAAGACATTTGAGAACCTCAGCAACAGCCCCTCCCCCAGAAGATCAGTGAGTGTATCCAGCCAAGACCTAGTTAATCAATCAGTGAAAACTGAAGAACTCCAGAGAATCTTTCTCTCTCATCCATCTACTCTTACCTTGACAAAATGACGAGGCGGAAAAACTCACCACAAAAAAAAGAAGAGACAGTACCGATGGTTAGAGACCTAGTCAATTCGAACATTAGTAATATGTCAGAAATAGAGTTCAAAATGACAGTTATCAAGATGCTAGCAGGGCTCAAAAAAAGCATAGAAGTTATTAGAGAATCTCTTTCGGGAGAAATAAAATCCATTTCTGGAGAAATAAAAGAAATAAAATCTAACCAAGTTGAAATAAAAAAGCTATTAACGAGGTACAATTAAAAATGGAG
>CM053610.1:67705538-67755326 GCA_028646535.1 Procyon lotor
CCCCAATCAAAAGACAAAGAGTATCAGAATGGATAAAAAAACAAGACCCATCGATATGCTGTCTACAAGAAACTCATCTTAGACCCAAAGACACCTCCAGATTTAAAGTGAGGGGGTGGAAAACAATTTACCATGCTAATGGACATCAAAAGAAAGCTGGGGTGACAATCCTTATATCAGATAAATTAGATTTTCAGCCAAAGACTATGATAAGAGATGAGGAAGGACACTATATCATACTTGAAGGGACTGTCCAACAAGAAGATATAACAATTGTAAATATCTATGCCCCTAACATGGGAGCAGCCAATTATATAAACCAATTAATAACAAAGTCAAAGAAACACATCAAATGACACTAAATGACACTGGGCCTCAGAGAGGAGTAGGGACTACTCCTCTAATATGGCAGAATATATTTATATTTAGCACACAGTGGCAACTGGGATCTCACAATTCCACATAGGCTTCTACTTAGACCAAGGAGAGTACCAAATGACAGTTACTTCACTGTGGAAAGCTACCATGAATAAATATTTTATATATAACACTATTTCATAAGAAGCATAGCTGTAACTGCTTTTCATTTCATGGTCACTTAAGCAGTATATCTGCTGACCTAATAGTTCTAGTTTAACATTATTTTTTAAAATAAAGGGTATAAATTACAATTCGCAAAAACAGCTGATATGTTTTCTCTGTCAATGACACTGGTATACATATAATGATATTCTCAAATACCATGAATGCACTGCTGTTAGGTTCTCAAACCCAACCTTAGATGCCTGTTTTATAAATGTACTTTTCTAATTGGTACATTCCAACTTGTGCAACCAATATAAAGTTTTAAGTTCGAAACATATTTTAGGTGTTTGTATAAAATCTCAGTACAAGTATCCAAATATAATGCATTAAATGTCTTCTCATTTGCTAGGTTTTTTTTTTTTTTAAAGATTTATTTATTTATTTGACAGAGAGAGAGAGATCACAAGTAGGCAGAAAGGCAGGCAGAGAGAGAGGGGGAAGCAGGCTCCCCACTGAGCAGAGAGCCTGATGCAGGGCTTGATCTCAGGACCTGAGATCATGACCTGAGCCGAAGGCAGAGGCTTTAACTCACTGAGCCACCCAGGCGCCCCCTCATTTGGTAATTATGGTAGTAAAGAGTGGATAAATGGCATTTCTATGTTTGTTTGTTTCTATTTTGTTAAATATAAAAATCGATAAGATAGATTATTCAGATTTTGAATTCATTTAGCTTTCTATATATTTACTATTAACTGAATATATGAAGGAAATTCATACTCCTGAACTAGCTTCCTTGGGGGCAAAATACCTTGAAGCTTCCAAAACATTATTAGACATGAAGGCCAACGACAGAGGCAGGGAAATTACAAGTTTCTTTAAAGAAATGCTTTAAAATGAAAACAATTAATAAAAGGACCATGTGCGAAAAGAACAAGAAGGAAATGTTAATTGATGATGCTGAGACGCATTATAATTATAATTTAGATTGTAAAGATCAAAATTTTCTTTGTGTCTTAACCACGTTCCAGAACTGGGTTCATATCTTACTGTATTTTAAGAGTAAATATTACTCTATCAGTGAATTGTCATAGGTCATCAAATTTTGGATTGAGGTAATCGAGATGTAATGTAAATTTTTGTTCTGTTTTTCCTGGAAAAGAATTAATTTTTTGCCTAAGAAAGAGTTATTATTAAGGCATGATATGAAACTGGTTAACTGAACATTAAGATTATGCATGTACAGTATTGTATATGTGCAAATATAGACACATGTTCTTATTTTTAATGTAAATCTTTGTGGGTGTGATGGCCATGGACGTGCAGCACTCAGAGCTTCTTCAGGAGGACCAGAGGCTAGGAACCTGTGTCACAGTTGACTGACGAAAGCTATACAGTCTGTTGGTGGCTACTAGCCAATATCTGAGCATGGTCAGGTGCTAGTTCAAAAGGGGACTCTTCTAATGAGCAACTTTGGCTCAGGGAGTCCCCATTCAGCCTCCTTGAAACTTTCTCAGCACCATGCTATAGCCTGAGGCCCATTATACCCAATCTTCTTTCACAGAGTTTATACCCTTCTCCTTTCATAGAGTTCAGACCAGCATCCCAGTCAAAAGGCCGTTCCCACATACTTTTGCTCCCTCCCCCCATTATCTTAACATCTTCTCAACAAATCTCCTGCATTCCTAGTACATCTTCTATTTAATCATAATTTATTTATTCTCTTAAGTAACCTATACATCCAACAGAAGGCTCAAATTCATGACCCCAAGATCATGAATCGCATGCTCTACTGACCAAGCCAGCCAGGCACCCCTTAGTACAGCTTTATATCTGCTTCTTAGAACTCTGGGCATGTTTAAAAAATACTTCAGTTTAAGTAATTGTTAAATGTCGAAGAATACCTGGAATTAAAACAATTGTTTACTTCCCAATCCCACCACAGCCTCTCATCTCACTTACAAATGAGACCATTTTTAACTCTTTCAGTAGCTCCTCCTGGTTCAATGCCCACATTTCTAAGCATGTTTTGTCACTAATAATTGCATTCAGGTGCATGTAAAAGAAACCTAAAAAACAAACAAAAAACACCCCATCACTTAATAAAATGGGTTTGTTTTTCCTCACAGAACCAAAAATCTAAAGATAGGCAGTCCATGGCTGATAAGACAGGTCCATGATATCATCAGGTACCAGGTACCTACTTTTTGTCCCCTCCCCCTTTGTTAAGCGGCTTCTTGTGAACATTACTCCAGCAATTACCTTTTCCTGCATCAGTTTTCCCCTCTCTACTGGATCATTCCCATTAGCATACCAACAGAAATAGATGTTATTTCTCCTATCTAAAAAGAAATAAGAACCTCTTTCGACTCCACTTCTCCTTCAAGCTCCTGCCCTATTTCTCCATTTTCCTTTGTAACATAATCCCTTCTTATATTGCTAATTTCTAATTTCTCTCCTCCTATTTTCTTTCACATATATTCCAACCAGGCTCCTATCCTTACCCTGAAACTGCCCTTATTCAAGTCACTGATGATCTCCCTGCTATTCCATCCAATGGTCCATCCCTGGCATCTTGTTACTCGTTTCTTATGTAACAGTAACACTTCACTCTCGTCCTGAAACCTACTTTCCAGGATGCACACACCCTCCAATATGCTCTGGCTACTCCTTCTTAGTCTCCTTGCTCCATCTCCCCCTTTCTCTATCTCCAATCCCCAAAAGCCAGAAGACCCCGGGACTCAGCGCTTCAGCTTCCTCTAGTTCTGTATCTAAACTCACTCCCTTGATGATTTTCATCAATCTCTTGCCTTTAATACCATCTGTGTGGCTCCTTCCCAAATTTATCTCTCCAGCCCAGACTTTTCTCTCAACTATTCGACTTCTCCACTTGAATATCTAATGGCCTTTCAAACACTGATTTCCAAAACTGAGTAATTGATATTTCCCTCAAAAATGTCACTTTCATTCTCCTCATCTCAATAAATGGCAACTCCATTCTTCTAGCTGCTCAGAAATTTTTTCTAATACATTTGATCCATCAGCAAATTCTGATGGCTCAAAACTCAAAATATACCCAGAATCTGGCCACTTCTCACTACTCAACCTCTACCATCCAGTCAAGGCCACCATTATTCACCTGGACCGTGGCAACAGACTTCCAACCTGTCTATCTTCATTCTCTTCAATTTGTTCCTATCATAATACCCAGAGAAATCTAACTGCAAAATAAATTATATCAAGTTCCTCTTCTGCTCAAAACCTTTCAAGGCTTTTCCATCTCACTTAGAGTAAAAGCCAAGTCCTATAAAGGCCAAGAAGTCCTATATAACTCGTGTCTAATTTCCTTTCTGATTTCAATTCCTGCTACTCTTCTCCTTGCTCGTTCCACTCTAGTCACATAGATTCTTTCCCGTTCTTCAAACATGTCAGACATAACTCCCATCTCAGGGCCTTTGTATCTGCTGTTCCCTCTACCTGGAACCCCCTTCTTCAGATATCATCCATTGCTTTTTCCTTCATGTCTTAATAACATGATATTTCAGTAAGGCCTTTCCTGGTCACCAAACATCAGGCTCATCATATCCCATGATCCCCACACAGAACTCCCTATCTTTCTTGCTTTTTCTTTAACAGTTTTTACTTTCTTATATACTCTAAATTTTACTTACCAATATTTTCCTATCTCCCTAATGGAATATAAACCACAGGGGACCAGGAACATTGGTAATTTTTGTCTTTTTGTTAACTGGTATCCCAGCACTGAGAATACTATCTGGCATACAGTAAACACAATATATATATATTGTGTCTTTCACAATAGGCATAAATATGCCTTCACACAAGGCATATATATATATATGTATATATGCCTTGAGTAAAAAAGTGGTCAAAAGTGGGACCCTGCTTTTATCAGGCATATCTCGGATCCAGACTAGAAGAAAGTAAAGAGCTGAAACTTAAAAGGCACATCCCAGGCAAGTCTGACCCCTTTAATAAGCTTTCTTGTAAGTCCTACCAGTGACCTGTGCTTACTTTGGCCAGAGCTACTTCATATGGCCATCTTAGCTTCATAAAGGAACAGGGTAACTGAGTGCTTTAAATTGGTCACATTGCCACTTGGAACATCAGGGTCTGATCATAAAGAAAAATGGATATTGGGCAAGCAACTAGCAATGTCTTCCTTATGTTATTTCTTTATTTAGTCATTACTCACTGATTTCCTATTATCATGAATCAAGATGTAATCCTCTTATATCTTCTTATTTATTATTTTTTAAGTTCTGTATCAGACCAGAAATTAGATTTATCAGTTCTTTTTCTCTCCTCTCTCCAACATTCCTAGTAGGATCTTCTGTCCTCTGCCCGAGTTTGGACTAGTTACTCTCTAGGCCTAAGGCACAGTTATCATCCTAGGATTTCTCTTCACTTCTTTCTTATGTAAGATCCTCCATTTCCTGGATCCTAAGAAATCTTGTTTCTTGGTTTATTCTGTTGCTTTACGATGGCACATTTTCCAATAACTTCCTGAGAAAAGTGCCTGGCAGGTAAATATTTTTGAGAGCTAACAAATCTGAAAATGTCCCTGTATGAATGATAATTTAGAATTCTACATATAGAATTCTGGGCTAAAAATCACTTCCCTTCAGAATTTTGAAAGCATTATTTTACTGTCTTCACTCTGTGTTGCTGTTCGGAAGTCTGATTCCCATTCCTCTGTATGTATCTTATTTTCTTTTCTACTCTGTAAGCTTTTCAGATGTTCTATCTTCGGTTTCCTAAAATTCAAAAAATACGACTTTGTATTGATCTTTTTCAGTCATGGGTTTTTTCACACTGGAAACAAGCATCTTCCAGTTCTGGGAATTTTTCTTCTCTTATTTTTTTGTTTCTTCCCTTCTCTTTCCTGTTATTATTTACCTCCTGACATAATACTCTAATTTCCTTATCTTTATTGCCTATTATTCATTAATACGTCCTTTTGTCATTCTGTTCTGCAGTACATGGTTACCTCAACTTTCTCGTTCATCTATTAATTTTTCTATTAATTTTTCTACTTAAAATGCTGTCGTATTTTTAATTCCCAAAAGCCTCTGCTCTTTTCCCCCAAGGATTCCTTTTTTAAAAATAGCTTCCTATTCTTGTTTCAAAGATGCAAAAGCTCCTCTTACATCTCTATGGGGATTAATTTTAATTCCCCAAATTTGGTTCAGTTTATTGCACTGTCTCTGGTTCTTTATCTTTAGTTTGTTTTAAACTCACAAAGATCTTGGATTTACTGATGCAGAATTTCTTCAAAAGTATCATAATCTCTAGCTCTCTGGCTATAATTAAAAGTAAAGTCTCTTTAAAAATTGATTGGGAGCTTGTTATGCACTGGTATGCTTATTAACCTATAACTCCACTATAAGGATATTGGATGGCAATCTACCTTTTAAAAAAAAACTACCAAATACTGGTATCTACAGCCATTGCTCTGGGTCAACAGGTGAGGGAGGGGAATAATTTATTTCTTTCAGAGAAGGATCGTTTAAATAAGTTACACAGAGACATAAACCTCACTGCTAGAGAGAGGAAAGAGCTAGGAAAGATCTCACACACTTAATCCTATTATTTTCAGTCTAGTCACCTCACTTCTTTATGTATTGTGCTTAGCATCTCCAAGTCCAGAAACCCTTTGAGTTGGTGTTTCCAGAAAATAATTATCCTATCTCATTTGTTCTTTACATAAACTGCTCCTAGTTTTCCTGTTTTAACCTATATCTTAACACCAGGCTAATCTTTATGCCTTCTCTCTAAACTTTTACTGTCTTTTCACTAAACTTTATTATCTTTTTGCCTGGAATCCTACAACTTAGCATTCATAGTGTCTTAGTGATTCCATGTGTCTATATTCCTTGACTAGGTTATACCGGGCACTCAGCCCACATCTAACACTTCCTTAATGCAACACATAATGGTGGCACTCAATAAATACAGTGTGGTAAGTTTTGTTTTGTTTTTAAGATTTTATTTATTTATTTGACAGAGAGGAGAGAGATCACAAGTAGGCAGAGAGGCAGGCAGAGAGAGAGAGAGAGAGAAGCAGGCTCCCCACTGAGCAGAGAGCCCGATGTGGGGCTCGATCCCAGGACCCTGAGATTATGACCTGAGCCGAAGGCAGAGGCTTTAACCCACTGAGCCACCCAGGCGCCCCCAGTGTGGTAAGTTTTATATAAGTAATATGCTGTTTCTAATAGTTATAACTTAAAGTTATGGTTTCTCAATTATTATTTTATGAGAAAACCAAACTGATTTTCAATACAGTTTGATGAAAGGAAAGATCAGGTAATGATACTATTAATTCTACAACTGAGGAAATTATGATAAAATGAGTTCCAAACATTCACAATTTATCTGTGATAGGCTTAGAAAATAATTTATATTTTTATATAGCATGTCAAGAAATTCATTATTAAGAACCAAAAAAGAAAAATATCTTTTCTTGGCATTTTTAAATATTTATTTATGTTAGAGAGAGAAAGCATGAGCAGCGGGAGGGGCAGAGGAAGGGTGAGAGAGAGAATTCCCAAGTTGACTCCCACTGAGCACAGAGCTCAATGCAGGGCTCCATCTCAGAACCCTGAGGCCATGACCCAAGGTGAAACCAAGAGTTAGCCACTTAACTCAAATGAGCCACCCAGGCACTCCACGGGCATTTTAAAATTGTACCTAGAAATGTGTAACAGTTATAGAAAGAAATCAGGGTAGAGCTAACTATATCATACCCTTTTGTAGCTGATTTCATATATGATTCAAATAATTTAATCTAAAATCAACATAATTGAGGTTATATCTATCTTAATGATAACATTGCTTTTAAAAAAATATGCAATAACCTGTAAATATGAACGTGACTTAAAGCATAATAATTTAAAGAATTTAGAAATTCCACCATACTGGTATACAATTTAAGTCTCCCAATGCTGAAAGTATTATTCCCTTTGTAAAATATTTATAAAATTAATAGTTTGTAAAATGGTTTACAAAATTCAAAGTGGAAATTAGTAAACACTTTCTTATAATAAAATGACTTTAGGAGAACAAAAAGAAGAGAGAAATATTTTGATAGCTAATGAAACTAAAATTCTAAATTACATCTCATATTTTAATGCATTTCAAACTAGGAATAAGCATAATCTGAAAAACCAGCTTTAACAATTTTCATACAGAACATATGTACAGGTAAGTCTTGATTTATAAACTTTTGAATTTGCAAGTGGAAGGAATCATTCTTAAATGGTGCAATTTATAGGTCACTGGATCAACAACATGAACTAAGCGTTGGCTATGATGACAACCCATAAAATCTCATTATTCAACAGAGGGAAAAATCCAAGATCAAAATGTATCCTTTGAAATCCTTTATGTTTTTGTAGGTGCCCTGCTAATTGCTAAACAATTGGACCTTTTGAAGAAATAAGGATGCCTTAAGAAGAAGACAAGCAAGATAAATTCTATAAGTCTTAAATTTGCCATTTTGGGAGGTAAAAGATTTATATTAGTTAAGGATTGGCCACAATCAAAGACTGAGAGTTCAACCATGTTAGCACCAAGGTACTGAGGAACTTTAATTTCACCCTGTTTTTAAGACTGTTGTGGTCAGTTGTCACCATTTTAGGGCTACATATATGGGGAAAACTACTAATAAAAATTTAAGCCTGTGTTATGTTTGGAGCCACCACACCTCACAAAAAGAGGACCCTTGAGTAACTTGGGAAATACTTATTTTGCAACTAACAAAAGGTTAAGGGGATCCTTTTAAAAATTTAGTTTGAGCATCAAATTTTTAATTTACTATAATATTAGAGATCTTTAGGATAATGCACATACACATATATTTTTAGAAGACTTAACTCACAGTCTTGTTTAGAAACTGAGGAAGCGGATAAATAATGTTGGGAGGTCTCTCAAACGCCCTAAAGATGTGGGGACTAATCAGGATGGGCAGGGTGGAGGTCAGGCTATCTTATTAAAATGTATCATCACATCAAGAATGTGTTGGTAGTAAAAGGTCTATTTTAGGAATAAGCTATCAATCCCGAAAATAAAGCACAAAATATGACAAAACATAAAGAAAGATAAATTTCAGTGAAAATATTAAAAGCAACTCATTGGTACAATAGTCTAAGAAACCACTACTGTCAATTTGGTATAAATTAGAGAAATAATTATATATATATATATCTCCTATCATGAAAATTCCTTTTCTGTATTGAAGTAATTTAATAGTGAGGGACATCTTCCTTTTTATTCCTCCCATTACAAACATATACAAACTTGCTTAAAAATTAAAATGCAATGGCACCTATTTAAAAAGGATTGCTTTTTTACAACTGGGTGGCTCAGTCAGTTCAGCGTCTGCCTTCAGCTCAGGTCATGATCTTGGAGTAATGGGATGGAGCCCTGTGTCAGGCTCCCTGCTCAGTGGGGAGCCTGCTTCTCCCTCTCCCTCTGCCTTTCCCCCTGCTTGTGTGCTTTCTCTCTTTCAAACAAACAAACAAAAAAAATCTTAAAAAAATTAAATTAAAAAATAAAAAGGATTGCATATTGGGATGCTTCACTGCATATTTTAAGATGCCTGACATGTTCCAACTTACCCTGTGTAATGGTAAGGGTGGAGGCCACGGCACAGACCTCTCACTATAGGTAGAAGGCTTGCCCTCCAGTCAAATTATTTTGAGCCTGCTTTTAAGGTGAGTAATGGCATTGAGAAATAAAATGAGTTGTACTAAATTTAAAACTTTCTGGAGCATATTTTGTATGCATTTTAAAGTTTGATTAAAACGTCAATGAAAACAAATTATGAATTTTTAAATAATCTCATCCTTTTGAATAGACTCCTGAGTCAAATTTAGAATATATTATGCTGCTAATAATATTAATTCAGCCTTGCAAACAGTCTCTGGAAAAAAATCATTTATGTCATTTGAGGAGTTAACTAGTTCCTTCATGAGTAAAAGTAAGCTAGTTTAAACAGAAAAATGTAGAAAAACTAGAATTCATTAAACTGATAGTCTATATTCAAATATTCAATTAAGATATGTTCATAATGACTACAAATTCAACATCATAAATTTATGGATAGAGCCAAAGACCTAACTTCAAACAAGAATAGTTAGACCTAAAATAAATCACATTATAAACAAATAAGAATTTAAATTCATACAGGATATTCAATTCCATAAAACAGTTATAATTATTAGTACTGATATAACTTCAACTACATGTATGAGCAGGATAATGACTAATGATTCTTTTAATCACAAACAAGTAAGATTCTTCTAGGCAACTAGAATTTCTTAAGCCTATAAACAAAGCTAAGCCATTTGTCCACTATTTTCTGATCAATGATCACTAATTATTATATTCTGAATCTAGACCCAATCAACATGTAGCTCATGTTGTCTAGGCCCTAACTGTGATGGAAATGTTCTTTATCTCACTGTCCATATGACAACATTTGGCTACTGAGCACTTAAAATGTGGGTAGTACAGTTGAGGAACTGAATTTTTTACTTTATTTAATTTTAATTAGTTTAAATTTATTTTTAAATAGCCACAAGTGACTGGTGGATATCGTATTAAACAGCACAACTTAGACGATTCAAAAAATAAGAGCAAATGTCTTGTTATGTTAAGTCTAATTCAAGTCTGCTTGTTGATTTCCATAAGCATGGTACTTACAAATGCTTACTAGAGTAATATGCCAAAAAAGCTTCTGTCCTGTGGTTTTATCTTCACTCAAAAATATGATTAAATATATGCCAGGAAACATCTGATACAACATTCAGGCAAATCTAAACAAAAAAATACCATTTTTATTATTGTTCATAGTGTCTGTACAACTATACTGATTAATGAGGCAGCCTCGTGGCCTGTGTCAATCTATCTAATGTTAGTTCTAGAACGACTAGAATTCAAACTATGAAATATCCACTCCTAAAAAGTTTTTGTCCATTACCTATCATAAACACAAGAATACCAATTATTGCATAGTTTTCAGCTCCACTGGTTTTACACTGCAAAAGTATGTCAAACCATTTTACCTGACAGACATATTTGTTCTTCCATTTGCTCAGCACACAGTGACTGTTTTGCATCAATTCCTAAAGGAAACAGAAAAAGAGAGAGTGCAGTTGACTATACACCTTGTTGTTATCAGTTAGAGTGCTTCTGATTTGCAAGCACCAAAAAAAAAAAAAAAAAAGAGCATGCCACACAAAGATGCAACTGTTTTGGAACTCCTCACTAGACAAAAGCAGAGCTATCATCACCAGGAGAGTTGATCCTTTATGAAAATTAAAACTGTTGAAAGATGTTTTAAAACATTTGTTTGTTGCCATTTTTGAAACTTTTGGAAAGATACCTCCAACTCCTTGAGTGAGTCTCGAAGTTTTTCTGGGCGTCTATTTTTGAGTGTCCATGGATAATCTCGTGCTGGCAAATGAAACATGTACTACAGTTAGTTAAACATGATTTAAAAAGGGAATTCTGCCTAGCAGTGTGCCTTAGGAGGATTAAAATAAAACACCTCCTTAATTGAGAGGAAGTGGGCTTCATTTCCATCATCAAATAACAGTCTTTTGAAAGGCTTTGTCATAGGAACAGGATTTTTACCACAAAACAATCTCAGTGATCATAATTTTATGATGACAACCAACACAGCTCAGAGACTCCCTAGGAAAGATTCCTACTCCTGTGAATCTGGTACCTAATTGTAAATGACCAACTCTTTACCAGAGAATGAACTTTCTCATACAAATCATTAGAAGTTCAATCCAAAAGAAATTCCAAATTCTGCAAGTAACTCTCTCAGACCTGAAAATTCCTACGAGTGAATGGATAAACTGAGGAAAGAAATAAAACACAAAATATGATGCACAGAATATAAATTTAAAAGTAAGCATCACCTATTAAAACTTCATTTAAAATGAACCTCTTTAAGATGTACACAATTCAATAATGATAAGTGCCTTTGTTTTGTTTTAAATGCATTTAATTAAAAGAGAAAATTAGTAGAATCTCAATGTTAGCCTGACACAAACTAAAAATAGTTTTATTTAAAAGAACAAAATGTTAAATTCATTATAATCGTATCTATTTTATCACAAAAATAAATTCATCTTTGAATTCTCCCAAATAATAATTCTAAAAATGAGTTGTATGTATGTATGTATTTACGATTTGTGTGCATACTCATTTAATATACAGTGTATATAGATATTTAAATTTTAGAGAATTACTATAATCTTATTTCAGCAAATTAATTTCATTCTATAAACATAATGTATGATGTATACAGCACATGTGCAAAGTTTTAAATTTATATTGTAGTTACGAATACATCATTGAAAAAAATTAAATGTCAGCTTGACCATTTAAAACAAGGGACCAAGTCGGACTTTCAGCTCCACCTATATTCCAATAAAACTTAAATTATATTTAGTTTCAAGTCATTAAAGTCATCTTTCATTGTAGCCACATTATATATATTTATATATCTGAGAACAGAAAAGACTAGAAAGAATAAAATGCTAATACTAGTCATTATAAATTTTTTTAATACTAATCATAATTTTTTTTACAAATTTATTTAAAATGGGTAAAACATTGACAATTCAGGCATGGTACATGTAACAAAATGTTATCAGAATTTAAATATGATACACTTATTTTACATATATAAAATGACATAAATAAATATGGTTCATTAAGAAAGTTTATGTTTATACAGGCATATATCTTACCATAACTGGATAGAGATTTCAATGGTCTAAACTAGAAATGTCTACCAAATATAATTCTCACTCATATGTTTGTTTATACACCTAAACAATGAGAAATTATAATTATAAGAAATTTGGAAGGAATAACATTTTCTTTTGTGCAGAAAGCTTAAAATATTTTTTAAGACTGAATCATCAGGGATATTAAAGTTCCAGTTTTATAATAATTACAAAAAAGTATAAAGTAAGCTTACATTCTGCCAGTTTCTGCTTTTCTTCTAAGTTACCATGCTCTGTCACTGATACTATGGCAGGAGAAAGAAGGAAAGAAGAAAAAAAAGTGGAAATTATTTTAATTAAAATACTTTGTACTTTTAAATGCATATATATAAAATGTACATTATGCACATTGTTGAGACTAATAATAATTATGCTAAATTATTTTAAAGGCAGTTGGGAAAAAAATGCCACAATGTGGGTGTTTTCATCTCATAGATGTATTTCCTAAATTTGTAGTAAAAAGGCTTATATAGAACAACAGGTGGGCCAATATCCTGAGCTCACAATCTCATCAGATAGGGAAGAGAACTGCAACCAAGTCCAGAACAGAAGCTGCTTCAGTCTGTCATCAGAACCATGAAGTTAGCCTATTAACCACCAAGCTAAGCACACAGGATGCCCACACAAGCCCCATTTCAACAGAGACCAAAACAGGAAGCAACTAGCTAGAAAGACCTTTTGGCCCATCATGAAACTTCTGGGATTAACAGGATTAATCAGATAAAGAAAATTGATCATTCACTCAGAAATGCCTATTTCAGATATCAGGTGAGGATCCGGGAGGCCAGCAACAGTGGGACCCACGCATTAACAATGCCCTCTACTGG
The DNA here is from genome assembly GCA_028646535.1 of Procyon lotor. Lineage (NCBI taxonomy): Eukaryota > Metazoa > Chordata > Mammalia > Carnivora > Procyonidae > Procyon > Procyon lotor. The sequence continues at coordinate 67,718,716 of CM053610.1, forward strand.
GACACTGATAGATAAACGTGAATAGACTGTCCATTTATCAGTTGGATCGGCAGTAAAATGACAATTTTCATGTTCTTCTACAGCATTTTCTCAATATTGCTCTATTTTATATAGAACAGATATCAACCTCAGTACTTTTCTAAAGAACTGAAATGAGTTTTTTTAATTTTAGAATTTACCTAAAGCTCAAAAAAAGAGTTTTTAATGGTCAGTATTTTATAGTTTAGAATATTTCATTTATAAAAATTAGTTGAGTAGAACAGATGCTTTACCTGGTGGGTCTTTCTTGTCATAATATTGGTAGACCCCTATGTCTCTATCTATGGAAAAGAAGAAATAAAATTAATTATGGTAAAAAGTTCTGAAGAATAAGAAGCCAAACCATATTATATGGCAGGACTAGGCTTAGGGGGTGGATAGGCAAAGATAGAAACAATCTTTTTATATTACTAGAAATAAGTAAGTTCAAAAGTGCCTGGACATGAGGTCATCTATTTTAGGGATATGCAGGAACTGGAAGGTGTATCAATCTGATTTAAAAAGATTTACACAAAACTAGAAGGGCATGAGCAAAGGAGTAGTAAAAAAAAAACCCTGAAATCAAGGAAGACCAATTTTTCTCTTTCACACTTCCTCTGGTATTTTTCATAGGGTGCTACCAAAGGGAACTGCCTCTATGCAATGCGAAATGAAATTAGAGGATGGGAAAAAAATGCCCTGTTGGATTCTGAGCTATTGCTTTCTTTGCTCCAGGTTAGCTTGAATCTAGTATGGTGCTTGGGGGAAATTTCCAGGGGAGAAAGAGAAAAGTTGAGGAAAGCATGGTTAAGTTATCTGAAATTTGCTTAGACTCAAAAAACCTTCCAAACCTATTCAATTCAGGTGCTCTCCCGGGGATACAAAAGCAAAGTAAGGCTTCCTAGATGTTGAGAGTGATTTAACCAAGGACTCCGTCCTTGCAATTGAATTACAGGAAAACCAAATAATTTTGTCCATTTTATTCCTATCTGTGAATAGTGAAATACTTTTTTCTTTTAAGTAATAGTTGTTTCCCTCCATGCAAAATAATTCCAGTTACTAACAAAAGGCTACAACTGTTTCCAAAGAAGTGGAAGCAGTACAGGCTGCCCCCTAGTGACTAACTGCTCTGAACTTTCTCAAAATGAAACATTACACTTCAAAAAAAAAATGTATTACAGCTATAATTTTTATTTTTTTAACATTTATTTAAGTAATCTCTATACCCACCATGGGGTTCAAACTCACAACCCCAAAATCAAGAGTCACATGCTCCACCAACTGAGCCAGCCCCATACAATTAACTTTTTAAATAGAGTTTTTCAAAATAGTCAATCCTGTGTACTTATTAAAGCTCTATTCTATCCATCATGACACTAATTGGGACATATAAATTACATGTTCTATCAACTGAGCCAGCCAGGCACCCCAGGACATATAATTTTAAAGAATACAGTTTATTTCTATTGGATAGATTGAAAATATATAATAGGGGGTGACTATGAAAGGCCATAAACACAACTCCTAAGATACTGATAATACTCTTTATTGGTGATGATTTTATGGGTGTGTTTTTTTTGATAGTTCAAAATATATCCTTATGATCCTTATACTTTGCAATACATAGGCTGTACTTCAAAAAAAGGTGTTTATTTTTTAATTTAAAATTTTTAAAGATTTTATTTATTTATTTGACAGAGAGGAGAGAGATCACAAGTAGGCAGAGAGGCAGGCAGAGAAAGAGAGGGAAGTGGGCTCCCTGCTGAGCAGAGCCCGATTCGGGGCCGATCCCAGGACCCTGAGATCATGACCTGAGCCGAAGGCAGAGGCTTTAACCCACCAAGCCACCCAGGTGCCCCAAAAGGTGTTTTTTTTTTTTAAACCTAAGAACCATAAGCATTATAAACACAGGCAATATTCTTTAGTATAATTCTTCATTATGAGATGCAGTCAAATATTTACAACTCTGAAACAGAACTATGAAGATCATAAAGGGACCTGAATTTTTTTTTTAAGTTTTTTAATTTATTTAAGTAATCTCTACATCCAGTGTGGGGCTCAAACCCACCACCCTGAGATCAAGAGTCATAAGCTCTACTGAATGAGCCACTCAGGCACCCCTCATACTTCTTTTTAAAGAATATTTACATTAATACCATTTTAAGCTTTCCAGAAAAATATCACTAATTAGGATATTACTAGTGTCTTTGGGGATATAAAAAGATTGCTATTTTTGGCTTTTGATCTTTTCTTAAAAATCTAATTCAAACATGTGCAGGGTTTTAAAAAATTCAGGTATACTCTTCAAGTCTTTCGACATAAGCAACACTGCCACATTGTAAAACTTCTGGCCCTTAATGGCTCCTCCTTAGAGATAACTATTTGCAATTATGAGCTGTTTCTTCTGTATATTCCTCCATATTTGTAAATAGTTTTTAAATAGTTTTCTCACTCTGTTTTTTCTTAATTCTTCAGTTGTAGATATTATCTATTGCCTATCCACTATGGAAATTGAGAATTCAATTATCTTTTACCACTGTGTACCCCTCCCTACCTACAGACACTTAACTTACATTTCTCCCCATCCTCCCAATAGAATTAGAGCACAATTTTTGATTAAGCCAGTGCTTATAATATTAATGAATACATAACTACTACTCACAACTGAACCATGGAGAGGGTACACTATAATTGCATTTCCTTTTTTTAAACAACTTCCCTGATGTTAAAAATTGCCTTTTTATTTGCTTTTAAAAAAAAATGTTAACATGGATGCCTGGGTGGCTCAATTGGTTAAGCATCTGCCTTTGGCTTAGGTCATGATCTCAGGATCCTGGGATCGAGTCCCACATGGGGCTCCCTGCTCCGTGGGGAGTCTGCTTCTCCCTCTTCCCCTTTCCCCCAGCTAGTGCATGCTCTCTCTGTCAAATAAATAAACAAAAAGAATGTTAACACTAGTTGATCTCCAATATACTCTGATATATATCAGTGACCAATCAATATACTTTTTTCATTGGCAACATCTCCCCTAGAGCCTCATGATCCTGGACCACCTAACTTCTAGATCTGAGGCACAGACACTATTTTCTTGACTAGACAGGTGTGTCTTGAAGACAAGTGTCTTCTTCTATCTTGATTTAATTCCCTTGTTTGGCAAGACACATATGCTCTGGTAGTTTAATGAGAAAAGGAAGGTAAATTTGGTGAGTATTTACATAGCTGAAAACGTCTTCTCACAACTGACTGACTAGCTGGCTGGGAAGAGAATACTAAGTTGGAAATAATTTCTCTCTGAATTTTGAAGACATCATTCCATTGTCTCAAAGCTTCCACTATTGGAATTAAAAAGGCCAAGGTCAATCTGAGTTCCAACCCTTTGTATGTGATCCGTTTGTTCTTTTTTTTACTATAAGGTCTCTGGATTTTTTCTTTATGCTCAGTGTTCTGAAATTTCACACTGACATGCCTTCATATATGTCTTCTTCCATTCATTTTGTTTAGTACTTATAGGCCTTTTCAACCTGTAAACTCCTTTTTTTAGTTCTAGGAAATTTCTAGTAATATTTCTTTGCTAATCTCTTCACTTCTTCTTTGCTGCCTTCCCCAGAATTAGTAATTGAGTGTAGAATTCCTATGTTGAGACCCTACTATTCTTATAGCTCCTATTTATTCATCTTATCTTTTGTCACAGTATTCATTTCATTTTCTTCTATCAGATTTTTATTTCAACATGTTTTCTTGATTATAAAAATAATAGATTATTGTATAGAATTTAGAAAATAAGACAAGCAAAAAAGTCAAATGTCCCATTCTCCAGAAACAACTATAATATTTTGTTGTCTCCTCTTAGTTTTTTTCTATATGTATATTTTTTTAAAAAGTAAAAATGTTATACAAAATATTGTAACATTTTTGTTTTAAAAATTATTTTAATTATTGGATGAATACAAATGATGGTGTTGTGTAATGTTAAGAAATAAAATATAAAAATATGTAAGATTAAAAACATTTAAAAACAGCAAATTTAAGAAAAAGAACATTATCTCCTATGTACGTTTAAAATTTGTACAATTAAAATGTACAAAAGAACATTTAAGCCTCCTATGTACTCCTTCCTACTTCTATTCTACATCCTTGCTTCTCAGAGCTATATTAAAATTTTATTTATAATTCTAATTTTCTTTATAGTATTACTATGTATATTTAGTATATTGTTTCTCCTAAAACAATACATTATTTAATTTTGCCTGTTGTTTTTAAACTTCCTCTAAATGCAATTATACTGTTTGTACTCTTCTGTAACTTACTTTATTGTTTTTTTGCCCAATATTATATTCTTGACATTCATTGATGCTGTTGCATACAGCTATAATGCATTCACTTTCTCTGTTGAGTAAATGTATTTATCCATTCTCCTGCTGGGTTATTTCTAGTTTCCTGCATTATGAACATTTTGGTACATGTCTCCTGGTACACAAGTGTCAGGGCTTTTGCTAGAGTATATAGCCAGGGGTGAAATTACTGGTCAACAGGTAACATACAGCTTCAACTATACTAGATAATGCCAAATTGTTTCCTAAAGTGGTTGGACCAATTTATACTTTCACTAGCAGTGAAATAAGCTGAATTTCTTCCTGTGTGTGTTTTTTTTCTATTTTGGAGAGAATTTTGTTTTTTCTTCTGAGTTTAAAAATATTTTTTCTGCTATTTTCAATTTCCAAGAGGTCAGAATAACTTTCCAGTGTTTTCTGAAACTTCTGTATTTTGTTTCTTGCTCTTCATATTTAAAAATGAGGCACTAGAAAGCTGATTAGAAGCTCTGTGTACATGAACAGGGTTTGCCAACTGGTGGGCTTCTTCACTGATCAGCCAGGGACCAGGGTATTTCACTGGAAACAGTGAATTTTTCACTGGAAACAGGAGGACATCTCAAATATTAATGTCAATAGGGCTTCTCTCTGGGGTCATGTAGTCGCTCTAAGCCCTCAAACTCCCTCTTTCTTGGAGAATATACAACTGGCTGTGACACATTTCAGAGGAGGACTTCACCCATCAGTATGTAGGTTTTCCCTTCATCACTGTTTTCACTTCAGAACCTTTCCCCTGTCTTCTTTTCCTGGGGCTGAAGTCTCCAAGTCTAGAGCCTCTCTAATTAAATACTTCCACATGTATGAGAGGTATCTCACTACTTCTTAAGCAAGCTTTCAAGTCCCTTTGTTGTCACCCTCATGCTGAATCCCCATCCTTCTGTAGTATCTGGCTTCTCAAGTTTCTGTATCTTTCTAGAATTTTGAAACACAAAGTGGCTGTCCTTGGAATTCTTTTCTGTAGACATTTGATATTCAGATTTTTAAGCTTTGCTAATTCATCTATCCCTTCCATCTTCCAAAAATTGCCCAACTGCAATTGTCTCCTCTCCTATTCTCTTAGTCCTTGTGGATTTATGACTTTATTTTAATTCGCTTACTCTCTCATTTGGTAAGAATTTGGGGAGGAAGCAAATGTGTGCTAAATCTACCTTATTTAACCAGAAATTCTATCCTTAGCACATTTTAGAAAAAGTAAACTTAGTGAAATTATAATTACATTTGCAAGGCAAACCATCTTCTGAGTAATGATACTAAAGGCATATATGTATAACTCTCCTCCTAAATACTAGAATTGTTTTGGATAATCCAAGAGAAGATCTTTTAAAACCTATTTCCTAACAATACATACTTTATGCTATAAAACTAATAAGTGTCATTAAAACATACTTACACTACTCCTGTCCCCAAAAATGTGAAATGAAAGAATATGAACATAATTAATTGTACATCTTAGCTGTATGTTTGAGATATTACCTTAATATCAAATAGAAATACCTTTACCATTTGCTAGCTAGCCTGCAAATATTTATGAATATAAATCAGTCATTATGAACGCTCCCAGGAAAAAATTGAACATGTATGTATCTTAATACATAAAATTATTTTTCACAACAGAAAATCTAACTTAAGCTGAAAAAATAAGTTAGAGTAACTAAAAAGAATTTTCATTAGCCAATTTTTTTATTAAGTATAAGAAAATTATGCAACTCCAGCTAGAGAACCCAGGCTCTAACCTTTGCTAGTACTTACTTATAATGTTATAACTTATATTTGAAAAATACTGAAATTAACTCAGAGCTCATTTACCGCCAATGTGTAAGGTATTCTTCAAAGACCACAGGTGCAGTTCAGTCAAGCAGAAAGACATTTGATGGCAGAAGAAATCTCTGTCCTGTTTAAAAAATAATTAAAAAGAGATGCCAATTAATTATCTTCTATTGTCAATAAAACCAAGATCCCTTAGAAAAATAACAGAATCATTTGAAACTACTCATATTTGAGATATGGGTCCATTACAATAAACATATTTTAACGTATCGTTGGTTAACCATCCAGAAATAAACTCTAGAAAAAAAAATACACTCTTTCTAAATGTATTATGCCATTTCACTGAGAAACAGAAAGAAGAATATATGTATTTGAATTTTAAGTAACTTATTTGACTTTTAAGGCTCTGAGTATATTTAGAATTATTTGTTAGAATTGGAAATATCTGTTAATTATTTCATACAAACACATTCTGTGGTGTATTTTTAATATACAAAGCACTTATTTATGATCTCCCACATACAAACAAGTTAATTAAAATGGAATTTGCAAGGTAAATGGTATATAGTTACTATTATAAGAAACACTTAAAGGTAAACTGTGTAAAACCACATTAGCATTCAAATTAGTTTGTTAATCTGCATGTCATGATAGATCCAGATATTCTACTCTAAATACATTAAAAAAGAAAAAACAAGATAACAAAACAGTGTATCGAATATTTCCTCCCAGTTCTAATATCAGGGAGTAGTGATGGAAATTACTGATACTTTTTCACGAAGTAGTATGTCATTCATTTGTACTACTAGAGAAAGGCCAATATGAATCAGAAAAAAATGTCAACATTTTACAAGTATTGAAAGAAATTTATGTAACTTCCAAATGTTTGCTTAGAAATACATACGGTACTATACTGTATGAATAGTTCACTGTATATCAGAAATATGTAAACTATTGATATCTTCTTAATAGAGATCATAAAAGAACTGCTCTTTCCAATAAACTTCTGAATAACAAAGCTTGAAAAACATTTTATTACATCTTCAGACACAGGAAAAAGCCCCCACGTTCTTTAACATTAGGAGTGACTAAAACCATTTCCCATACTATTCATATCGGTGATAACCCAAAATAATTTTAGACATAGTACAAACTTCTTTCATCCTTCCTTCACCTTTACATTTGATGTCAGTATATTTACATTAATCAAGAAAGAGATGCATGTTCAAATAACAAGATGCAGTGTGCCAATATTGAAATGAAAAAGTGAACAAGGTGGCAGCATGAAAGAAGGACCAAGCCTGCCTAGAACCGTGGGACTCTGAGAAAGCTACAGAGTTGTGAAATGTTAGCAGAACCTCAAAGACACACAGGATTTCACCAGTTAAATGATAAAGAAAACGATGATGACAACAGGCAATACTTGCTAAATGCAAGGTCACTCATTACAAGCATTGTTCTAAACATTTTATATGTACTAACTCATTTAATCCTCAGAGCCACCCTCTGAAGTAGTATCATCATTACTCCTTAAATGAGGAAACTGAGCCACTGAGAAGCCACCTGGCCAGCGGGTAGTTGAGGCAGGCTTTGAATATAAGGAGACTGGCTCCAGAATCTGTGCTTGAAACTAGAGCACTCTCTAGTATTGGGCTATCTAGAGGTGTGAGAAGGAGAACAAGTAGCAGTACTGAGTAAAAGGATGGCATATCCCAGGCATGGTGGTAGATTAAAATGCATGGTATAAAGTGATAGAAAAATGAAGCTGAAAAGGGTAACAAGGAAACAAGCTATAAAAATAACAGAGATATTTGGATTGATCTGAGTTCACTCTCTTCCTTGAACTCAAGTGCCTTAAAAGGTTAGAGATAAAACAAAGGACCCAGCAATCTCCAGATCTACCCTGCTGTCACCAGAAGGGGGCTGCTACTGTATACAGATAGGGGGCAGAAGAGCTAGTGGACCTCATTACTATGAAAGAAGCTGAAGTTCCTTCTCGGCAGGCCGTAGAGAAAAAGTGATATTAAGCTCATTACAACTTTTTCAATTCAAGTGGGCATTATCTCAGAGTTGTCTCCCTTGGAGTGACTCTGGTGATGCTCCTATACTCAAAATATTCCCAAAGCCATATTCTTTGGAATTGCTTTCAGTTAGTTTTACGAGGCTTATTTCAGGATTATTACTTTAGGGTTACACATTTTTTAAAATGAAAATACTTAACCGTATTAGAATATGTAAACTGTACCTTTCTCATTTGGATGAGTGAGGCCTGGAATGTTTGTTTAAAGAAACACTTAATAAATTAAATAAATATTTATTTGCATTTAGTAAGCTTAATGTATAAGATTCTAGACTCCAACTGCCTGGTTTCTTACTCTAACTTCTCGGTTTGCTAGCCAACTTGGACAACTGACATAATTTTTCTAAGTTCCCCAGATATAAAATGGGTATGATGGGGCACCTGGGTGGATCAGTGGGTTAAGACCTCTGCCTTCGGCTCAGGTCATGATCTCAGGGTCCTGGGATCTAGCCCCGCATCGGGCTCTCTGCTCAGCAGGGAGCTGCTTCCCCGTCTCTTTCTGCCTGCCTCTCTGCCAACTTGTGATCTCTCTCTCTCTGTCAAATAAAGAAATAAAATCTTTAAAAAAAATAAAATAAAATAAAATAAAAATAAAATGGGTATAATAAAGTACCTACCTCAGGACTACTGTGAGGGCACTTTTATTCAATTAATTTATTATTGTTACCATAGTTGTTGCTGCTACTGTTATCACTCAATATGTCTAACATTATGCAAATTTATATGGAAAAAACACAAGAAATGTATTACATGCAATCGTTCACGTTGGATAGTAATTTCACAAGGTGAAATGAAAGAAGAATAAGTACAAAGTACAGTAGGGGTTTTATGAAGGAAAAACATCTATCTGTGGAGGAGTTTTTACACAAGAGAAAGTATTTGAATCAGGACATGCAAATGGATTAATATTTCACTGGGAACAGAGAGAGGATACAATGAAACAGGAGCATTTTTCCTCTGATATTAAGCAACAGAAGTCACAACTTTTAGACTACACTAGATAATAAAAACTTACATTCTTTAATTTAGTGTTTATTCAGACACCAATTAGAATTTATGACAATGTGGGCAAAGACAAGATTCAAGTTTAGCTATTAGTAGCTAAATAAAAAAGTTTTATTATGCACATTACATATGAAAAAAAAATTTATAGCTAAAGCCAAGAGGGCCATACCTTTACTTATATATCAAAAGCAGACTACACTTGAAACTGCTTTCTCATTTGAGTTAATTCAATAATAAAGAATTTGTCAACTTTCCCCTGTTAACAGAAGTGGAGAGTAAAGAATAATTTCCTTGTAATCTTCATTGGCTATTTTTTTAAAAGATTTTATTTATTTATTTATTTGTTTGTTTGTTTGTTTATTTGTTAGAGAGAGAGGGAGAGAGAGGGAGAGCACAAGCAGGGGAAGTGGAGGGCAAGGGGAGAAGCAGGCTCCCCGCTGAGCAAGGAGTCCAATGTGGGACTTGATTCCAGGACCCGAGGATCAAGACCAGAGCAAAAGCAGATGCTTAACCTACTAGGCCACCTAGACATCCCCACAATGGCTATTTCTAAGAAGCAGAAATGCTTTTAACCTGAAAACCAAGAGATCCACTGCCCATATTTTTACTAAGTCCAAAAGTCCTAAAGTACTCAGAAATTACAGAGTTTGGGGAGAACAAGCAAAATGAGGTCCATAGAGAGCTTCAAATGTCAAATGCAAAGGCTATAACCCTTTATATTTGGACATAAAGAGAAATCCTGATAATAGTACATGTTCGAGTCTATGATCTGGACTTGTCTTCCAGCTCAGCATCAAGGGTTTATGTCTAGTCTCAATGGGTGCAAAGACTGAGAAAAATACCCTATTTCTCAAAAGCCTCTGATACATAAACAATACTGTTCCAGTTTCCCACTAAAAAATACAGGACAGGGGCACCTGGATGGCACAATCAGTTAAACGTCTGCCCTCAGCTCAGGTCATGATCCCAGGTCCTCCAATAGAGCCCTGCATTGTTGCACTGGGCTCCCAGCTCAGCAGGAAACCTGCTTCTTCCTCTCCCTTTGCCCCTACCCCTGCTTGTGCTCTCTTGTTCTCTATCAAATAAACAAATAATAAAATCTTCAATTTAAAAAAATGCAGGACAAAAGAGGGAGAGAGAGATTTTGCTTTTATAAAGGACCTCTTTGTGACCCCTATAGGGAATATTTGGTATAAGGGTAATGAAGTGTCTATAGGAGATGATACCCAGCAGAAAGCAAGCAGGACACGCAGCCCTTTGGATTAACACGCTCAGCAAGAGTCGTAGTATCAAAACAAAATGGATCCATACCCAGCAAAAGTAGACATGGTGGCCAAGGAGTAATATCAGCAATGATCAGTTGATGGAGCAAGCCTAGCAAGTAGTACGTGAGGCAAGTGAGAAGAAAATAGCCAATGTCCATTAGTAAATAATTATACTTGTTTATGAGCACATGTGACAACTCCTGTAGCCTCCCCAAAAATATATATAATTAAGGAGGAGGCTTTGCAGGAATCATAGCAGGAGAGCCAAAGATAGTCAAATGTGGGTTATTCATCCTTCTTTTCCCCTAAACTTTAAATATCTACCAGTAAGACCATATAAAACGAAAGAAAATTAATGCAGTAAATAAAACAACTTTATAAAAACCTGTAAAAAACTAGATGGGCACAGTGAGAGGAGACCAAGTCAATATCCTTTCTAGTCTTCAAAATATTTTGCCAGCTTTACACTGTGCAGGTTTTTTTTTAAAAGATGCAAACCTTTAAATCTTCCATCTTACTCAAGAATGCCACCAGTGAAAAAGAATGCTGGTTATTTCCTTGTTTGAAAAATCTGCCTGGAGGAAGTAGTCAAGACTGAGCTTGTATTATTCAAATATTGTATTAGTACATAAATAGTTATTTTGAAGGAGGGAAGAAAAGAATTTCAGAAGAATGCTGGATTCTGCATTGTGGGAATGAGGTGTGAGCAGGGATTAAAAAGGTAGAGAAGCAGGGAGTGCCTAAAAAAGTTAGCTGAGAAATGCTGCCCCTACTCAGTGCCCTTATGCATTTCTCTGGGAATAAAACCCAATGCATGATTTAGAACTAGAACAAAAGTAGCCATTTAAGGGGAAATATGATGGAATGAATGAATAAAAAATACAGCAAAGAACTGTCCAAATAAAAATAACTACAGAAGGAAAAACCTAAGCTACAATAAAACACCCATATTTATTATTGTAAAATAACTCTTAAGCTTTTACAATTTTCTGTTTACTTTAATTTTATAAAGTAATTGGTGACAGTCCCAGAAGTCTCAGAAGGCCATTATGAATCTAAACTTCCAGTCTCCATGAGAGAATAAGAAGCATGATTTAAATTAATCTTGACCTAAATCTGGATCATCATTATCCTATAGGGGGAGAATCTATGATAGCCCAAACTTTGAGGCCAGAGATAAGAGGATCCTAGAAGGCCTTCTTTTTACCTACATTTTTCAAAAGTTTAAAGCCTTCCCCCCAAAACAGATTACATTATAAAAAACCAGTATTTATTTGCCTTAAGAATAATGTTACCATATAGACTAAATTTTAAGAAAGTAACATGCAAAATAAAAACAGTTGTGCTAAGATGCTGTAACCTGTTTTGCTTTTGATAATTTTCTTTTGAAGAATAAAAACTATGTTTTAGAGGTACAGATTTCTTGCCACTAAATAAAGCTGCAAACATTTGTCTTCTGTGGTTTTTAAAGTCAGCTATTTTGACTGTTTGGGGAAGGAAGCTTGAGGGCAAATAAAAACCCTAATGGAAAATATGATGGGAAAGGAAAGAATTCACAAATAGAAGACACTACTGTGGTTTAACAAAGATAAATGATATCGGGTGCCAACAAGACATTTAAAATAAATGTGTATCAGCACAATACCTCAGAGAGCCTAAGGGAATTTTCCTTGGGCATAAACTTAGAGTGTACACTTGCTACTTATTACCAATAGATTTTCTGAGGATATCTATTCACCAATTCAAAATGTACAAAAATAAAGACAACTAAATAGCATAAATTTAAGATAAACTCTTGGTTTAATTGTATTAGTCATCAACAGGTAATTTTCAAATTACATAAAATACAGTGTATTCCCCTATAATCTCATCAATGCCATCAAAACAGAATTACATTAATACCTGTTAAGCATATGCATGAATATAATCAATGTCTCATTATCAGAAACTAAAGATTTTAAAAATATTTTGAAATATTCAACCCTAAACCAAACAATTAAGAAATGATAAAATTTGTGTAAAAGTACAGAGGAGTCTCAAAATAAAAAGACCCCAACCTTGGATTGAACCCACAGCAAAAAAAAAAAAAAAAAAAAAAAAAAAAAAAAAATGACTAGAGTGTTAAAAACACGGGGTCATTAGTACCTCAGAGAGTCTTATGATATTAACTATATTAATAATTAAGTTATATTAATTAAATATTTCCAATATTTTGAGCACCTTAGGTGTATGACCTTTTACTGTGAGTCCTAGATATGAAAATTTACAAAGTAGGGTCTCTACTATCAAACAACTATAATCCAGTGTAACAGATAAAATAACCACAAAAACAATATGAGGTTTGTGGTAAGTGCTAATTTAGCAACAATGGGCCAGGGATGCTCAGTAGATGCTCTAGTTTGATAATAAAGAAATGTTCTTATTAAGGAGAAGGGCATTTGAAGATTATTAGATTTTGAGAGAGGGTGAGGGAAAATGAGGGAATAATATACAGAAGTGTAAGTTGCAAGGCTTATTTGAGAAATAATAAGCAATTGGGTTGGTGTATAAATAGAAGAGAGGAATCAAGGCCACACTAAGGAAGTCTGAATGCCATACTCAGCTGTCAGGACTTTAGATCTGCTAGACAGCTAATAAGGAAGAGTGGCAAGTTTCTGATCTGGTAAGGAATTTTAGAAAAAGTAATCAACAGATCAGAATTGTTGGACGATTAACTGGTAGGTGGGAATATTAGAGGAATGGAGGAATAGGATACAAGTGACCTGTTCAGAAAGTAATACAGTAACAGATAATACTAATATTCAGTAACAAGAACATGAAATGGGATGGTAGCAACTGGAAAGTAAATTAAAAACAACAACACATTCAAGTCATCTTTTGAAGAAAGAATCAACAGCATTTGGGGACTAATGAATTGTAGAAGTGAGAAAGAAGGAAGAATCTGGAGTAACCACCAAGGAATGGGGACCCAGGTTACTGCTCGGATAGTGACCCTTGCCTTGAACATGGCTCCACTAAGCAAGCACGTCTCTATCACACGTGCCCGGTTTTAAAGGGGTACCAGTATATTCTGCTCTTGACTGCCTTAACCACTCAATCCACAAACCTCAATCCTCCCAGCCACTGACCTGGTTACTTGGTCTTCTATTCTACCTTTTCCTTGTCCCTCAGTTTGTAAATCGGCTCTTCCTCTTCCTTAGACTGTGATTCATCTTCTTCACTCTGGTGAAGGACTCACAACTATCATTTTTCTTAGCCACATCCAGTTCACAAGAACTCCTTACACAGACTTCTTCCTGCCTGGTTTATTCTAGTTTCAAGAACAAGAGCTGGAAAAACACATATATAGAAACAGGTTGGTCTAGAAAAGGAGCAAGTTTTGCCAATGTAGGTTAGCTGAATTTTTGACACAGTGGGAATTTAAGGCATAAAAGTAGAGATGGGTAGAAATGTCCAGCTGGTAGCTAGAAATAAAGAAAAGGAGCCTAAACTGTACAAAAACTATTTGGGATTTTCTGAATAGAAAGTTTAAAACCACTGAATAAGATCCCAAAAGAAAAATAAAGTCACGGATGGATATTTTGGTAATTCTCCAACAGAAAAACAATGAAAAAGAGATTAAGACAGTATAGCGTAAAAAAAAATTGACAACAAAGTATCAGGAAAACCAGGCCTACATGGTTTTTTTTTAAGTGGTCATATAGTGATGATCAAACTTGTTTCTGAGTTTCAATGTAGAGATGACCTCAATATAGTTTAATGAGAAGTAATGTTTTATCAAGAACACACAGATTAAGTGTTCTAAAGAAGGTGTGGTTCTGCTGCTCTGAATGCTGGGCTGTGAGCCAAAACTGCCTCAATTCTAATCTAGCTATGACAAACTTACCCCAAACCATTTAATCTCTCTGCCTCAATTTCCCCACTTACAACAATAGGGATAATGATATTGACCTACATTTGCAACAATGTTGTAAGGATTAATTAATGCTATATAATGCTTTGAAGATGAAAAGAACTGAGTATTATTAGCTGGTATTACATAAGTAATTGCCTATAATACTGAAAATTTTATCCTTTAATTTTATTCAAACAGCAGTTATCACATAAATATTTAGCTCCCTTGGTGACATTTACCTTCAAATATTATTGTTATTTTTAGTGTATCTAGATCTTTTCTAGATTATATCATACATGTTTGTTCTTTCTTTCTTTCTTTCTTTCTTTCTTTCTTTCCTTCCTTCTTTTTTTTTTTTAAGATTTTATCTATTTGACAGAGAAGGACACAGCAAGAGAGGGAACATAAGCAAGGGGAGCGGGAGAGGAAGAAGCAGGCTTCCCACGGAGCAGGGAGCCCCATGCGGGGCTCATTCCCAGGATCCTGGGATCATGAACTGAGCCGAAGGCAGATGCTTAACAACTGAGCCACCAAGGTGCCCCCATGTTATTTCACAGTATATAAAATTTGACCAGTTCAGAAGTATAGAACACCTTTTCGACCCAAATGTTAAGTATAAATATTCAGGACATATTTATTTCCTAATAAGAACCAACTGCAAATATTCAATAAATGCTAAAAGATAATACTTTAAGTATGAAAATTTAGATTTAACAAATAACATTCAGCAATTATATGGTAAGGCCAAAATACAAAAGCACAAAGCAGTATGTTAAAAACATGGTCTATGATGTCCTTATTTCTAAAACAATCTATACAACCAAAAAGTGTACAAAAAATGATGAGAGTAACTTTTAAATCCATTAGACACTGGTCTTTTTTCTTGGGTTTTAAAATTACAATAGTAATGCATGCTTATTGGCTTAAAAAATGCAAATATGGAAATATTTGATGTTAAAATGACTTATGTTCTCCTCTCAGCTGCCCTCTCCACTTTGAAGAGAGCCACTACACAGCATAGCATGTGGCCTTCCAGATTTTCTTGATGTAGTTACAGTATGTCCACACCCATACTTCTTGCTTGGTGTTTTTGTAAAGGCAAGATTTTTGTCTTTAGAGACAAAAATAGAGACAAAATACATACCATTTGCTTTTTTTTTTTTTTCCACTGAACACCACAGCATGGATATTCTCTGTCAGCATACACAGATTTACTTCACTGTTTTTAATAGCTGCAAGATGTTCCACTGGATAGTGACCACAATTTACTTAACCACTTACTTAATGTACACTGTTTCTACTTTTTGCCTTATAAATAATACCTTGAAAACGTACATGTATACCTTACATTTTGATAGGTAATGCCAAATTGGCCTCCAAGATGATTGTGCCAACTTACATTTCTACCAACATGACTATCTTTTTCCCTATATTCTCATAACATGGAGAATTATCAAAGTTTTACATTTTTGCCAATCTGCTAGGTGAAAATTGGATTCCTATAGTTTTCAGTTTCATTTTTTTCCATTTATTAAAGACTTCAAACACGTTTTCATGTATTTTTAAGCAATTTTGTTTCTTCTATAAATTACTTGCTCCTATCTTTGTCCATCTTTCGAGTTCTTTATCCCTTTGTGTATTAGTAATATTAATAGTTCGTTATATAAATTGGACATATTTAGCCCTTTTTAAAATTTTTTCAACTTTATATATAAAGAAAAAAAGAGAATATAGAATTCACATTGTTTTAAAAATTGGGCATAACCTAACAAAGTTTTTTGAACACCACTGAGCTCATTCTGTGCAAAATGCCTTGGCCAGAGATGGTTCTTCACAGCTGCTCACAATTGGTCAGATGATGCTATTTCTAGATGAAGCAAAAGGCAACAGATTCTTACGTTCCCAGAAAAACTGTGCATCATTCTTACTAAAATAGGTTAGAGGAAATTCTATGCCTAGAAAGAAAAGTAGGAGCCCCTCCACTTTCCCAAAATAAATTGTGGCAAAGATCTTTATAAATCTCCTGTTCTACTTAATTTGGAAAGTATTTCTCTAGGGCACTGTTTAAATTGTTTAATTCATTTAGTTAAATAGATTCTGTCGATTTAACATTTTCCATATTGTATGCAGTTTTGACATTTAGATAATTTATCAATGGTTTCTTTATTGTGGCCTATTTCTTTTCTTTCTACTCACTACATGCAACAAATTAAATTTCACTAATATTTAAAGATCAGTGTTGACCTTTGCATAGCCATTTCCTAAGTTCCCATTAATACAAACATCTTGTTTGCTGATGCTCATTTTGAGTATTTTGCTGCACACAATTTCCATTATTCCAAAGGGACTTGAATCTAGTTGAAGTACATATTTTCCATGACTTTGCAAAATAATTGTAATACCAGGCATTTTGGGGGGGATTTGCTTGCATAAGCAAATAATAATAACAAAAATAAAATATTCTTTGCCTACCACCACCTCTATCATATTACCCACCTTTCTTATCTTCACAACCATGTACTTAAAATCCTTCTATTTAGTATGTACTTCAATCACAATTAAAAGACAAGAAAAATAGAAACATCGGCAATGTGATCATGATAATTAATGAGACTATAATTCCATATAGTTTTATGCTATACTTGAATAGAAAGAAATGGGGCTTTGAGGAGAGAATAAACTGAATTTCAGGAATAATTCCTAAAGAGCTGAGTTAAAGACAAGAGAACACTGAAATGCTCTTATCTAAACCAATGCTAACTGCCGAAATAATTTGTCAATTTAGATTACTGTTTTAGAAAGTATATAAATCAAAGACTGTTACAAAGTGAGCAAGAATGAAAAAAGACAGAGATCCTTTCTCTTCAAATAGAAAAGACAGTGAAAAAATTTGAAGTGGCCTCTAGCTATACCACCTCAACCTTGTCAGATTTCACTTGTCAACACTTTGATGACAGATTGCCATCCCCTCCTCTAAAAAACAAACCCTAGTAACTGTTGAAAGAAATAAATGGCTTCTTATAAAAAGTGGACTATCTCATGCAATCTGATATTTGTATACTTTAAAATCTTTTTTTCCCCAAAAGAGACTTGCAAAACCTTTTTCTGTAGCTTTTATCAAAACTTAAAAGCTAAAGAACCCTCCCAATGTGGGTAAGGAAAGGGGGTATAACAATTTTTAAATGCCTATTTAATGCATTTTATATTCATTATTTCATTTAATCCTCACAGTAACCTTCTGAAATTATGTACTAAATTATGCACGTATTTGCCTGCATACGTATGGTGTAGATGCACATATAAATTTTCTTCTGGGCAGGGAATAGCAGTTTCTCCAAGGAGTCCATTTGCCTCCCCTCCCCCAGTTGAAATCAACTCAGATAGAGTTTAAATCTGCCTTATTTATTTACAGATACACCACTTATTTACAGATACGAAAACTGAGGTCTAGGGAAGTAAAGTAATTTGTACAAGTTCAGTCAGTTTGTTATAGGAACAGTTAGGGTTAGAATTCCTGTCCACAAATTACCTGTGTGGTGCTCTTTCTACTCTACCTCCCTCTGCCTAAATACTATGCTAAATAGACCCTTTTAGTTAAGCTTCTGCTTAAGCACCTGAGACAGGTGTCAGTTTATACTTGTATAATTAATCCATGGCGAAAGATACAGATGAAACCTATTTTCCGGCCAAATTTAATTTATTTTATTTAGAAAGCCCTTGGGGGAAGTTACTTGAATGACTACTTAAGAATTATTTTTAATTAGTGTATCTATAGTTTGTAAGTAAACTGATATATCTAAAACATCTGATAAAACTGGTATTTCTTTAAAAAAAAAACTGGTATTTCTTAGGCACTAAAAAATCTTCACAGTATTTACTTAACGAACTTCACAGATAATACAAAAATAAGCTCCAACATGAATTATTAATATTTTACAACTGAATGTTAAATACATAAAGGTCTTCTTTTTTAAGTTACTGCATTATATCAGAGAAGGCTTATTTCTATTTTTACTACTCTTATTTGGTAGTAGCTCTCATTAAGTTCTCATCTCCTCAATCTCTATGACAAATTCTTAATGAAATGTAAACAAGTCCTAAAAGCTCAGTTTATAAGAATTCTTCAGTGAATCCTTTTATATTGTGTTTGGATCTTCCTTCACACTCTTTCCTCCCTGACTGGTTATTTTCACCTTTACTAATAGTTTGTCACAGCTTTATCACTTACATAATACATTTAATGTTCTGTTTCAGTGGTTGAATGGAAAACCAAAGTAGGTACTTAGGAAAGAAGAGCCTTCTCTTATTGAAATGAAATCTGTGAATACCCACCAAGTTCCTCTGAGAAGGGATCAATTTCACCTTAATATACTTAACATAGGCGTACATCATCATGGCTTAAAATATTAATAATTCCCTAATGAGTAGAAAATTATTAACTAATATTTCATAGTCAGTAGAATAAAACAAGGAAGATTCTAGATTATGATCATGTTTTACCCTAAAGCCCAAATCATGGATTCATAAACAATGTTCCCCATGCTTTTCAGACTGGACACTATTTTACTGAGTAAATAGGATAATGTATTTGAAACAGTGTGGCAAATGATAATTGTTCAATAAATCTCAGTTTCCTTTTCCTGAATATTCACCCTCCACAAAATAGAGCCTGATTGCAATAATAGAAAAGGAAAATATACTTCGATTATCTTAGCATTTCACTGGGTATCATTTCATCTTCAAATTATTTTAGTTTGGTTCAAACCACATTTGCAAAGCAACTACCAAGTGCCAAATTGGACCAAGCATTGTGAAACCCCCAAGAACTTGGACTTGAGGAAGTCATAACTTAGTGTGTGATGGGGTAAGAGAAAAATGACAAATACAATTACATCAGAGTATGGAAAATAAAATAAAATATCCAAGGAAGAAAGTACAGAGAAGAAAGTTATTAATTCTAATAATCTTAACACAATCCCAACTATAAAAATTGAAATTATAAATCCATTTTCAGAACCTGAGGCCTTTTAGAGAAAATGAACACCTAGCATATGACTGAGTCATATGAATCTACTGTATGATTCAAATTTGATGGTTTCTAAAACTTGTCTCATAATCAATGTATATATTTAATATAGTGTTGCTTTTTTTTTTAAAGATTTATTTATTCATTTGACAGAAAGAGAGAGATCACAAGTAGACAGAGAGGCTGAGAGAGAGAGGGGAAGCAGGCTCCTCACTGAGTGGAGAGCCCGATGCAGGGCTCGATCCCAGGAATCTGAGTTCATGACCTGAGCCAAAGGCAGAGGCTTTAAACCAATGAGCCACCCAGGCGCCCCTAGTGTTGCTTTTATAAATCAGAATTTGATACTGAATTTGATACTAAATCAATAGCACTTTATAATCAATGATAAATTAGAATCAAGGAAACATGGTATATATCAATGCTTGATTGGTTTATTTTGTTAGCACAACCAGCTCCCAGCAAGCTGGCAACACACACAAAAATCCTGCAAAGGACCATCCCAATAAAGATAGGGGATTGAGCACATATAGTCACCTTCACTCCCTTCCAAACCCACACTAAAATGACAACAAACAATAAAAAGAAAACTCTCAAGGCAAAGAGAATTAGAAGCAAGACAACAAAAT
This sequence comes from Procyon lotor, assembly GCA_028646535.1. Taxonomy (NCBI): domain Eukaryota; kingdom Metazoa; phylum Chordata; class Mammalia; order Carnivora; family Procyonidae; genus Procyon; species Procyon lotor. Next base: position 67,738,768 of record CM053610.1, read on the forward strand.
ATCAACAAAATTTTGGAGAATAAAAAGCAGATGGACAAAAGTAACTGACAATAGATTCAAGAAAGTGGAAAGCCAAGTACATATGGAAGGTAGATGCCTAGAGCCAAAGAGTTCATGCACTGAAACTCTAGAAAGGCTCAGAAACTGGAGGCACCAAATACTTTTGAAGGAATGCCTGTGCTTAGGATTGAAAACAAGAGATCTGTTTGAAATTCTATGTAAATAAAACTTGGACTCCTAGGTGCTTTTCTCTGCTGCCAAAGCTGGGCAATCCCTCCCTATCACAGAAGAAAACTGTAAACTGACTGTTGAAAGGTGGTATCAGAGAAAGCGATACTTAAGAGACAAATCATTACTAAAAGTAAGAGAGCTACTCTGAAAAGAGGGATGAAATGAACTCTTGGAAATAAAAATATGAAAGCCAAAATAAATAATTCAAAAGAAGACTTGGAAAATAATGTTGAGGTTAGCTCTGAGAAAGAAAAAAGAAATATACTTAAATAAACACATGTGTGCGCACACACACACATACCCAGAGACAGAGAGAGAAAAGGCATTTGGAGAATCAGTCAGATTAATCCTAAATTACAAATATGACTGAGGAAGAAAAGAGAGGCAAGAGAAGGAAAGGAAGAAATTACCAAAGAAATAATACAAGAAAATTTCCCAGAACTGAAGTACATGAGTTTCTATTTTGAAAGAAATTGCTAAGTACCCAATACAGTGATTTGCAAAAGACTCACTCCCTAGGCACATCATTATGAAATCTCAAAACATGGAGATAAACAAAAAGCTTAATTTTCCAGAGAAGAAAAAAAAAAGACAAAAAAAGGTTACTTAAAAAGGATCAAGGCATCAGACTTCTCAACAGCAACACTGGAAGCTAGAAGACAAAAGAGTACTGCTTTCAATTTCTGAAGGAAAATTATTTCCTAACTATAATTCTACATGTAGTCAAACTCACACTTTAGTGTGAGATTAGAATAAAGATGTTCAAAGAGGTAAAGTCTCAAGACTTAATTATTGTGCATTTTTTTAATAGGAAATTACTGGTAGATGTGTTCCACCAAAGGATACAATAAACCAAGAAGGAGGACAATATGGGATCCAGGAAATAAAGGATCCAACACAAAAACAAGGAAAAAGGATTTCCAGAACAGCAATAAAGGGAAATTATACAAGGAGAACTGTATCTCAGGCAGATTGAAGGATGATAGCAAACTCCAAGAAGAATATTTCCAAGAAAAAATAAAATTGAAAGTAACAGATTACCTGATGCATACAGATTCACCAAAAGATTTTACACTTCTGTTGGGGAAGTTGGGGTTGAGGAAATAATAGGTCTATAAAAAATAAGCCACTTTGAAAAGTAAGGCAATTATTAACTGCAGAGAAAAAAAATTATACAAGAAAAAAAATGTAATCTTAATATGTTACATTGCTAAAGTTTGATTATATACAGTTAAAATACTATAGACACACAATTTGGATTAACCAAAAACTGTGGTACATCTGTGCTAGAAGGGAGAGAAGTGTGTATGGGAGGGGTAAGTGCTAAGGCTGGGGGTTAAGACCAAAATGAAGAAATAAGTAATGCATATTATTTACAAACATGCAAGTAAACACCAGAAGAAATAAAGATTTGATTGGAAGTGGTTGCCTGTGGAAAGCACCTAGGAATGCAAATGCTGTTCATTGTTAGTGATAAGCCTTGGAGAATTCTTTCTATACTATGTATGTGTACCATCTGATTTAAAGAAAAAGTTTCCCACCTCCTCCCAAGTTTATTCAGAACACACATGCAGATGGAAATAGCAGTGAATACTGAGTAAATGTTCCATTCCTGGTGTTTCACTCACTCCTGTGCTAATGCCTTTAATGTCTTGGTGGACATCTTTCATTCTGCTTCAGTTGATGGTTCTGTTTAACCACTGCAATAGCAGCTAATCCTACTCTTCAACAGGCACTCTTCATGAAAGAATATTTTCTATTAGAAATACAACTAGGATTTTTCTGGGATAATTCACCACTTTGACTTTGTAACATTCCAAGATGTCACCTGGCATTTAAAAATAGGTACAAAACTGCTGAGCTGCCCACAGTTAGCATTTATTATTTAGGAGATGAATATTCTGTAGGATGTCAAGCTAACTTAAAGCATTAGGTAGACATTAAACACCCAACTACAGATATGGAGCTCAGGAGTGAGATCTAAAATAAAAATATGGGTTTAGGAGCCAGGTATGTGGTTGAAACCATGAATGTGGATGGCAAGACAGGGTGGTAGCTAAAGGAGTTTCAAGACACAAGGAAGGTTTATTCTTTAAGAGAGAAGAGATATAACCAACAATTATTCTCATCACTCCTGCATTTGCAACCTCTTCTCCTTCCTTTCAGAGGAATTAGGGCCAGGGCTGCAAAGAGCACAGCGTCAATACTTGGTTTTGGTGCCAACTCAGGCTGCAGCTGTGTGTCTGTAAACAGTACAGTTCAGAATTTGTCACAGATGGTGCTAGCCAATGAGAAGGTGTCTAGGTACTCAAAGCAGAGTTTGCTATTTTTTCAGGGGTCAGTAAGTATTTTATGCCAGTTATTTTCTAACAAAGAAAAATTGGTGAATACATACTTTAATTACAAAATATTTTTTTAAATGTATAGCTCAATACATATGAACGCATGGTGGATTTGGCATGAACACTACTTTAACTCTGCATCCCCTTCCGTAAACATTCCAGTGTACATTTATATAAAGTACCTAGTTTATTAAATTGATATTTGACTTGACTTATTTATTATTTATGGTATGACTTTGTTACAAATTATTCAATATGTGTCATACTCAGAAAGTGCTTTAAATTAAAGATATTCAATAAAAGGTTTAATACTCTCATAAAGCAATGGTCAATTTCTGAGAACTAAATTTGTGCTAGGTGTTATTAACTTCCTATATATAAATCTTATGCTAATAAGGAAATATGTGTGATTTGCTTTAGAAATTGTATTTACTTGTTTTTAAACCTCAACAAGTTTGAAAAGTCTCTAAGGTTTTAAAGTTATTCATTTTATGTTTGATCAAAAAGAAAGTTTTCTTCTCAGCTAATTAGATTGTGCCTACTGTATGGTGAGTGCTTTATATGCATTTTCTCATTTAGACCTTAACAGCAACCATATGAGGTAGTATTTTCCTATTTTATAAAGTAGAAAGGTGATGAGCTATATTTTATTTTTTATCTTTTTTTTTAAAGATTTTATTTATTTGACAGAGAGAGAGATCACAAGCAGGCGGGGGGGTGGGGGAAGCAGGCTCCCCGCTGAGCAGAGAGCCCAATGTGGGGCTCGATTCCAGGACCCTGATCATGACCTGAACTGAAGGCAGAGGCTTTAACCCAATGAGCCACCCAGGCACCCCTATTTTTTTATGTTTTTTAAAGATTTTATTTATTTATTTGTCAGAGAGAGCAGAAGCAGGGAGAGCTGCAGGCAGAACAGGCAAAGCAGGCAGAGGGAGAAGCAGGCTCCCCTCTGAGCAGGGAGCCCAAAATGGGACTCGATCCCAGGACCCTGGGATCATGACCTGAGCCCAGGGCAGATGCTTACCTGACTGAGCCACCCAGGAGTCCTGTGATGAGCTATATTTAAACATGAATTTGTCTAATCTCCAAATCCATCATTTTGTCAGTACATGCTTCTTTCACTGTATGGTATTTAAAACCATTTTTTAAAAAGTTCTGACTGCTTTGCCCCATGTTCCAGCTGCTGCAGCTGTCCATGAGGCTCAAAACCTTCCTCTGCAGATGCCTGTCACCCCAAGGCCAGAGGGAGAGAGTATAGCCATAACCATGTTGTGAAGACATTCAAACAGCCCATAAAGAAGACCACTTTGGGAGAGGAAGAGCTGGCCCCCTGGCAACAACCAGCAGCCCCTCGCCAACCACATGCATGAGCCTCCTGGGACTTAGATTCACCAGCTCCAGGCCAGCCATTAGATAACCGTAATATCTCTTGAGAGAGCCTGAGCCAGAAGTGCTTATCTAAGCTACTCTCAAATATCTGATACACACAAACTATGAGGATAACAAATGTTTATTTTTTTAAGTTCTGATATTCTTTTATTAAATATATGAGCAATTCATTTTGAATGTGGGCAACCTTTCCAGTCTTAACATCAACTCCTTTCCCTTTCCCAACGAAATGGAGTACATTATGATTACAAAGAAATACCCACTGTTTTACTGAAAGAGGGGCAAGGGAGGAGACAGAGGAGAGAAAAAGGAAGAGAGGAAGAAAGGAAAAAAAAACAAAACCGCACCCTTCAAATCTTTCTCAATATCAGTCACTACCCTCATGTTCTCTTTTCCCTTCTTGGCTCAGGTTCTTTTTTTTTTTTTTTTTTTTAAGATATAATTTATTATTTATTTGAGAGAGAAAGAGAGAGCACAAGCAGGAAGGGCAGGGGGAAAAGGAGAGAGAGAATCTCAAGCAGGCTCTGCACCAAGTACAGAGCCTGACATAGGGCTTAATCTTACCACCTGGAGATCATGACCTGAGCCAAAACCAAGAATTGGATGCTTAACTAATTGTGCCACCCAGACACCCCTTGGATCAGCTTCTTCTAAAATATATCCTAATCTTGTTAATTCTTTCTATCCCACTTACGTATCCAGTTTAGAACAGCAAGATAATGCCTCTGACTGGCCCCCCATTTCAACTTTTAAGCCATCATAATCCATTTCCCATAGAAATATAAAAATATTTTCAAATTTTTAATATATAATGTACAATAGTTAATGTAACTATGAAATACGAAATATTTCATGAAATAGTTAATGTAAAATATTTTTAAATACACAAATTAGACCATTTCATCTGTTTGAAGCTCTTCAAAAACTTCTCACTGCATAGGTCTTAAAGTCCTTATACTGGTTTACATATCACACTGTAAGTTGGCCCCTACCTCTTCTATGTAATCTTCCTTCACTCCCCCTAGAAAGAAAAGTTGGGTAAAACTGTAAAGACCGTTGGATAAAATGCAGCAAATCTGAGCTTTACCCCATATGTCAGTAATTTTCAAACTTTTTTTCCCCTGGTAGACCACTTTCTCCTTCAAAAAACTATTAAACTAACTCCAACATATAAAACTTGTAAAAGAAGAGATGCTCTGTTTGAAGCAAGGTCCAGAGGCCCATCCCAACCACTCATACCAACAGTCCTCTAAGGCCAAATGGTTATATGTGGGGGGCCAGCCTTTATTTCTCAATTTCTAATTATATTGCATTGCCTGGGTTGACCTTCCATGGCTTAACTTCTCTCCCACATTTTGTCTTTTAACTCTGAGAATATTTCTTTGATTTTATCTTCCAGATTACTATTTCAGTCTGTACTTAGACCTGTTACATTGTTTTGCTCTTCTGATATACAGAAAGACATACTCTTAAAAAATACAGTTTTGAACTGCACAGACTCACTTATACCAGACGTCTTTCAATAAACACAATACAGTACTGTGAATATATTTTCTCTTCCTTAGGATTTTTGTTATATATTTTCTTTTCTCTAACTTATTGAAAGAATATAGCAGGTGTGCCTGGGTGGCTCAGTGGGTTAATTTCTGCCTTCAGCTCAGGTCATGATCTCAGGGTCCTGGGATTGAGCCCCATATCAAGCTCTTTGCTCATCAGGAAGCCTGCTTCTCCCTCTCCCTCTGCCTGCCTCTCTGCCTACTTTGTGATCTCTGTCAAATACATAAAATCTTAAAATATATATGTAACATATAATAAAAATACAAAATATGTGTTAATTGACTGTTTATGTTATCAGTAAGGCTTCCAGTCAACAACAGGCTCTTAGTAATTAAATTTTGGGGGAGTCAAAAGTATACTCAGATTTTCAACTGTGTAGGAAGTCAGCACCCCATAACCCCCTTGCTGTTCAAGGGTCAATGGTGTATATAATTTTTTATTTTATTATTTTAAAAAAATTTTAAGTAGGCTCTACACCCAGTGTGGGGCTCAAACTCACAACTCTGAGATCAAGAGTTGCATTTTCTACCAACTGAACCAGTCGGACACCCCTAAATTTTTTTAAAATTTTAAATCATATGTTTAATTTCAAAGATCTTTTTCTCATTGCTTCTTTGAATCACAGTCTATTCTTGTTCCATTATCTTCTAGAATCTCTCAAAAGTTATTGATTAGAATATATTTTATATGCTCTTCTGTTCTTTGAATTAAATGTTTCATTCAAATTAGTGGTTTGTTCATCTTGGCTCTTCTTTTTCCTGCTACTGGTTTTCTTAAGTGTCTGATGATCCCTGGCTATCCACTCATATTTATAAACAAAAATCTAAGTTGATGAGTACATACAGTTGGTCCAGGTTTTCTCTTTAGCCATGTAGATATTTTGCCCATCCAGTCTCTTTCCTGTAAAGGAAGACTGACACTGGTATATAAGTGACTATGGCCACTTATATACGAGTGTAGGCTAGCCTACAGAGGTAGGCTGAGGAGGCTCCAAATGACAGAAGCAGAGGAGTTTTAATCTGGTTGCGGAGTACTCGGAACATCCCTCTTGGACTGGACTATCTTTCATTTTTCCTCCAGTGCACATCTGTAACACAGATAAGTCCTCCCAAGTTACTTCATATTGTACTTCTTTCTCATGTCCCTACAGCCACATTGGAAGCCTTTCCCAGACAGGTATTTTGCCTTACATATGGCCTTTTGAATTTCAGAAATGGACAAATGCCACTGCTGTCTGCTATCACTCCTGTGTGTGTGTGTGTGTGTGTGTGTGTGTGTGTGTGTGTGAGAGAGAGACAGAGAGAGAGAGACAGAGACAGAGAAAGGGAGAGCTGAAAGAATGGAGAATGCATGTGTATGTGCTAGATTAGAGGAGAAAGAACTGGGCAAGGAGAAATACTGTCTTCCTTTCTAAGGCACATATCTTTAAATAATTACTTCTACTAGCAGAACTTGAAAGTTTTGAGGGTTTCTTCTCATGCACAGTTGTTTTCTGTGCCATTGTGGGCTGTCATTTTCCAGCCTTCTGTTTTCAGCCTCTCGGGAATTCCTTACAATTTCTGATGGCACCATTTCCTGTCTTCCAACAGTGTTTAGAATTTATCTTTTAATTCTCCCTGTTTTAAAGAATTTGGAAAAGAAAGGGAAGTACTGGCATCTATACAAAAAGTGATTTAGGACAAGAAAAGGCCCCTAGGGTATCTATAATAAAAGAAAGATATAGTGGAGTAACAAAGGTTATAGACAGAATAAAATTCAAACCTCTTGTCATGACTTACCTCCCCAAATTTATCATTTACCACTATCTTCCTTAGTTCACTATAATCCAGAAACATAGGATTTCTTTTTGTTTCTCAAAAAATATTACTCTTATTCCTACGAGTTTTTGTGCTCTTCTTTTATATGGAAATCTGATTCTTCTCATAATTCAGATCTCTGTGCATATGTCACTTCTTCCTAAAAGTCTTTTCCAATGATCACTATATAAAATAGGACCATCCCAGTTTCTGTCACATCATTTTTTTTATTTTATTGAGCTTATCCTATACTAAAATAATTCTGATTATTTCTTTGTTTACTTGTCTGAGTACCTCGACTAGCATAAGTGCTACATAAAGCTGCTTTGTAATATCTCACATTGTATCATATACTCAATAAATATTTGATAAATGAAGATCTGAGAAGACATAGCCATGACACAAGATCTAGGAAATCAAGAAGAGAGGATAAAAATCAAAGTTGAAGTGTTAGCCGTGAAAATAAATGACTTATTGCTGAGACAGATAGGAATGAAAGGAGGATAAATATTAAGATGTTCGCAGGTGTTGGGAGACAATCCTTTCTAAGTCTTCCAGGTTTCTGTAAAAGAGGCACTGAGTGCCCTTTGTTCTAGACTATCTTTTCAAGGATAATAGTCCTGGAAAATAGAGGTAGTGTTTCTTATGGAGCAAAGGGCAGGCATGCTTACTTCCCATTATAAAATATTGGGTTCCCTAAGCCCAGGGTTCTTCTGTAATGCAACCCACTGCACGCACTGGTGTCATATGACACTCTTCATGTCACACTAGAGAAACTGGAATTCAGGGAACCAATGCAAAAATGCTAATACTTCAATAGCTCTATTGCTATGAATAAAAACTTAACCTCTGACCCAGGAATCTTGTGTTCCCTACCAGCATCTATGAAACTCACTAACTTACTAGGCTGCAAGTAAACTATAACCTCTGATTCTTCATGTTTCTAAGTGAAACATTAAAGCTTGATAACTTATTTTTTCCTAATGAAGAATGAAGAGAGATCTTCTGTTGAGTAAGGCAAGGAAATACGGAGAGGTTCAATATGAGAGATTTTAGATAAAGTCACTGTGAGAAAAAGGAAAGAAAGCAAACTGGAAACGAGTACCTCCACTTTACCCTGTCCCTTACCAGTTCACAAAGACTGTTGTTTTTTTTTTTTTTTTTGCCCAATTTATACTAATTTCCTATCTTCTCCAGTGTTATAGCTTGATTTGGTTCTGGCCCTGTACTCCTTTTCTGGATAATCTCAATAATCTCTCCAAAGAACCTCTCAGCCCAAACTTAACCTAATGATAGATTAATCTTATATCATTCTTCTATTTACAAGACACTGAAAATTACACTAATAGCATGATCACTTTAATTTTCTTAAAAATTATGAAATATACATCCTAAAGTATAAAACATATTAAGTATTATTTAAGGGATAAAATGAATATCCTATCCTATCCTTTTCTACCCATATTTCTACCCTATACCCACCGTTCAGTTTAAGAAGTAGAACACTACCAGTACCATAAAATGCTCCTGTCCTCTCTCAAGTCACATCTCTCCCATTCTCTCCTCCAGAGGTAACTTGCACCCTGAATTTTGAATTACTTTCCTTTTTCAAAATAGACTGTTGCCTATATATGTATTTTTAAAGAATATACTGCTGATGAATGGATAAACAAGATGTGATATCTATACAACGGAATACTCTTCATCCTTAAAAAGTAATGAAATCATTCTAGTTAAAATCTTCCTATGACTTCCTATTGCCAAGAGCATAGAGCTCTTAGCATGTCAATCGTGCCTTCATGATCATTTCCCCCTACTACCTTTTTAGTCCTATCTCTAACACCAACCCTAGAACTGTCCCTTGCTGTCATACAACTTACTTCTACAGCCTTATACTTTCCTTTTACTATGTTCCTCCTTTACCTAGAATATATTCCCCACCATTCAGTAGCTTCTTTAAATGTGTCTTTTAGCTCTCAGGAAGAAGACTGCTTCAGGATGAAGCTGAACATCTCTTTCCCAGCTACTGGCTGCCAGAAACTCACTGAAGTGAATGATGAACACAAACTTCGTACCTTTTATGAAAAGCACATGGCCACAGAAGTTGCTGCTGGTGCTCTGGGTGAAGAATGGAAGGGTTATGTAGTCCGAATTAGGGGTGGCGATGGCAAACAAGGCTTCCCCAAGAAGCAGGGTGTCTTGACCCATGGTCGTGTCCACCTGCTGCTGAGAAAGGGGTATTCCTGCTATAGACCAAGGAAGACTGGCGAGAGAAGGCACAAATCTGTTTGGGGTTGCATTACGGATGCCAATCAGTGTTCTCAACTTGGTCATTGTAAAAAAACGGGGAGAAGGATATTCCTGGATTCACTGATACTACTGTGCCTCATTGCCTGGGGCCCAAGAGACAGCAGGATCCACAAATTTTTCAATCTCTCTAAAGAAGACGATGTCCGCCAGTATGTTATGGGAAAGCCCTTAAACAAAGGTAAGATATCTAGAACCAAAGCTCCCAAGATTTAGCATCTTGTTACTCCACGTGTCCTCCAACACAAATGTCAGCATATTGCTTGAAAAAAGAGCACACTAAGAAAAATAAGGAAGAGGCTGCAGAATATGCTAAACTTTTGGCCAAGAGAATGAAGGAAGCCAAAGAAAAAGAAAGGCCAGGAACAGATTGCCAAGAGACAGAGGCTGTCCTCTCTGAGAGCTTCTACCTCTAAATCTGATATCAGTCAAAAAAGATTTTCTAAGTAACAAATAAATAAGATTAAACATCAAAAAAAAAAAATTAAAAAAAAATGTGCTTTTCAGATGCAACCTCCTCCATGAAGCATTCCTGTTCCCCAGCCAGATAGAATCTTTCTTTCATCTAAAATCACATATCACTTCATCTGAATTTCTCATATAGTATGTCTTTTCTACCCTAACTGCCTAATACCTTTTTTCACTTTCATCTATTGGTTTTAGTGACACCACACTCTCCTCATTTTCAACCTAACTTTCTCTAGCTCCCCCTTCTTAGTATTTTTCACTGGTTCTTCCTCTGTCCATCTCTTAAATACTGGATTCCTCAGGGTCCTACTCAGAGTCCTCCAAGATCTCTTCTCTTTAGGTCCTCCCTGCAAAACACCTCATCTACTCCAATTACTACCTACATGCTGATGACTCTTAATCACTAGCCCTCATTTCTCTCCATTTCTCTCCTGAGCAGCTAGTTTATGTATCTACGTTCTATTGGCCATCTTCCACATTAACATCAAGTTCACCGTTTATAAACCTGAATTCATATTCTTCCTTTTCTGACTCCTTCCATGATTCCAATCCACTGAATGGAAGCACTAGCCACGCCACCTAATTAAGTTAGAAATTTGAGTGTCACTTTTACTACTATTTATTTCTTCCACAAACTCCACATCGTATAATCATCAACTCTGTTGCTGTTATTAGTTAGAATTTCATAAATTCATCTAGTTTTTTTCCATCTTTACTGCTACCAAAATAGTTTATGACTCAAATACATCTCAACCAATTACCCAGAAAGTCCTTAGTTTGTATCCTTGTCTTTAAGCTAACTTCTTCCAACCCATTCTCCATACTGCTGCCAGCAAAATCTTTCCAAACAGCACACAGTTAATTTCTCTGAAAAGCCTTAATGACTTTCCATTGCACCAAGGATGAAATTCCAATAATACATAAGACCATGCACAAAATACTCCTTGCTCACACCACTAGCTTCATTTCTGAACACTTGAAGTCTTAGAGTCCCATGAGTCATGCCATGTTCTCCAATTCCTTTTTGCGTTTGTACATACTCAATGTAAACTGCACTTACCTATCCCTACATCTCTTTTCCTTCTAACATGTCACCGGACTAACCCTTGTAAATGTTATAATGCCTCAGAGTAGCAAAAACTTTCTCTAGGACACTTTCCCCAATACCAGGCTCCCAAGATTTGGTTAGACAGCCAAACCTAATTCTACCACACGTACTTTCAGACACCCTGTACATTCCCCAAGCATAGTACTCATCAACCTACATACTTAGATTTTAATTACTTATCTGTGTCCCCTACAAGACTGAAATCGACTTGAGCCCTGATAGGTAATTTAATTACTCTTACAGAACATAGTAGATGTTTTAAACATATTTGTTGTTAAATGAATAAATAAATGAATATGTCTTATCTCTGCTAAATAAGAAGGTATGTCCCCTGATGGCAAAGTCTGAGTACAATAAATCTGCAATCACCATATATTATGCTCAAAAAAAACAAGAATTTAAAAAAATTTCACAAAGGTCAAATAAGGCTTAAACTTCAAAGAGCATGATCTGCATTCAAAAGGATGGCTCAAAATGCTAAGAAAGGAACCCCAAGGGTCACAGAGTCCAGACTTTTGCCTTTAATCAAATAAAATATAACCAATTCCTCAATTTTATATGACGAAGTATTTACAAATTGTTGTTAGCAATATTATTTAAAGTAACATGTGAAATTACAAGATACACAGAATCCCAAATAAGATATAAAAATAAAAATTGATTCTAAGAGACAACCATACTGGGAAAGAAATTAAACTGTCACTATTTGCAGATAACATGATACTACACTTAGAAAAGCCTAAAGACTTCATCAAAAACTACTAGAACATATAAATTCAGTAAAGTTACAGGATATAAAATTAATAATCAGAAATTTGTAGCTTTTCTATACACTAATAATGAAGTAGCAGTAAGTGAAATTAAGAAAACAATCCCATTTACAACTGCACCAAAAAGAAAAAAATACCTCAGAACTTAACCAAAGAGGTACAAACATTAGTGAAAGAAACTGAAGATGACCAAAACAAATGGAAAGATATTCCATGCTTATGAATTGGAAGACCCAATATTGTTAAAATGTCCATACTACCCAAAGCGATCTGCAAATTCGACATAATCTCCATCAAAATACCAACAGCATTTTTCACAGAACAAGAACCAATAATCCTAGAATTTGTATATAACTACAAAAGACCTTGAATAGCCAAAGCAATTTGGAGAAAGAACAAAGCTGAAAGTATTAATCCCAGATTTCAAGATATACCACAAAGCTGCAGTAATCAAAACAGTATGGTACTGGCACAAATAAACACACAGATCCATGGAGCAGAATAGATAGCACAGAAATAAACTCACACTTTATGGCCAATAAATCTATGACTAAGAAGACAATATACAACAGGGAAAAGACAGTCTCTTCAACAAATGGTGCAGGTATATGCAATAGAAAGAAACTGGACCACTTGCTTACACCATACACAAAAATAAATTCAAGTAGATTAAAGACCTAAATATGAGACCTGAAACCATAAAAATCCTAGAAGAGAACACAGGCAGTAGTCTCTGACATCAACATTTTTCTAGGCACGTCTCCTAAGGCAAAGGGAACAAAAATAAAAAACCATTGGGACTGCCTAAAAATAAAAAGCTTTTTTACACAGCAAAGGAAACCAACAACAAAACAAAAAGGCAACTTACTGAATGGGAGAAGATATTTGCAAATGACATATCCGATAAGGCGTTTATATTCAAAATATATAAATAACTTACACAACACCAAAAAAACTCCAAATAATCTGATTAAAAATAGGCAGAGGACCTGAATTTGTCCAAAGAAGAAACATAGATGGCCAATCAATAAATGAAAAGATGCTCGACATCACTAATCATTAGAAAGATACAAATTAAAAACCACAATGAGATATCACCTAACTCCTGTCATGTCATCTACCAAAAAGACAAAAAAATAACAAATGTTGATGAGATGTAGTGAAAGGGAACCCTGGCACATTGTCAGTGGGAATGTAAACTGGTGCAGCAACTGTGGAAAACAGTATGGAGGTTCCTCAAAAAATTAAAAATAGAAATACCATATGATCCAAGAATTCCACTACTGGGTATTTGCCCCCCCCCCCAAAAACCCAAAAATACTAACTTGGAAGGATACATGTACCCCTATGTTTACTGCAGCATTATTTACAGTAGCCAAGATATGGAAGCAATCCAAGTGTCCATCATAGAAAATGGATAAGGAAGATGAGGGGTGTGTGTGTGTATAAATATATAAATATTTCATAGCCATAAAAAAGATGAGATTGTGCCATCTGCAACAATATAGACAGACCTCAAAGATATTTTCCTAAGTGAAATAAGTCGTACAAAAAGGACAAATACATTATGATTGCATTCGTATGTGGAATCTAAAACAAACAAACAAAAAACAGAATGAGAGAACTGATGGTTGCCAGAGGGAGAGGGGTGGGAGGGTAAATGGGTGAAGGAGAAAGTGGGAAATACAGGTTTCTAGTTACGGAATGAATAAGTCATGGGGATAAAACAATCAGCATAAGGAATATAGTCAGTGCACTGTAATAGTGTTGTATGGTGACAAATGGTAGCTACACTGTGGTGAACATAGACGCATAAAGTACAAACTTGTGGAATCACTATGTTGTACCTGAAATTAATGTAATATTGTTTGTCAATGATATTCAAATAAAATAATTAATTAAAAATAAAAATTGACTCACTACATAAGAACTGATTCACTAATATGCTAGTGTAGAAAAATAAGAAACATTGAGAAATGCGACTATCCTGTAGTTCACTGTAATTTACTTGAGTTTAGAGCTTTTCATCTTAAAATATTTTAAACTATCACCTAAAAATTAAAAATTCACTTCTGACAAATTGCTTTGGGTACTCAAAGGGAGAGGAATTCATACAAGCAAGGTAATCCAGCTATGAAGATGATTTCTATACCCCAACAATTTTAGCATATATTACTGACATAAGTCAGCTTTAAGTATACTACATCATCCTGTGTATTTTCTTTATAGCTTAATATCAATCATCAAAATCACTAGTGTCAACACCTCCTTTAAAAGCATTCATTCATGTCTCATTCAAGGAACACATTTTTAAAGCATGTATTATTTTGACATGTATTTTCAAACAACAAGATTTCAGTAATTTATTAAGGGTTTACAGTTTAAAAACTGTAATAAAGTAGTAAAGCTAGCAGAAAAGATGAAACTAGCCTGATAGAATTTCACTGTTCAATGGTTGAGAGTCAGAATCATATTACTCCTAATGAAGTAATGTTTAAGAAAAGTAAATCATGTATTCATGGAAATCAGTCACTTTTATTTTGTTCTGAGATACCGTATGAGGTGAGATGCAAAATAACTCTATGGTTAGTGTATATATTTTCAAAACAATATAGTCTTAGTCATTAGAATTCATGGGCTGGGGTGTCTAGATGGCTCAGGTGATTAAGCAGCCAACTCTTTTTTTTTTTTTCTTAAAGATTTTATTTATTTATTTGACAGAGAGATCACAAGTAGGCAGAGAGGCAGGCAAAGGAAGAGGGGGAAGCAGGCTCCCGCTGAGCAGAGAGCCTGAGGCAGGGCTCCATCCCAGGACCCTGCAGGACCCTGAGATCATGACCTGAGCCGAAGGCAGAGGCTTTAATCCACTAAGCCACCCAGGCGCCCCTAAGCAGCCAACTCTTAATTTCATCTCAGGTTATGATCCCAGGGTCCTGGAATGGAGTCTCACATCTAGCTCCGGGCTCAGCAGGAAGTCAGCTTAAGGATTCTCTCTCTCCCTCTCCCTCTGCCCCTAGCCACACCCACTTATTCTCTCTCTCAAATAAACCGTGGGGGGGGGGGGGGAGGGTGTTCATAGGCTAGTGTCTATTTCTCAGACTTTTCTCAATTTTCCTCTTTGCAATTCCTGAATACAAGTCTCCCAGAACTTTGATAAACTGCTAAAGAATATTGTTTTAATATCCATTGCCAAAATATTTAAAAGAAACATTTTTAGCAAACATAGCATTTGATGAGAAGTGAAGCTTTTCCCAAATATATGCCATTATTAATTTTTTTTAAAAAGTTTGTCTTTTCTTCTAAGACAGTAAACCCACAATTTACACTTCTAAAGAAAATTGTTATCTCATTGCAGTCTTGCTAATTTTTTGACTCCTAAAGCGCCTCTTTTCCCCTAAAGTAAAAAATGTACATATACTGCAAGGTAAAAGCAGATAAAATTCTCTCACATCGCCAAAACTTCTGTAACACATAGAATAAACTGACTATGCTGAATAAAGTCTGCTCCACAAATGATGGTTAAAAATTAACTCTGATTAATACTTTGATAACTCCAACTTTTAACAAACTAATTTTTAGTAGTGTATTTTTTTCTATCAGTTGAACTATTATCTATAGGCAATCAGAGAATTTGAACCAATAATGTCATTTATTGATAGATTAACAGATTGGTAGATAATAGCTAATACATCACTTCTTGAGTGATTCAGGACATGCTTTGCATTCCCTAGTTCTTAAGTACTCTAATAACTTCATCTTTACTGTTATTCTAAATAAAAGCAAAGCTTTCTATTAAAATGTTATGTTCCAGTAGCTTCGTTGTAAGTGCTACTTTGAAAAGCAACTAAATTTAAAATATCTAGACTTTAAAAATCTATACAGAAATTGTTTTCTGTATCACTATTCACGGTGGCTTAAAGATGATGTACACAATACTATTCAATACAAAAACAAGTTTCCTATATTAAGAAACAGTATTTGATTTACAAATTCTTTTTGTAAATAAGATATAAATATTCATTTGACCTCTGTTAACATTCCTCTAAAATAACAAAATGCTTTTCTTTTATAACTAGGTTAAACTCTTAGAAAGTTAGGTTACTAACAGCTAGTATAAACAAATTAATGACTTAAAAGAAGGTATAGAATTCAGAAAGTTCATTACATAAAATATTCACTTTTGGAGCAGACAATTATATACACTCTGTTCAAATAAAACAGAAGTAGCGAAAGCAGCCTGTTGGTATCAAAGCCTCCTCTTATGGTTGGCTAAGGAATGGACATGGTACTTGCAAGAGGCACCTTCAACCCTTCAGAAATAAAGGTATGTTAATGGTGGGCCAGAAAGAACGTAAGAGTCTGTTTTATATCAGCTATGCTAATAATTATGTCTCTATATGTGACTGTTTATATTAAATACAAAATGAAGAAAAGCAGCAAGTTTATTTTCCTAATTAAAACATGATTATTTATTTCAGTTTTTAATTGGTCTCATTTTGATTTAATAAGCATTGAAACTCAAATGGATTTGCTTTATCATTTTCCAAACTGCACCAAAGAGTTCTTACTGTCAGGATTTATAATTCAATAT
>CM053610.1:67755426-67782603 GCA_028646535.1 Procyon lotor
AAAAAAAAAAAAAAAAAAAAGGCCAGATGAGTTAATAATTTCAAAGTAATGAGACCACAATCCAGTTTTTTTAAACACCTCTGTCAAATCTCTTTGGGCTAAATTTTTGGTCAGCATGTGAGAATTACCATAGCAATCCCATTACCCTAATGAGCATTCTATGTGTAACTCCCCATGCATCAAACCTAAGTCTTGCACAATTTCTTTCAAATAACTAAATATGTACACACATAACACAAAACTCAAATTCTTTATAAAACTTTCACAAACTTATATAATATACATAGATATGCATATTTACACATCAGTAATATATATACACCACACACACAATTTACATCTTTACACTCTACGAATCTTTTTACATAGCTAAGAAGTTGAGATATAGCCATTAAAAGGATTATCCAAAATAAGTGCCTGCATAGCAATATCTTGAATGGGGTCTGAATGAGCTATATATTTAACAGAGCGTGTCAAATGTGAGGATTCCCATTCTTAAGACTATATGTATTACCTAAATGAAACTGTTTGAAGCCTGAATGCCACATTCAATAATACAGACCTGGGAAGGAAGCATTTTTTTTCCCTTCTTGAAGTGAATTTGATGCTTCTGAAAGACTGACAGATTTGGAAGAAAAAGTATAGCTTTAAACTAAATTAAGTATTCACAGAACAAACACTGCAGCTGCAAGAGCAATTCAAATTTCCTATCACCAATGCTTCAGTCCTCTTTCTAAAGGAACGATTTCTGAGGTCAGAGGTTACTCACATTTTCATGGCTATTCAGCCCCCTGCCTAATATAGCTAACGTGGGTACCATTAAATAGTGACAACTGTGATAATGGATATATCTGCAAGAACAGCAAGTCATTTTACAAAGGCTGCCAACTACTAAAAAAATAGTGATTTTTCAATTCCACAAATTGTTTCTACAACATTTTATCCAAAACTGGCTTACATGACTCAAACGTTAATTTCTATTTTTAAACAAAATATTAATTACATGTTATATTCCAAAAGCTTCAAAGGGAGTCAACTGTTAAAATAAATTTAAAATAAAAATATATAGGATCAAATGAGCCATGAGCAATGGCCCAACTAAGCAGACTCTGATGTATGTGTGTCTTTCTGTGAACACATATACCCATTTCACAAAATGAAGGAAAATGACTTTATTCATAAGGAATGAAATAATGTTATCTCAAAATAGAACTATCAAAGATTTAAAAAATAAATACTAAAGGTGGTAATCTTTTTCTTTTTTTAAAGATTTTATTTATTTATTTATTTGACAGAGAAAGATCACAATTAGGCAGAGAGGCAGGCAGAGGAAGAGGGGGAAGCAGGCTCCCTGCTGAGCAGAGAGCCCAATGTGGGGCTTAATCCTAGGACCCTGAGATCATGACTTGAGCTTAAGGCAGAGGCTTTAACCCACTGAGCCACCCAGGTGCCCCTAAAGGTGGTAGTCTTGAAGAGAAGTATTATAATGTTAGGGAGAAAAATTTTCATAAAACATAAACCCGAACTTCTAAACATGTTATAATCTTTGTATAGTACATGGAAAACAAGTTTTAAAATAAAGTTTCAGTACATTAAGTGAAACTTAAAATCCATTCTGTATAACTCTGTATCTGATAGAGGATATATGATTCAATTGGAAAAATAATGTAAAAATACACATATACTTTGTGTAATTCTGTCAGTTAAGGAAGCCTACTGAAGTACTCAAATTGATTCTGATTTTTCTGTGATTACCAGCGAATGTTTCAAAATGATAAGAGAGTTTTATTTTTTGCTTCTAAAATATTGAAAGACATTTAAATATAACTGAAACAACATTATTCATTAAACTGGTGGAAGACAAAAATGATTTTTTTTAATTCCAGAAAGAACTATATCTTAAACTGGAAGAGAATTTAAAAGAGAAAAAAAAACCTTTCAGAATTAAGACTTAAAGCTTTAAATATTTATCTGTATAAAAATGTGTTTCTTTTCTTCTCTTTAATATGCAAGTAAACCAACAATTATTTTTCATTTTAGAAACTCAATCTTAAATTTACTAATTTAATGACCTTATCCTACATAGGAATGAAAGGTGGTTGTTTAATGGATAAAAGAAAACAGGGGCGCCTGGGTGGCTCAGTTAAGCATCTGCTTTCGGCTCAGTCATGATCCTAGGGTCCTGGGATCAAGCCCCGCATAGGGCTCCTTGCTCCACAGGAAGCCTGCTTCTCCCACTACCATTCCCTCTGCTTGTGTTCCCTCTCTCGCTGTGTTTCTCTCTGTCAAATAAATAAAATCTTTAAAAACAAAACAAAACAAAACACGCCAAGAGGAAAGCTACCTTTGAAGTTTTAACTGATCAACAATCACTTGATTAGATGAATTATATTACATATAATTGCTAAAATCCTATGGCATTTTAGATTTAAAATAGTAGAGCATAAGCTGGTTTAATTGTAGTCATAGAGCAATTCAATATTGAAATATTCATAGAAAACCAAATTGTATTAGTTTTCTTTTTTTGTGTATGTGGAGTTGTTTTTTTTTCTATAGTTAGTTGAGTTTAAAATGCAATGTAAACAATATACAAATACTTTGAGGCCTTTGTGATCTAAATCATAAGACAGGCTCCTTTTTGAATCCCAGAACAATTAATAAAAGAACAAGATTCATCCATGCATTTTAATATTTAATATTTCCAAAGAGTTTCCTCAAACCAGAATTTTAATTTCATCCTCCTGCCTTCCAAAAATCAAACAAAAAAACCTTCCACATACTTCATTATATGGTCCTTGCACAATTGCACCACCTAGTGTTCACTAGGCAATAAACCTACAAATTTAGTAAAGCTTTCTCTATTTAAAACAAAACAAAAACCACCATCATCACCATCAGGACAACACAGTACTGGGGCACCTGGGTGGCTCAGTCAGTTAGGTGTCTGCCTTCATTCAGCTCAGGTCATGATCCCAGGGTCCTGGGATCGAGCCCCGCAGGAAGCCTGCTTCTCCCTCTCCCACTCCCTCTACTTGTATTTCCTCTCTCACTGTCTCTCTCTGTCAAATAAATAAAATCTTAAAAAAAAAAAATAGATACTACAGTACTACATCAACCATCCAAACTTTAACTTGTTATATTTGTTTGACTTATAAAGGTTTAATAGATTGAGATGCATTAAAATGTTAGATTTTAATTTTGATTTAAATAATCTAAATGTACTCTGAGGTAGGATCCCAATTCTGAAAATAATGTATTTCAAGATAATACATTTTGAAATAATTTGAAACAACCTGAAACAATTTCAAATGCTTTCAACAAACATTTTGAAATAAAGTATTTCAAAATAATGTATTTCAAATATGCTCAAACTGATTACATATCTCAAAAAGAATCACATTTTAAAATCTAGAATGCGTTTCAAAGCCAAAATTAACAGAGACAAATGAGAATGGTGGAGGGCCTCTTCATAGTCAAAGACAATGACATACCTTATCTTCTACTTTTTTCGCTTCCAGAAGGTAACAGGGTAAGTTCTTCTTCCTGTTATCCACCCAGAAACACATTTTGAAGACTATTTTAATTGTGTATAAAAAAGACATACTACTGGGGAACCTGGGTGTTGCCACTGGTTAAGCATCTGACTCTTGGTTTCAGCTCAGGCCCTGATCTCAAGGTCTTGAGGTCAAGCCCCATGTTGGGCTCTGTGTTCAACGGAGTCTGTTTTAGACTCTCTCCCTCTCCCCTCCCTGCCTCCAGTTTCTCTTCCTCTCTCTCAAATAAATAAATCCTTTTAAAAAAGACATACTATTATATTTATACTACTATAATTATTTCCTCAGTAAATATCAGATTTTTTGGAATTAATGTTCCTGTTATATTGTTGAGCAACAACTTTTTTAAACTGCATCCGTGAATTATAAAATATCAATTATTAAATTTGCAATATTACCCTCACACTTATTTAATAATATACATGATGATTAGAAGTCATTTTTACAGCTCTACATGGTAATCAAACATAAATGATAAACTGCTCACATGAATTACTATTATCAACATTGCTTCTATATAGTTAAAACCGAGCATTTCTAGGGTAAATTAGAAGGAGAGAAAGGGAAACCCAGGTGGAACCGAAATGTATTCTAATGCCCTACCAAAGACATGAGATCTATTATTTACAGTTGGAGAAACAAATCTATTCCTTTTCTAGCAGCAGGGTGCCATGGTTGTAGGTTACAGAATTCCCTGGCTGGTAAGTCTACCAGTCCTCCAACTTGCCAACCTCCAGTGTTGAAAGCCAGAAGAGAGCCAAATACACTTTGGCTTAGAATAGTAGCTAGTGTTAAAGTATGTTAAAATTGTGTGTGTGTGTGTGTGTGTGTGTGTGTGTGTGTGAAAGAGAGAGAGAGACAGAGAGAGACAGAGATAGAGAGAAGGGAGGTGGAGGAGTAGGGGGAGGGGGTGGGAAGGGAGAAGGAGACAGAGACATGAAAATGGAGGGCTTTAATCCAAATTGAAAAGTAGTCTAGGTTCCTCCACTTAAACAGCAAAAGTATACAATCAAATCTTTGGACAGTGTCTATTTCCCTTTGTTCTCCAGCACCAGGCCTCTATCACCATTCATTTTCCTATCTCTTAAATCCACCCTGTGATAATCTACCCTTTCTTTTGTCTTTGGACATTTCATTTTTCATCTTCCCTAGTTGAAGGGTATGACCTATATAGTTTATCTGTCTAAGGCTAAACATAGAAATGATCCAAGTAATATTCTTGGCCGCTATCAAGCAGAGTTCAGACCTGCCTGAAAATATTTAAGTGTTTACAGAACACCTCATAATCCCTGAAAACTCAAAAGTACACAAAAATATGACACCTCCATGGCAAAAAAAAATGGGTCACTGGTCTTCAAAGGTTTGCTCTTCTAGCTTCTCTAACTGCTTCTGACATATTCATTAGATTATTATTATTTGTCATAAGAACTGGGCTCTATGATAATATGAGGAGCTCAGATGCAAAAGTACTGTGAAAGGTGGCTATGCTCCAAAAACTTTTCCTAACTTACATAAAACTTACTAAAAACTTTCCCTTTGCTATACCAGTCCAGAGATCCCATGATCCTACAGGCCAACTCATAATAAAGTCTCCCAGTTTCTGAAAGCCATGGTTTCAGGATCTTAGCCTAACCTAGAATCCCACAGCACCATAATCACTAAAATTTGTGGGATAAATGTGGAGCAAAGTAGAAAGATTAGAAAGGATGCCTGTGAGAGGTTTAGCCTACAATTAGGTTAGCAAAAAGAAGAGATAAGGGTGATATTTATTCCCATTCCTCCTTCACAATAAATGAAAGTGGTGAATGCTAATATATATGTATAATGCATAAGGTATGTGGTAATAGATAACTTAGAATCTTAAACATGAACTTAGAGAAAAAGAAAAGAAAAAGGTAGCTTTTAAATTCAAAAGAAAAAAAAATTTAAAAGAAAAGAAGGCAGAATGTAGATGTGTCCAAGGTAGGGAATCTAATAGACAACCATTCCCACTGTAAAACTTCAACCTTGAGGTACTACATTCTCAATGTAAAAACAAAACAGAAGCAAACCTACCCAACCCCTCTTACCCCAGCAGACTTCAAAGGAAATTGCCTTGGGACTAAAAAAGGAGCCAAAGGATCCTATTCCTGAGAAATTGCAGCCTGAAGTCATTCATCACATAGAAATACAGTCTAAATACTCTTGACCTGGGTATCCAAAGCATTTTAAGTTTTTTGTTTGTTTGGTTGGGTTTTTTTAAGATTTTTATCCATTTATTTCACAGAGCGAAGGAGATCACAAGCAGGCAGAGAGGCAGGTGGAGAGAGAGAGGGAAGCAGGCTCCCGCTGAGCAGAGAGCCCAATACGGGGCTCGATCCCAGGACTCTGAGATCATGACCTGAGCCGAAGGCAGAGGCTTTAACCCACTGAGCCAGGTGCCCCGCATTTTAAGTTTTGAATATAGCCCAAAGTGGTCCCAGACTGGTAAGTGATTTCTATAGCAGAAGCAAACAAAATTCCTCTTGAAGGGACGAATACACACTTTCATTCCAGACCTCAAAACTTCCCAAAATTAATTTTTCAAATAAAGAATGATATAATACATCATGAACAAGAATCAGCAAAGGCAACAAAAAGCAGAAACAAACTCAAAAATATGTTGGAATTATTAGGCACAGGTTATAAAATAACTATCCTTACTATATTTAAAGAAATAAAAACCCAAGTTGAAAATACTGCAAAGAATAGTAAACTAATTTTTTAAAAAACAACAGATTTTAGAGAAAGATAAAACTTCAAGAAATTTAAAAAAAATGAAATTTAAAACTCAATGGAAAAAATCCAAGATTTCTTGAACACTTGGTATATTCCAGCCACTGTGCTAAGAAACGAAAAAGAGACTCTCCATGCTCAACAATTATCCAGATTGCTATACAAGCCCCTTATTTAAAAATATTGTATAGCATAGGAAAAACAAATCCAATAGATCTTATTCTTCTAAAGAGAGGGCTCTGGAATATCAGATCAAGGGTGTCCCTAATATACTGCAGGTCAAAGTGCAATATGTGATCATACTAATAAAATTATTCATGGATAAGAAAGATAGCTAAGTAGAATTCACATTGCCCCATGACTTGAACCCTAGTCCTGTGGGATGCAAAGACTTCAACCATAGAACCAAACTTTTCAGGATTAACACGTGAAATTAGATTCCTTGGAGTATCCTCTCTGCCAGCCTTACCAGAATTACCACCTATGAACCCTCAAATTCTGGTCTGCCAGACATTTCACATTTTCCAGAGAGGTATTTAGACTTCAGAAATACCTGGTTCTAGGGTGCCTGGGTGGCTCAGTTGGTTAGGCACCTGCCTTTGGCTCAGGTCCGGATCCCAGGGTCCAGTGTGGGATCGAGCCCCACATCGGGCTCCCTGTTCAGCAGGAAGTCTGCTTCTCTCTCCCTCTGCCCATCCCCCCCCACTCATGCTCATGCTCGCTCGCTCTCTCTCTCTCTCTCTCTCAAAAATAAATGATTAAAATCTTTAAAAAAATACCTGGTTCTAGAGGTCATGAGTTCATATTCCAATTGTCTTCCATTTCAGAAGGGTCCTGTTCGAATTAAAACTCAACTACATCTCAGCCAGTCAACTCAAACAATCAAGTGAGATAGATATAGGAATAGCAGCTGGGTGCCATGCCTGGCATGCAAATGAGTCACCATCCCTTCCTCAAATAGTTCTCATTACTAGGGTGATTTTTCCAGTAAGGAGGTAGGCAGGGATTCAGATTCACCCACAGGGCTTTGTCAACTATACCGTAAAGATTAAGATATGAAATATGCATTGGAGTACCTGTGTGACAGTTGGTTAAGCATGAACTCTTGGTTTTGGCTCGAGTCGTGATCTCAGGGTAGTGAGACTGGGCCCCACATCATGCTCCACACTCAGTGTGGAGTCTTCTTGAGTTTCTCTCTTTCTTTCCCTCTGCTCCTCCCCCATATTCACTCACTCTCTCATGCTCTTTCTCTCTCAAATACATAAAATCTTTTATATACATATATATATATAAAAGATATATATGTATTACATATATTATATATACATATATAAAAGATTTTATGTATTTGTTATATATATATATAATATATATTAAAGATTTTATGTATTTGTTTTATTTTCAAACCCAACAATCCTTCTAAGAATATCAAGAATACAAAATGTTATATGCCCAATGCAATTCATTGCAACATCATTTATCATAGCAAAGTAATGGTGGGGCACCTGGGTGGCTCAATGGGTTAAGCCTCTGCCTTCGGCTCAGGTCATGATCTCAGGGTCCTGGGATGGAGTCTCTCATCGGGCTCCCTGCTCAGCGGGGAGCCTGCTTCCCCCCTCTCTCTGCCTGCTTCTCTGCCTACTTGTGATCTCTCTCTCTCTCTGTCAAATAAATAAATAAAATCTTTAAAAAAAAAAAAAGAAAGAAAAGAATGAAGTTAGATTTCTCTACATGTACCCTGTTTTAAGCATTTGATTTGGGAACCATGTGATAGTTTACAAAACTTTTATATTACATTTATTATAAAATGTAATAAAAATGAAGGGGGGAAAAGCCAGTCCCCAAAACCAAAAACAAAATGAAGTTCAAACAAAAAGGAGGAGTCTGGGAAGATGGTGGAGTAGGAGGACCCTAAGCTCACCCATCCCACGTTTACAACTAGAGATCACTCGCATCCATGTAAGTAAACCAAAGAGTGAACTGAGGGCTGGCAAAACAAACTCCACAACTAAATGTAGAGAAGTTGCAGCTGAGTAGTTAAGGGGAGCAGAAATAGTGGTGAGGAGCTACCTGCAGGAGGAGGGAGCTGTGGGAACAAAATAGAAACTAAAAAAAGCAATAGATTGGTGAAACCAGGATCTGATTCTTTGAAAAGAGCAACAAAATCTATAAACCTTAACCATACTCACAAAACCAAAAAGAGAGAGAACTCAAATAAATAAAATCAGAAATGAGAGGGGAGAAGTGACAACTGACACCAAAGAGATACAGAAGATTTTAAGAGAATATTATGAAAACGTATAGGCCACCAAATTGGACAATCTAGAAGAAATCGATAAATTCCTAAAAACATATAACCTCCCAAAACTGAATCAGGAAGAAAGAAAATTTGAACAGACAGATTACCAGCAATGTAATTGAACAGGTAATCAAAAAACTCCCAGCAAACAAAATGTCTGTAGCCGGACAGCCTCACAGGTAAATTCTACCAAACATTTAAAGAAGAGTTAACACCTATATTTTTCAAACTATTCCAAAAAACAGTAGAGAAAGGAAAATCTCCTAATTTATCCTATGAAGCCAGTATCTCCCTGATAGTAAAGCCAGATAAAAACACTACAAAAAAGGAAAATTACAGACCCATATCTCTGATGAAAATAGATGCAAAAATTCTTAACAAAATATTAGTAAATCAAATCCAACAATACATTAAAAAGAATCATTCATGTAGGGGCACCTGGGTGGCTCAGTCGTTAAGCGTCTGCCTTCGGCCCAGGTCAGATCCCAGGGGCCTGGGATCGAGCCCCGCATCGGGCTCTCTGCTCTGCAGGAAGCCTGCTTCTCCCGCTAACATTCCCTCTGCTTGTGTTCCCTCACTCGCTGTGTTTCTCTCTGTCAAATAAATAAAATCTTTAAAAAAAAAAAAAAAAAAGAATCATTCATGTAGGATGTATCCCTGGGACGCAAGGGTGGTTCAATATTTGCCAATCAATGTGATATATCACATCAATAGAAGAAGTAATAAAAACCATGTGATCATTTCATAGATGCAGAAAAAGCATCTGACAAAGTACAACATCCATTCATGATAAAAACTCTCAACAAAGTAGGATTAAAGGGAACATATGTCAACGTAATAAAAGTCATACATGAAAAACCCACAGCAAACATCACACTCGATGGTGGAAAACAGAGCATTTCCCCTAAGGTCAGGAACAAGACAGGGATGTCCACTCTCATCACTATTATTTAACATAGTACTAGAAGTTCTAGCCACAGCAATCAGACAAGAAGGAATAAAAGGCATCCAAATTGGTAAGAAAGAAGTAAAACTTTCACTGTTTGCAAGTGATATAATACTATATATAGAAAACCCTGAACACTCCACCAAAAAACTACTAGAACTGATAAATGAATTCAGTAAGGTTGCAGGATACAAAAATCAACACATGGAAACCTGTGGCATTTTTATATACGAATAAGCAAAAGAAAGAGAAATTAAGAAAGCAATCCCATTTACAATTATACCAAAGATAATAAAATACCTAAGAAAAAAGTTAACCAAGAAGGTGAAAGACTTATACTATGAAAACTATAAAACACTGATAAAAGGTACTGAAGATGACACAAGTAAATGGAAAGATACTCCATGTTCATGGATTGGAAGAACACGTCAAAATATCCACACTACCCAAAGCAATCTACCAATTTAGTGAAATCCCTATCAAAATACCAACAACATGTTACAGAACTAGAATGAACAATCCTAGAATTGGTATGGAACAACAGAAGACCCCAAATAGTCAAAGCAACCCTGAAAAGGAAACACAAAAGCTGGAAGTATTACGATCCCAGATTTCAAGTTATTCTACAAAGTTGTAGTATTCAAACTATTATGGTACTGTCACACAAATAGGGACACAGATCAACAATATTGAATAGAGAGCCCAGAAATAAACCCATGTTTATATGCTCAATTAATCTTTGACAAAGGAGAAAAGAACATAAAATGGGAAAAAAGTCTCTTCAAAAAGGGTATTGAGAGAACTGGACAGCTACATGCAAAAGAATGAAACTGGATCACTTTCTTACACCATACACGAAAATAAACTCAAAATGGATTAAGGACCTAAATGTGAGACTTGAAACTATAAAAATGTTAGAAGAAAGCACGGGCAAGTATTTCTCTGACATCAGATGTAGCAAATTTTTCTAGATATGTATCCTAAAACAAGGAAAACAAAAGCAAAAATAAACTACTAGGGCTACCTCAGAATAAAATTTTCTGCACAGCAAAGAAAATAAAATTTTCTGCACAGCAACCTACTGAATGGGAGAAAATATATGCAAGTGACATTTCCAGTAAAAGTTTAGTATCCAAAATACATAAAAGAACTGATAAAACTCAACACCACAAATAATCCAATTAAAAAATGGGCAGAAGACATGAACACGCATTTCTCCAAAGAAGATACACAAATGGCCAACAAACACATGAAAAGATGCTCACATCACTCATCTTAAGGAAAATACAAATAGCTAAATTCAACAATACAAGAAACATTAAGTGTTGGCAAGGATGTGAAGAAATAGGTTGGTGGCAGTGCAAACTGGTGCAGCCACTCTGGAAAACAGTATAGAAGTTACTCAAGAAGTTAAAACTGGAACTACCCTGTGATCCAGTAATCACACTACTGGGTATTTACCCAAAAAATACAAAAAAACCCACAAACTCAAAGGGATACATGCACTCTGTTTACTGCATTATTTACAATAGTCAAATTATGGAAACAGCCCAAGTGTCCATGAATAGATGAATAAAGAAAATGTGGTGTGTGTGTATATATACACATGTATGCGCATGCAATGGAATATTCAGCCATAAAAAAGAATGAAGTCTTACTATTTCCAATAACACTGATGGAGCTAGAGTATTAATAGTAAGCAAAATAAGTAAGTCAGAGAAGGACAATTACCATGATTTCACTCATATGTGAACTTTAAGAAACAAAACATATGAGCAAAGGGTAAGAAAAGAGACAGACAAACCTAGAAAAAGACCCTTAACTAGAGAGAACAGATGGTTACTAGGAGATTAGCGGCGATGGGTGAAATAGGTGATGGGGATTAAAGAGTACATTTATCATGATAAGCACTGAGTAATGTACAGGATTGTTGAATCATTACATTGTATACTTGAAACTAATCTAGCAGTGTATGTTAACTATACTGGAATTAAAAAAAAACTTTAAAAACTTTAGATAGAATAACAGATAAAAAAGAAATGAAAAAAAAAAGAAAAAAAAAAGAAATGAAGTTCAAACATGCTAAGAATTACTTTAAGTGACTTTAAAACATAGCAATTTGCTATTCATCCCTAATAGAATATCCTAAGGAAGGGAGAAGGGAGAAATGCCAATAAATTACTGTTTTTGATAATCATATTGATAGTAATGATATTGCTATACTAAAATCCTATCTGTTTCAAAGTAAGTTTCAGCAATTATGTTGATTATCTTTTAGAACCAAAATTTTCAGCATGAGAAAAGATACAACAAATAAAACCAAAGAAGTTAAAAACCCTGTCTTACTGAATTTGAGTCAGAATGAACTCGTGATATAGTTCTCCCCCTAAAAATATTTCCTAGCTCTATCCACTAAGGCGGCCTAGGAAAAAATAACAAATCCAACAATACACACTCTCCCTGCCCAAACTGTGACCTCTACATATATTTTCAAAAGCACCAAGGCTCCTTGGAGAAACAGCTAATTCCAAGTCTAGACCAGGAAATCTACAAGATGGGCTTCAAATCTCTTATCATACTTGAATACTGTGTAAAAATGATTCAGAAGAATTGTGTAAAAATGATTCAGAAGCCATCTTGAAGGAATTAACTCTTTGGAAAATAGTTGTGTTGGACATTATCTCCTAAAACTGAACATTCATTTACCATATGGCCTAGCATTTCGAACTCATTAAGTGTGCATTCTCCAAAACATGTACTAGAAATATATAAGAATGTACCTGTCTTCAGAATACCAAAACCTAGAAGCCTAAATGTCCATCACCAAGTAAATGAATAAACCATGGAATAGTCCAAAAGAATACCATACGGCAGTTAAAACAAACGAACCATAGTGACATGCAACATTATGAATGAACCTCAGCAAAATAACATTAAGCTATGGGTTGTTGCCAGAGTCACTGCTTCCCCCCTTCCCCACGGCCCCCAATGGTAAGTTTACAGATGCCTATTAATTATTTTTGAAAAGTAATAGCCAAAAGAGAAAAAAGAAATTTCCCATACTGAAAGCTTTGGATATTTTAAAAAATCTGTCTGGTCAAAAATATAGCTACTATAATAGCAACAAATGTTGGCCACAGTGATCTTAGATAACATCAAAGAAATTGAGTCCCAAAATATATTAAAAACAAAATGCCGGCATAATGCTTTGTTCCCTAAAAGCAACTCTACACATGTGAATTATCTGTTCAAATCACAGGCACCCAATTGAAAGGATAATGAATATTTTTTATAATCTACATTTCTAGTTGCCCTTCTTTAACCTATACCCAACATGTTCTTTTTTTCTTAACTCTTCTTAACCTGGTAAAGAACTAAGCATGAGTACTTTTTTGCTTTCTTTAAAACAATATTTTAGGGGTGCCCAGGTGGCTCAGTTGGTTAAGCATCTGCCTTTGGCTCAGGTAAATAATCTCAGGGTCCTGGGATCAAGCCCCATATTTGGGCTCCCTGCTCAGCAGCGAGTCTGCCTTTCTGTCTCCCTATGCTCCTCCCTGCCGTTTTTACTCTCTCCCTTTCTCTCAAATAAATAAAATCTTTTTTTTAAATTTATATTCTATTAAAAAGCTAAGTACTGTATTATATTCCCCCAAAGAAAACTGTAAAAACTTCTTTCATTGGTGTCATATTTAATATGTGAGTGTTTGGCATTATTAAACTGAATAGAATGTTGAGAGATAACTTCCTTTATAAAAGATAAATTTTCTCTTTTCATTCTCTTTTATGTTGTTTTTCCCAGTTATTCCAAGAGAAAAAAGTACACCTACTCCAATTCATTTTGAAAAATCATTTTAATTTTAAACAGATTCCAAAAATAATAATATGCTAATTTTAAAGGATTTATATCCACTTTAGGTAATAAGTGCTTAAAGGATAACTGTACATTAAAAAGTAATTCAACTAAAAGGACAGTTAGGCACTATCAGAAAGACTGGGAGGTACAAATACAGTATCTCCTCTTTTGGAGTTTACAAATTAGTTGAGAAAACAAAAATGCATAAGATTTAAAAATTAAATGTCAAAGAAAAGGCTTTAACAAACAAGCTGTAAGATGTCTTAATACAGAGAGATCGCCATGGACCAAAAGGATGAGAAACAGCTTCCCAGAAGAAACAGAAACCCACTATGTATTTTGATAGATGAGTAGCAAACATTCAGAGAACAGATGTAATTAGAAGCAAAAAGGAAAAAAAAATTCTTACAGGGTAAAATAAATACAAATGTGTCAACATGATTTCTACAGAGTAGTAAAGTTAAGAAAAATTAAGAAACATAGGTTACCACTAAACTACAGAAGAACACAAATGCCAACTAAGCCATGTAAACTGAAATTTGACCTGTATAGGCCTAATGGCAGTAAAAGGAAAGCATCCAATGCACTTTCACTGGCACCTGGGGTGAGCAATAAAATTTTTAAAGCTTTCAGTTTCACTGCACACTACCAGAAGGGGGCCGGGAAGCGGGAAGAGAAAGAATGAATATAAAAAATAAGCTTGACTTAACTTTATTAGCTTTTCCCAAGTAATAACAAAATCACAAATGAATAATGTGAACTATTCAACTGTTAAATTCTACTTATGAAATATGATACTTTTTCTTTTGTTCTTTTTAAAGACTAAGCATTTATTTCAAAGTTGCGGAAAGTATTTCCCCCATCTTGGTACATGTCAGAGCCAGTTATTTTATAACTTTGAAGTTCCTTCAAGGTCTTTCATCTGGTAAGGTCAAGAGATAAATGCCTGAGGTGTTTTGTTCTTTAGGATGCTATTTTTCCTTAATGCATCTCTGTTTGTTTAGAAATGATTTATGTACTTTGGAGGACAGGGTTATTTTTTTTTTTAAGATAAAAAAAATCAAAAGTCCCATGTCAACCTTGTTATATTCAAGGCACAACTGTCCATCTATTTTGTATAAATATTAAAACTCAACTTTGCATCAATCCAAGCATTTTAAAATAAAAAATAAAAATAAAAAACAAAACCTTGGGGCACCTGGGTGGCTCAGTTGGCTAAGCATCTGCCTTTGGCTCAGGTCATGATTCTAGGATCCTGGAATTAAGACTTGCATTGGGCTCCCTGCTCATGAGGGAGTCTGGTTCTCCCTCTCCCTCCCCTCCTTCCCCCACTCATGTGTGTGTGTGAGTGTATGCACGCACGCACGTGCACATGCGCTCACTCTCTCCCTCTCAAATAAATAAAATCTTTTACAAAAATTAAATTAAAAAAACTTTTTTTGGTCAGTAGAGCATTCAATGTAAATTCAGTCACAGAGATATTCAACTTCTGAAGACAGCATTTCTTTAAAAATGTATGTGAAATAACTTAAAACAGAAAAGTGGCAATATAGTACAAAGAATTCCTATACACTCTTGACCCAGCTCCCCCATTTATTAACATCTTATCTCATTAAACTTACATTTGCCCATATATACACAAATATTTTTCTGATCCATTTGAAATTAAGTTGTAACATGATGTCCCAACACCCCTTAATACCACTTTGTATATTCCCTCCCATCAAGGACACCATCCTACATAACCAGAACACAATCACCAAAATGAACAAATTAATTTTAACATGATTTTACCATTTAAACCAGAGACCCAATTCAAATTTCACCAATTGTTCAATAATGTCCAGTATCCAATTCAGATCATGCTTTGCATTTCATTGCCATGTCTCTGTGGACAACTTCAATTTGGAATGCTCCTTCAGTTTTTCCTTATCTTTGATGAGCTTGACATTTCTGAAACATAAATGCTGCTACTTCATAGAATATTCCTCAATGGGTATTTTTCTAACATTTCCTTATCATGAATAGATGTCACTTACATATTTTTGGCAAGAATATCATAGAACTGAGGCTATGTTCTTCAGGTTCATTATCAGGAGGCATACAATGTTGACTTGTCCCATTACTGGGGTTGGTAAATTTTGTCACTTGCTAAGATAATACTTTGTCTCAGTAAAGTTAATAAGAATTTTGTTCTTATTTAAAAATACTTACTAAGCATTTTATAGGGAGATATTTTGACTATGCAAGTATCCTGCTTTTCATCAAACTTTCACTCACTATAGTATCCACTGATATTATGCCTAAATAAATTATTGCTTTGAGGACTGCCAAAGGTAATTTTTTTTTTCTTCCTATATTTTATTTAAATTCAACTTAGTTAACACATGGTACAGAATTGGTTTCAGGAATAGAATTTAGTGACCATTTACATATAACACCCAATGCTCATCACAACATATACCATCCTTAATGCTCATCATCCATTTAGCCCATCCCCCCACCCACCTCTCCTCCAGCAGCACTCAGTTTGTTCTCTACAGCTGAGTCTCTTAGGGTTTGCCTCCCTGTTTTTATCTTATTTTTCTTTCTCTTCCCCTATTCTCATCTGTTTATTTCTTAGATTCCACATATGAGTGAAATCATATGGTATTTATCTTTCTCTGACTGACTTATTTCACTTACCATAATACACTCCAGGCCCATCCGCATCATTGCAAATGGCAAGATTACCCTCTTTTGATGGCTGAGTAATATTCCATTATATGTATATGTGTGTATATATATGTACATATATATGTGTGTGTGCATATATATATCCCATTATATGTATGTGTATATACCTATATATACAAACCACATCTTCTTTATCCATTCATCAGTATATGGACATTTGAGATCTTTCCATATTTTGGCTATTGTGGACTTTGCTGCTATAAACATTGGGGTGCATGTGCCCCTGTGAATCTATTTTTGTATGCTTTGGGTAAATAGTAGTGCAACTGCTCGGTCATAAGGTAGTTCTATTTTTAACTTTTTGAGGAACCTCCATACTGTTTTCCAGAATGGTTGCCCCAGTTTGCATTCCAACCACCAGTGCAAGAGAGTTCCCCTTTCTTCGCATCCTTGCCAAAATCTCTTGTTTCCTGGGTTGTTAATTTTAGCCATTCTGACAGGTGTGAGGTAGTATCTCACTGTGGTTTTGATTTGTATCTCCTAGATGATGAGTGGTGCTCAGCATTCTTTCATGTGTCTGTTAACCACTTGCATGTCTTCTTTGGAGAAATGTCTATTCATATATTTTGCCCATTTCTTAGCCAGATTATCTATTTTCTGGGTGTTGTTTTTTAAGTTCTTTATAGATTTCGGATACTAGCCCTTTATTTAATATGTCATTTGAAAATACCTTCTCCCATTCTGAAGTTTCTCTTTTAGTTTTGTTGATTGTTTCCTTCACTGTGCATAAGCTTCTTATCTTGATGAAGTCCCAATGGTTCATTTTGCTTTTGTTTCCCTTACCTTTGGAGACATGTAAGAAAGGTCAAAGAGGTTGCTGCCTGTGTTCTCCTCTAGGATTTTGATGGTTGCCTATCTCACATTTAGGTCTTTCATCCATTTTAAATTTATTTGTGTGTATGATGTTAAAAAAAAATGCTATAGTTTCATTCTTCTGCATGTCACTGTCTACTTTTCCTAACACTATTTGTTGCAGAGACTGCCTTTTTTCCATTGGGTATTCTTTCCTGCTTTGTCAAAGATTAGTTGACCATACAGTTGTGGGTCCATTTCCGGATTCTCTATTCTGTTCCATTGATCTATGCATCTGTTTTTGTGCTGGAACCAAACTTCCTTGATGATTACAGCTCTGTAATATAGCTTGAGATAAGGAACTGTGATGCCTCCAGCTTTGGTTTTCTTTTTTAATATTATTTTGGCTTTTTGGGATCTTTTTTGGTTTCACAGAAATGTTAGAATTGTTTGTTCTAGTTCTGTGAAAAATGTTGGTGTTATTTTAATAAGGATTGCATTGAATGTTGACTGCTTTGGGTAGTATAGACATTTGAACAGTGTTCTAACCCATGAGCATGGAGTGTTTTTCCATTTTTTTATCTTCTTCAATTTCTTTCATCAGTGTTTTACTGATGTGTTTTAATTTTCAGGGTACATGTCTTTTACCACTTTGGTTAGGTTTATTCCTCAGTATCTTATGAGTTTTGATGCAATTATAAATGGGACTGATTCCCTGATTTTTCTTTCTGCTGCTTCATTTTGGTGTATAGAAATTGATACAGATTACTGTACACTGATTTTATATCTTGTGCCTTTGCTGAATTCATATATCAGTTCCAGCATAGGTTGGAGTCTTTCAGATTTTCTATATGGAGTATCATGTAGTTCTGCAAAGAGTGAGTTTGACTTCTTCCTTGCCAATATGGATGCCTTTTATTTCTTTTTGTCTGATTACTGAGGCTAGGACCTCTAGGACTATGTTGAACAACAGTGGTGACAGTGGACATCCTTGCCATGTTCCTGGCCTTATGGGAAAAGCTGTCACTTTTTTGACATTGAAGACAGCTAATGTAGGTCTTCCATATGTGACCTTTATGATGTTGAGATGTTCCTACTTTCTTGAGGGTTTTTATCAAGAAACGATGCTGTATTTTGTATTTTGCTTTTTTCAGCATTTTTCAGAGGATAATATGGTTCTTATCCTTTCTTTTATCAATGTGGTATATCATGCTGATTGATTTGTGGATATTGAACTGCCCCTGCAGGCCAGGAATAAATCACACTTGATTGTGGTGAATAATCCTTTTAAATATACTGTTGGATTTGATTAGGTAGTATCTTGCTGAGAATTTTTGCATTCATGTTCATCAGGAGTACTGGTCTGTAATTCTTTTCAGTGGTTCTTTGCCTGGTTTTGGTATCAAGGTAATTCTGGCCTTATAGGATGAGTATCAAAGTTTTCTATTTCTTTTTTTTAGAATAGTTTCAGAAGAATACATATTAATTCTTCTTTAAATGTTTGCTAGAATTCACCTGTAAGCCATCCAGCCTGGACTCGTTTGTTAGAGAGATTCTTGATTACTGATTCAATTTGTTTGCTGGTTATAGGTCTGTTCAAATTTTCTCTTTCTTCCTGTTTCATTTTGGTAGTTTATATTTTTCTAGGAATTTATCCATTTCTTCCAAATTGCCCAACTTATTGGCTTATGATTGTCATAATCTCCTATTATAATTATATTTCTGCAGTGTTGGTTGTGATCACTCATCTTTCCTTTGTGATTTTATTTATTTGGGTCCTTACTATTTTCTTTTTGATAAGTCTGGCTAGGGGGTTATCAATTTTGTTAATTCTTTCAAAGAATCAGCTCCTAGCTTTGTTGATCTGTTCTTTTTTAATTTCTATTAATTTCTGCTCTAATCTTAATAATTTCCCTTCTTCCGGTTTTAGGCTTTATTTGCTGTTCTTTCTCCAGCTCCTTTATGTGTAAAATTAGGTTGTGTATTTGAGACTTTTCTTACTTCATGAGGAGAGACTGTATTGCTATGTACTTCCCTCTTATGACCACCTTTTCTGTATCCCAAAGGTTTTGGACTGTCGTGTTTTCATTTTCATTTTCTTCCATGTATTTTATTTCTTCTTTAATTTCCTGGTTAACTTATTCATTCCTTAGAAGGATGTCCTTTACCTTCCATGTATTTGTGGTCTTTCCAAATTTTTTCTTGTGGTAGACTTCAAAATTCATAGCATTGTGGTTCTAAAAATATGCTTGGTATGAGCTCAATCTTTTTGTACCAGCTGAGGCCTGATTTGTGACCCAGTATGTGGTCTATTCTGGAGAATGTTCCTTGTGCATTCTAAAACAATATGCATTCTGCTGCTTTAGGATGAAATGCTCTAAATATATCTGTTAAGTCCCTCTGGTCCAGTGTGTCATTCAAAACCAGTGTTTCCTTGTTAATCTGCTGCTTAAGATGATCTGTCCATTGCTGTGAGTGGGGTATTAAAGTCCCCTATTATTATATTATTATCAATGATTTTCCTTAAGCTTTTTACTGATATGTATATCTGGGTGCTCTCACATTAGGGGCATAAGTATTTATAATTTTTAGATCTGTTTGTTGGATAGACCCCTTTATGATGATATAGTGCCCTTCTTCATCTCATGTTACAGTCTTTGGTTTAAAATCTGCTTTGTCTGATATATGTATGACTACTCCAGCTTTCTTTTGATATCCATTAGCAGGATAAATGGTCCTCCATCCCCTCACTTTCAATCTAGGTGTCTTTGGGTTTAAAATGACTTTCTTATAAGCAGCATACCAATGGGTCTTTTTTTTTTTATGTCTTTGGGTTTAAAATGACTTTTAAACTTTGTCATTTGGGTTTAAATGTCTTTGGGTTTAAAATGACTTTCTTATAAGCAGCATACCAATGGGTCTTTTTTTTTTTTAATCCTTTCTGATACCCTAGGTCTTTTGATTGTAGCATTGAGTCCATTTACATTCAGAGTAATTACTGATAGATATGCATTCAGTCCCATTTACACCTGTAAAGTAACTGTTCCTACAGACTGTCTCTCTTTCTTTCTAGTCTTCATTGGTTTTGGTCTCTCTTTCCCACTCAAAGGATCCCCTTTGATATCTCCTGCAGAGCTGGTTTAGTATTCACTAACTCCCTTTAGTCTTTGTTTGTCTTGGAAACTCCATTTCCCCTTCTATTCTGAATGACAGCCTTGCTGGATATAGTGTTCTTGGCTGCGTATTTCTCCCACTTAGCACATTGAATATTTCATGTCACTCTTTTCTGGCCTGCCAAGTTTCTCTGGGTAAGTCTGCTTCTACCCTTATAGGTTAAGGACCTTTGTTCCTAGCTGCTTTCTAAATTCTCTATCTTTGTATTTTGCAAGTTTCACTATGACATATCATGGTGTTGACGTGTTCTTGTGTCTATAAGGGGGGGTTCTCCGGGCCTCCTGGACTTGAATGCCTGTTTTCTTCCCCAGATTAGGGAAGTTTTCAGCTATAATTTGTTCAAATAAACCTTCTGCCCCTTTTTTCCCACTCTTCTTCTGAGGCTCCTATAATATAGATCTTATTGCTCTTCGTGGAATCACTGAGTTCCCTAAGTCTATATTTGTGATCTAATTTGATCTAACAGTTTTCTTTCCAATCTTCTCTTCTTTCCAATCTTCTTCTTTTCTAAACTTCTTCCATCTTCTTTTCAACTTCATTATTTTCCATAATTTTATCTTCTATATCACCTATTAAATCCTCTGCTTCTTCTATCCTCATTGTGTTTACATCCAGTCGGTTTTGCATCTCAGAGTATTTTTTATTTCAGCCTGATTAGTTTTTAGGTCTTTTAACTCTACAGCAAGGGTTTCTCTGGTGTCTTCTATACTTTCAAGCACAGCTTGTATTCTTATGACTGTTGTTCTCAATTCTTGTTCAGAAATCCCTGTGATTTCTTTTTGATCTTTCTTTTGGGGAGAATGCCTCCATCTTGTCATTATGTCTATGGTTCTGTCATTTGTGTGTTATGAAAGCTTGTTATGCTTCATGCTGCTGAGAGAAATGCCATATTAAGAAATGGTCATACACTGTCCAGGGCCTGGTGCCTGATGAAGTGTTTGGGATGTATGCTGTGTGCACTCTACAGTTGTGTTTTGGCTGCTCTTTCTCACAGATCAGTCCTCTGCAGAGCCCCTCCTTGCTTCAAGTGGAGAGTATTTGGACCTTCAAAGAGGTGTGCTTTGATTTAAGATAAGCCTGATTTTGAAAAAATAAATAAATACAGCCTGATCCCAAAAAAGAGAAAAGGAACAAAAAAGCAAACAAAAAATTATAAAACTGATTCAAAAAAAAAAAGGAAAAAAGCCAAAAAAAAGAAGCCTGATCCAAAAAACACGAAAACAAATAAACAAAAAACTATAAGCCTGATTAAACATAAAAATAATAATAATAATAAAAAGGCCTGGTCCTATTTCCACCAGAACTGAAGCTGACACTTTGGGGCACTCTACGATCAGTAGACTCAGTACATGCTGGGTCCTGCGCTCATCCTCTAAGGGACAGACCTGATGCGCTGGCTCACAGTTATACCTGCCCTATTGAATATGCCCCTGCTGGGTGCAGGGGGACAGGGTTTGGTGTAAGTGACTCTAGATTCCACTGGAGGCACTGTCTCTCTGAAGTCCCACTATGCTAGTGTTCCAGCCCACCATTTCTTCCCGAGGGCCACTCCCAGCAGCCACCACTGTTTAGGAGGCCCTCACAGAAAAGCCAACAATCTCCCTTCCTGTGTCTCAGGCTTCCCTCGGACCCCTGTCCTCAACCTGTCTGTGCCGAGGCCATGGTGCGTCAGGCGCTACCATTCTCCTGTGTTTTATCTCTTGCATGCAGCTGGGATTCAAAACTGAATCTTAAAGGGCATGGCAAGGTTCAGACCCGCTCCCCTCCACTGGAGGAGAGCCTCACAGCACTGCTCCCGGTGCCATTCTGTCCCAGAAAGCAGTCAAACAGCTGCTATGGGGAAGTATAGTAAAAAGCTGCAACTGCGTTATCTTCCCTCTGCTTGTACCTCTGTCCTCTGCTGTTGAATGGCTATTCAGTAATGCCCAACACGCCTTTTGTCCTTGGAGAAGCAATATATCCTCTTCCAAAGGTACTCCAGGAAGGAAAATGTTTTCTCCTAATGGAACCCCACACCTCTCAGGGGATCCCCACACCATCACATCTCATTTGAACCCTATGCATCGCTCTCTTCTCCCTCTCTCTCTCCCCCTGCCTTTTCTCTGTGAAAAGGGCTCCCTTCCCTCTGTAGCACCGCAGCTTTTCTCTCCCCCAATTCATGTCTCCAAACCTCCCATCTGCCACATTCTCTCCCTCTAATTGTACAGATTGTTTTCTTAATTCTCTGATTTCCTAGTTTTTCAAAATGACTTGATGTTCATCTAGCTGTGTTTGAGAGATGAGGCAAGCCCAGGGTTCCCCTACTACTCTGCCATCTTAAGTTCCCAAACCAAAGGTGGTTTTCTAATTCCAATACTTTATCTAGATTAGTTGGTGTTCTACTGTAAGGTAGTGTCTTCCGTTCAAACCCATTTATTTATTCATTTACTTATATCAGTATATATTCATGGATTTCAATTTATTCAGTGAATTCAACCAATCATTATTTATTTTGATATTCAAAAAGTCATTGATTCAACCAGCAAAGCTACTTTGAGCTGGTTCCTGTGTGCTTTTGACATGGTTTTATCGTTCTTTCAACACTTCATCGCTTTCTGGCTAAACAAGACATTTCCCTAAGAAGCCCTGATTCCGTTTAGTGAAGAATGACATCTAGAAACCAAGATCTGGGCACAAGTGTGCTCACAGCTACTAGACTGTTAGTACTTCTAGATCCTCTCATTGGACAGAGCTAAGAAATATTTGTAGGTACCATACATAAATACACACATATATACACACACATATAGCCCACTGCTGGTTCCATGACTGAAAGGAATTTCGTTTGTAATTCTAGTCTTAAGATCATCCAAAGAATAATGTTTTCATGATTAGGGGCACCTGGGTGGCTCAGCTGGTTAAGCGTCTGCCTTTGGCTCAGGTCATGATCCTGGGATCCTGGGATCCTGGGATCAAGCCCTGAATCTGGCTCTCTGGTCAGCGGGGATCTGCTTTTCCCTCTCACTCGCTCTCTGTGCTTTCTCTCTCTCTCTCTCTCTCTCTCTCTCTCTCTCTCTCCTAAATAAATAAAATCTCTAGGGAAAAAAAGGTTCTTATGATTATACAATAATTTTGAAATGATCTCACAAAAACGTCTAACAGAAATAGAAGAGGTGACAGAAGAGATCAAGCAAGAATATACCCACTAGTTCAAAGAAGTGTCATGCAGAAACTGTCACATATGCTAAAAACACAGTAACAAGTATTTTTTCTTGTTTAAAAATGGTATTATTTAATAAAATAACCACCACAACGTGTAAATTTAAAAAAATCTAACACACTGCAAGTCAGATTCATCACTGATTGTAGATTCTTCAGAAAGAAAGAGTCAAAAGACACAAAAGGTCACATATTATATAATTCCATTTCTATGAAACATACAGACTGGGCAAATCCATTGAGACAGAAAGAAGGTTAGTTGCCAGGGGTTGGACAGAGGGAAAGAAGGGGAGTGACAGATAATGAATATGGATTTCTTTTAGGTATGATGAAAATGATCTGAATTAGAGAGTGATGATGGTTGCCAACTTTAAGAGTACACTAACAATCACTGAATTGTACACTTTAAAAGGGTGAATTGTATGGTCTATGAATTTTATCTTAATAAAAAAAGGGGGGCCAATAATGCAAGATTTCTTAACAGCACACCAAATGTTAACTTTGAGGATTCTCATGTTGCCAAATTTTCTGAGGCTTTTCTGTACACCAAACACTGCAATTAACATGTGATAAGACAATCTTGCCATTTAGATAGAAATGTGCTTCATCAGAAAAGGTCAACTTGTCAAAAATATAATTGGAATTTTCAGTTTTTCACTTTATTAGTAGTTAACAGTCTAACTTAGCATGGTTATCTCTTTTGCAGTATTTGAGCAAGTAGGCACGCTTTGGAATTTCACTGTTAAGAGTTCTGTAGCCTGAGGTTTTTAGAATATTTGGTTCAGCAGATGTGCAATGCATGTTTTTGGGACTCTATGCCAATACTGTCTCAATTTTAGCCATAGTCTCTGCCTTGCTGGCTTCTCCCAGATCTAGGTTTCACAAAAATTAAGTCCAATGTCCTTGAGTTTTCCATTTAGTTGTTAATTATGTGTTTGTGGGGAGCCTCCTTCTTATAGCAGCAAGTGAATTTTTTTCTTACTGTTACTGTGAACTTGACTTCAGCTAATCAAGAGCACAGGTAACTTTCTTCAACGTCTTCCATCTTCAATCAAAAGGATTGAAACAAAAAATTAAAATTTTGCTATTTGAAATTCATAAAAACATGAATATAAGAGAAGTTTCAATAAACTTTCAAATGATTTCTTTTTAAGTCTGTAGCATTTATAGTTCTGAAGTTATTAAAACTTAAACCTGTGCTAAGACTTCTGAGGCACTGTTAAGTTACATAAAATCACAAAGTTAGTTGTAGTCATCTAAAAAGGAATGAAATTCAGAAGACCATAGCCAACGTAACAACATGCACTCCCTAAAGATATAAGTGATTTTCTTTTCCAAAAAAAGAATTTGGAAAACACACAAGAAATATAATAATTGTTTGGGTAGAAAACCAAGTTTCTAATTTCCAAGCAATAGCCTAATTATAGAGGACTTAGCTGAGCTTTTTTAAATCTGAAAGTTCAATGAAAGGCATCCTTCAAAGCTAAAAGAACCGAGTTAATACTTATCTCTGACAAAAATCCATTAGAAAAAAAACTTGAAGAAAGTACCTAAAGATAGTAAAATTCCACTGGGACACAGAATGTTGAAGGTAGCAGGACATTAGATTCAGTGATGCTGAAAATTTTATGCCCATGAATCCTTTACCTCTAGATAATAAAAGGGAAAACTTAAATTTTTAAAAATAGGATTACTAGGCAATGTATTTTTAAGTAATCTCTATGCCTAATATGGGTCTCGGAATCATGACCCCAAATTCAAGAGTCTCATGCTCTAATGCCTGAGCCAGCCAGGTACCCTGGCAACATTTTTTTTTTTTAATAGTCTGCTCAAAGAACAAAAGAAAAAGTTTAGAAAGTCATTTAGATTTCATATAACACAGGCCTATTAGGTGGCTATGAACTGGTTATAATTTCATTTATTTTTAGGAAATTAATAAATATTTTTTAGAACTGGTTGTAGGCCCACTATTTGCTAAATATTTTCAGTCATGACAGATGACCAGCTGAAGCAACTATCAAATACCTAATAAACCAAAAAGTAAATAATGGACCTGGTTAAGGTCCCTTAAAGAACAGCTAAAACAATCAAGTATAGTGTATTTATGTAAAAAAAAGACCAAACGGATAAGACTACTTCTATTTAGAATAAGTAAAATGAAATAGGATTTACCCTAAGGCTGGAAGGCCATGAATAGGCTGAGTATGGAGTGATTATGAAATTCTACAACATTAGAACTGACAACTATAACTCTCAGGATAAAAGACAGCACAGGGAATATAGCCAATGGTACTGTAATAGCTTTGTATGGTGACAGATGGTAGCTACACTTGTGGGGAGCATAGCATAACATACAGAGTTGTCCAATCCCAATGCTGTACACCTAAAACTAAAGTTACATTGTATGTCAACTATACTCCAATTTTAAAAAAAAGAAAACTGCAACCCTCAAAGCTCATAGGAGACTATTTTAAGATCTTCCTAAAAAGGACTGCTTTTTAAATAAGCAGAAACCCATTAATTTGTTGTTATGAATACATGATTAAAAATACAATTAAGTTCAATACGAGTTTGAATATGTGTATGAGTATTGGTCAGAGCCAATAAAAAATACACTAGAAGATAATTAAAGAATTATTCAGAAAATTCAATAAATATTCAAACCCTGTAAGATGAATTATATTTAAGACATCTAGAAGCCACTGAAGAAAATAGGGTGTCAGTGGTACTTACATTTAATTTACTTCTGAATCACTCACTTTGTCTAACCAGTACCTTGCCCATTGTAAAGTCTCAAAAATTTTAAAAATTATCATATTGCTAGGTAATCTAAAAAGCAAGCAGGAAATCAGTATATAAAACCAAGAATCCCACATTAGTTAAGCATCTATTAAGATTTTAGGATTTTAAGGGGCACCTGGGTGGCTCAGTCGTTAAGCATCTGCCTTCGGCTCAGACCATTATCCCAGGGTCCTGGAATTGAGCCCCACTTCGGGCTCCCCGCTCAGCGGGAAGCCTGCTTCTCCTGCTACCACTCCCTCTGCTTGTGTTCCCTCTCTCGCTGTGTTTCTCTCTGTCAAATAAATAAAATCTTTAAAAAAAAAAAAAAAAGATTTTAGGATTTTAAGTTTTTATTTATTCATTTAAGCAATCTACACCCACCATGGGGTTCAAACTACAACCCCGAATTCAAGAGTGCATGCTCCTCTGACTGAGCCAGTCAGGTGTCCCAAGCATCTATTTTATTTACTAAATTCTATTTCAGTTTATTCAATTGAAGAGAAAAATTGTAATTCTGGACATGTTGAATAAAAAATGACAAATACAGGGGCGCCTGGGTGGCTCAGTCGTTAAGCGTCTGCCTTCGGCTCAGGTCATGATCCCAGGGTCCTGGGATGGAGCCCCACATCAGGCTCCTTGCTCGGCAGGAAGCCTGCTTCTCCTGCTACCATTCCCTCTGCTTGTGTTCCCTCTCTCGCTGTGTTTCTCGCTGTGAAATAAATAAAATCTTTAAAAAAAAAAAAAAATGACAAATACAATTCAAAAGTTAGCAAAGAAGGTTGATAAATCAAAAACCAGAGCTATCTTTGACACCCCCCTCTCTCTCACCACCCATGGTTACAAATAGAACCATCACTCAGTCTTGTCTATTCTATATCTTAAATATTTTTGAATGTCTAGTTCTCTCCATCTCCACTGCCATCATCTCCCACCTCTAAACCTGATTATTCTTCCCAACTAATCTATATTTAATACCTTCTCTATGCTGCAGGCAGCACCTTTATGATGTAAATGGACCCTGCCCCTCTTCAACTTCAAATGCTATGCAATTCTCCTTTATTGTCCTTTACTTGGGCTGCAAGTCCTTGAG
>CM053610.1:67783103-67940542 GCA_028646535.1 Procyon lotor
AATGTCTAGTTCTCTCCATCTCCACTGCCATCATCTCCCACCTCTAAACCTGATTATTCTTCCCAACTAATCTATATTTAATACCTTCTCTATGCTGCAGGCAGCACCTTTATGATGTAAATGGACCCTGCCCCTCTTCAACTTCAAATGCTATGCAATTCTCCTTTATTGTCCTTTACTTGGGCTGCAAGTCCTTGAGTGCATCTCTTCCAATTTTTCCAATGTCACTCC
The DNA here is from genome assembly GCA_028646535.1 of Procyon lotor. NCBI lineage: Eukaryota > Metazoa > Chordata > Mammalia > Carnivora > Procyonidae > Procyon > Procyon lotor. Next base: position 67,783,335 of record CM053610.1, read on the forward strand.
TCCCACCTTGCTAAGCTTTAGCGTCTCTGGCTTCCCTTAGGTCCCTAACACACCATGCTCTTCTTCACCTGAAAGTCCTGGCATATGATGATCTCTTCTAGGGAACACTCCTCTTCCTACTTTGCTTTTATTGCAGCTTAAATATCAATTGCTAAAAGGAGCTTTCTCTAGTCCCTCCATCTCAAGGAGACATTCCCTTGTTCTCATCCCCCTCATAGCCCATATTCTTTCCTTTTATAGCACTAATAACAGTTTGAAATTCAATACTTGTGTATTTATTTTATGTCTCTAACCTCTACTAAACTCAAGTTTCTTAAAGGTAAAGACATCAGTTTAGTTGCTGACTGTATGCCCAGTGACTTATATAATGCCATGCATCTAGTAAATGTTTAAGTTTTTGGAATAAACGGGTAAATTTTTACTGAAAAGTAAGCTTTCAAAAGGTGAGGACTGGGAAGTAATAAATTTAAGTATATAAATGGGTCTCTCATAAAAGATAATAATAACAAGCTTTCTCCATTTCCATTATGGATACAAAAGCATAATGAAATTAACATTTATTAAACATTTACCATGTTTCAGGCACTTTACATAGATTAACTCATTGATCCTTACAACAACCATATGAGGCAGTTTGCGGGTGAGGAGCTGCGGCCAGAGAGGTTAAATAAATTGCCCAAAATTACACAGACATGAGAGAATTGGGAGTTTTGAAGCTAGTTCAACCATTATGCTTTCTAGAACATAAGGAAACAAGTTAAACCATAATATAACTACTTTAAATAAGAAAACAGGAAGAAGTCTCTGACTGTGGAAACCACTAAGGAGATTCCCGAAGACAGTTCTCTGAAGAACTTCAAAAATTCCATGAGAGCTTCTCATGTGTACTAGGAGACAAGTATAAAAATGTATATGGTAGCAATGTTTGAAACAGTTAAAAATCAAAAACAACTCAAAGGTCACTGATACAGAGAACGAATAAAGTATACAGCAGATGATAACATGATGGACTCTCAACTATACTGAGCAAAGGAACAAGCTGAAGAAAAATACATATGATTTCATTTATATACATTTTTTAAATGATCAAAACTAAACACAACTTAGAATATAAATGAGAACTTTATGAAGAAAAGCCAGAGAATAACTTAAAATTTAGGATGGTTATCTCTGATAGGGAAGGAAGGGAATGAAATCGTGAAGGGACCTATACGTGCTTTAGAAGCACTAGTAGTATTCTGTTTCTTAAACTGGGGGGCTGGGAAGTACACTTATGTATTTTTTTTCCATTATGCCTCATATATGTTATGAATTATCTCACATATATCTAGATAGAGCTACACTATGTCATCTACACAAAGATCCAGCTGGAAGGAGAGACGCCCAAGGAAGCAATGTCAAAACACAGATGGGAGAGCCCAAAGATTTTAAGTGTTATCCTACCTGAAAATGAACACTACCTGATTTTCTTCCTTCTTTATCTTTGGTGCTGGGGCCTATACCCAATTTCCTGATTACAAACATTTGCTAAGTCACATAGGTAAGGCATAAGTGCACTGGAGCTATCACTGACATACAAAAGCAAAAAGGCAGTTTTAAAAAAACCTCATAGTATATGATGACTAATACCCCCCTCTCCAAAAACTCTCCACCTTCCATGGTATTTGCTGTATCCTGGTTGATATGGCTAGCAAGCATTATTTTCAGTTTAGTCAGTGGTCCCTCAGAGTAGGCTACCTGACTTCAACCACAGAAAGTACCCCTCATGAGCAGTTCAAAAGACCTTTCAGATTTTTACATGCCTTAAAACTCAAGTGTCTATACATAGTTATAATCACTCAAGATAACTCAAGAAAAGGTGTGGGATGGGATACAGTGACCCCCCTGCCCCTCTGTTATTAGGGCCTTTTTTTACCACTTCAATACTCAGCAACTAAAACCACAGAAATAACTGAGACTAAGTTCATAATTATCTATAATTATTTTCAAATTCTGCTTTTAGCAAAATATGATTAATCTCACTGACTTGAGGCAAACATTACAAATGTGAACTTAATAAAACATCTGTGTAAATAAAATACTACTTTTGTTCTAACATTGCAATAATGAAGTTCTTAATTCAGAAAAAAGGTCTTTTGCTATTTAACAAAAAAAGTTTGAGGAGTGCCTGGATGGCTCACTCGGTTAAGTGGCTGCCTTCAGCTCGGGTCATAATCCCAGGGTCCTGGGATCGAGGCCCGCATCAGGCTCCCCGCTCAGCGGAGAGCCTGCTTCTCCCTCTCCCTCCATCTGCTGCTCTGCCTGCTTGTGCTCTCTATCTCTCTGTCAAATGAATAAATAAAATCTTAAAAAAAAAAAAAGTTTGAAAACAAAGCTATACCTGCATTGTTAAACAGAAATGTCAGAAGATAGAATACAGAATATTTTTATGAACCTGATACACAGAGGTTATTCAATATAACTCTGTCCTTCCCCACCAACAGTAGCCTAATTTTCCTCATCTCCATGGCCTATGAATCACAAATTTTTCCCTCATTTTTCCTACTCGAGGCTATAAGAATCTCTTGTTTTCCAGCCAGATATATTGAAAGGAAAGGAAAGAAAGCACTAAGTGCCAAAATAAAGCCAAAGAGTAGAGAATTGGGGATAGAATTTATCCACCCCAGGGATTAACCACAGAGATACATTTAGGTAGATGATCATTATCAAGTTTATATAGGAGAAACTGAAATGTATATATCATGCATGAGGAAAAGAGAATGCTAAGAATATTAGAAATAGGAATTGACATTTTCTCATATTTCATATTTTAGCAAATGCTTCACTTTTAATTTAGTTTCATTCATATACTGTACTTTATTTGCAACATATGCTCGTCATGAGTTTAATTCAAGTTTCATTTTCTGAGGAAATATAGTAGTTAGGAGCATAAGCTCTAAAATTGGGTATTCTGGGTTCAAATTTTGCCTCTGCCACTTACTAGCTACAAAAACTTGGGTAAATTATTTAAAACCATATTATTTAATACCTCACTTATGGTAAAATGGAACTAATAATAGTAACTACCCTATTAAGGATGTTGTAATGAAAAATGCGATAATATATGTAAAGAGCTTAACACAATGCTGATATATAGCACTCAATAAGTTATAACAATAATAATTATTATTTATCAGGCAGTTTCTGCATTATTTCAGTACTTTTACATACTGCTAGCATTTTCTACTCTACCATTTCAAAATTATCTTATGCTTGAAATCTAATCATTTAAATAACTTTGAAATCTGGATTCAGCTGCATGCCAGCATATTGGAAACTGTTAACCTCCTATTTTAACAATCCCTCTTTGCATTATTTTCAGTGGTTGCTCAAAGCATAACAACATACATCCTTAACTTTCCACAGTCTACTGAGAGTTAATATTGTACCACTTCATGAAAATGCAGGAATCTTGCAATTTCCCTTCCTCAACATTATGCTATAATCATTGTAGGTATTACATTTACATATGTCACATTGAAACCTCATAATACAACATTACAATTTTTACCTTAAACAATCCCATGTGTTTTAAAGAAATTGGGGAATAATACATACATTTACCCACATACTTCCCATTTCTGGTGCTCTTTATTCCTATGGAAAATCCAAGTTTCCATCAGGTATCATTTCCCTTCAGCCTGAAGAATTCCCTTTCAGCATGTCTTGTAATGCAGGTCTGCTAGCAATAAAATCTTATTTTTGTTTATGCAGTGTTATTCTCTCCAAGTGTTGACTCCCCTTCCATTTCTGCCTGCTTATGGTCATCCTCCAGTGCCTTCAGAGTTGTGGGGTTTTTGTATTTTGTCCAGAATTTATAATGGTTTTCTGCAGGAGGATTAGTTCAATACGAGCTACTCCACTATTACTAGAAGCAGCTAATATTATAAGATGCCAGAAAAGTTTTAAATATCCAAAGGATATTCTTGGGCATGGGACTCTAAAGGTAAAAGGCGGATGACAATACTTCAATATATTCATAGTTGTACTATTATTCCATAAATTGATTAATGTGGTCTGTTAGGTTATAATTCAGCAATCTAATGATTTCAGCATTGTTTCTATTTTTCCCACATATAATAATATATACTTCACATTGTCCTATATAAATTTGATAATAATCAAATAATTAGAAACATGATCATGTACTTGATTATTTCTATTAGAGTTTTGTTTTAGTTTTTGTTGGCTTAATAAACAAGAGAAACAAAGTCCAGTTAACTTTAGCAGAAAAGAAATGGATTGCAAAAAAAAACCACAAAAAAAGGGTATATCATAGATTCAATGGAAGCCCAGAGAATCAGACTCCAAAGGAAATCAAAGGAGGCAAGGTATGATGAAAATCCTAAGCCATAAACTCAGGCCCCATAACCCTGAGAACCCACTGAATATACATTCCCACCCTCCACACCCATACTGCTGAAACTAATCCACAGCTGCATCATCTCATCTAACTAATTTAACATCCATCACTCTCTTAAGAGTCAATGTCTTGGGCAGGACTATCTGACTGACTCACAGTCCAATTGCCAGGTTTATAGGTAGAATTTACTTCACCATACTCGGTATTCCTCAAAATAAGAAGGGTATTTAACTCTGAGTTCTAATATATTCTTATTAGTTATAAAATGGAAAATACAATGATCAGCAAGAGAGCAAACATCAGAACAAAATCATACAATATGAGTTTTTCATAAATATTACATGCCATACTTGCTTCATTCATGGCTCAGTGCTTCTAATTATTTTGGAGTTAAAGTTATACCCAACTTAAAAGGTGATATACAAAGCTCTCATTTATAAAATAAAAAGGCAAGGAGGAATTAATTCTATCCAAGAGAATTCTTGCTTTTCAAAAATATTCATTGATGGATTCCTTCAAATAACTGACTCCTTCATTACAATTAAAATAATATTATATTTATAAAAACCTTATTTTCTTCTACTTTCTTCAGAACACAGGTTTTAACCATTCAACTTTTGCAACTACACCCAGAACATCATTTTATTGATTTATAGATTCATACATTTTTGAGTACCTGCCCTCATAGAATTTACATGACTAAGCTGAAATAAGTAGATGGACATGAAACAATTTCTCTCTGGCAACTATTCAAATCAAGTTAATATAAAACATCAGAAATGAAAATGGTACTCAACAGTAAGGAAAAACTGTTAAAGACTGAAATTTAATGTGTGTCTTGACTAGGTCAGGCATTTATCATTGACTAGACTTTTTTATAACTCCATAGAAACAGAAGTTAACTTGTAGAAATGGATAATAATACAGACAGGTCCTAGAAATGCAAATTGGTCCTGATTATTGTCCAGTGGGTATTGATCAGTTTTATCTGTTCTGCATTCACTTGTACACTGATTTCAGTATCCCTTATTTGACCATAAACATGTAGTACTTTGGGCAATCTCATAATATCATTAATTAATAAGTTAAATATAATCTTTAATATATATTCATTTTTTATTTGTATAAAAGTCATGATCACATTCTCTTTTAAAAGGTAATCTTTGACAGAGTGCCTGGGTAGCTGAGTCAGTACAGCATGTGACTCTTATTCTCAGCATCCTGAATTCAAGCCCCACGTTTGGGCAAAGCTGGCTAGCTCAGTCAGTGGAACACTATTACTCTCAGCATCATGAGTTCAAACTCCACATTGGGTGTGGAGTCTACTTAAAAAAAAAAAAAGTCCTCTGACAACAGTCTGCTCAGTAGAGGGCTAAAACAAAAAGATAAACATACACAACTGCCACCAGTAATTCTATATAGTATAATCTTAAAATATATGGCAAAGGAAGTCCTCCTCATAAAATAATTGTTCTAAAAAGACTTAGGATTACTTATATAATTATTTCTCCATATGCCATAATAGAAATAGCTTAGAAATGTAGTGTTCTCTACTACAGTGTATCTGTCAACCTGTTTCTCTGTATATATATATATATATATACACCCACACACTCTACATGAACATACATACATTATATATACACATACATACCTTATACAATATATATGTACTGTTTATTATAAATATAAAGAATATCTTATACAGTGTAGAGTGTATACAGCATACAGCATATAGTTTTTGTGTGTATATATATATATATATATATATACCGTGTATATATGTGTATGTATAAATCCTACAGACAATATAAAAAATTAGAATTTCTGCCACTTAAAATAAGAATTCAGATAATAACTAAATCCTAGATAACTATATTTTAACTTTTCATTCAGTTGTTTATTGCACTGAGAAGCATGATTCATTATTTGCCATTGAGAGGTTATTTTCTTCTTACAGGCACACAGTTAAGTAATTTTATCTTTTCAGTCAGAGATATGTTATATATCACTGGTTAATAGCTTTCTCATAATCAACTTATAATAAAAATCGCATTTTCACAGCCAGGAAAGACCACGTTCTTTTAAAACCTTCATTATAAAGTAATCCCACAATTCAATTTCAAACATTCTTAAGGCATTTAAAATAACAGTAACCAAAATGCTTTTAAAAATCCCTTGGCAGTTCTATTCAGTATGGTAACTTCATTTTAGATACATATTTCAAATTTTTATTTAATCCTACCTAGAGAGTAATTTCAAAGTGATATTTCCTGAAGCCAAAACCCATACTTCATGTCTCTAGAATAATCTTGCCTTGTAGTAGTTTTAACTTCAGTAAGTCTAAATGCCCTTCCCAAGTAGTTCTGGCTGGCCTGGGCTTGTTGTAAATAGTTGGTTCCATCAGGTAGCTTTTTTAAACGTCAACACATTTAACAATTCACACAATGTACAAGGAAAGTACTGTACTTTAAAATAAACGTTTGTTTCCTCTTGTGAAATAAAGTTAATCATTTGGGAGAGTCTACTTAAAAGAAATGAGATAGTTTTATGGTCTCTAGAAAAGAACTGAAAGGGTATCTCGTCTCACTTTTCCCACCATTTATTCCATTTTGAGCAAGACCTAGAGATCAAATGTTTTATGTATGACAAAAAAGAGGCACATAACATTAAAGGATGCAAACCTGCAAAATCTAATAGTAATATAAGCCTGTGAGATTCCCAAAAACTGTTCCTTACTTTTAATATCTGAAAATAATCAAGTAATTTTACATTAAATACAAATTTTCCAAGCTCCCAAGTATATCTCCTCTAAAATTTTAAACAAATATACTTGATATGAAAAATAGCATTTTATCCAAATGTCAAATATTATACTGAGTATTTGAATAGCAAACACAAACAGTCCTAATCCCAATCACAGACTGCATTGTGAAATGTTAATGTATTTAAATTTTTTAATTACACATGGAATTAACTGAAATACTGCACTTTAAACAATTAGTTATTAATATTTCAGTCATATTAAATAACAGGAACACATGAACAAGGGAAACTCAATGCAGGAAAATTTCAGAAGCAAATTCTACAATGTGGGAAGTCTATTTTGGGCTTCCAAAAAATGTTAAGGGAAAACAGTCTAATCTACACAGATTTTCATAGAAAGTGCTAAATAGCTCTTTTAAGGAAAATACTAAATGATGATGCTGTAGTAACACAGAAGTAAAAGGAAATGTACAGTTACATTTATTTCTCTTTATCAGGCTAAATTAATGAGGCACACTTAATTAACAGTCATGCTTTCATAATACTTTTAGTGAATAATACCAGGTATTAGATTATTGAAAATTCTTGTCTAAGTTTTATACCAATTTTTCAGCATTATGATTACTGAAAATAAATTAAAATAAATATCACATATTAATATTCTGAAAATAACTCAGAAAGTCAATCACTTAGCTTATATCGCCTACAGATACAGTAAAGCTCTGTTCTGGAAGGATGAAGAAACAGGATGCAGATACATATTGCAAACTATATTGAATAGTTTGCTATTAGGGATAGCAATAATAGTTGCTACTTAGGGAAAATGCCCTCTCCAACAACTCTACTACAAGGGGAGCTAGCCATAGGATATTCCATGAAAAGAAATGTGTTCTAAAAATCATGACTCCGTACATATACCTAAGTGGGCACCTGCTATAGTCTGAGGATTGATAAGCAAATTACGAGGGTTCTGGTAGAGGAACTCTGCCCAAGCAACAGCGGTGAGCACCTCCCATGCCTCTCTCCCTCTCTCTCTTTTTCTCAGCAATTATGGACATACCAGACAGTTAAGAGTAGAAAGAAAAGCAGAAAGACTTAAAAAGAAGTCAGGTTACTGGTGGATCTGTGAACTCCTAAAGCTAGATGGACAAGATAACCAAGAATCCCTAACCTTCTGATATTCAAGAATAGCCTATCAGTTCTACTCTCCATAAGGCTCACATAATTGTCCTATTTGTTCCTGTTCAGGTAAAAGGAGAGTGGGACTAAAATCTGACAGTTTAACTTTCCCTAGATTCTGAGAGGTCTTGCTAAATTGCTGAGATTTGTTCTTTTCTTATTACATGTATCCTTATAGTATAACTTTAAAATTACAAAGCATCTGAGGTAATCTGTTTCTAAAAAACCAAGAATACTAAATAAAAGACCTTTGGTTTTGATTTTAGCTCATTTCCTCTGCTAGGTCATGCCAAATTAGAAAAAAAAAAAAAAAAAGTCATTATCATGTACTTCAAGAAAAATAAACCCTTAGGGCGCCTGGGTGGCTCAGTCTGTTAAGTCTTTGCTTCAGCTCAGGTCATGATCTCAGGGTCCAGGGATGGAGCCCTGCATCAGACTCCCTGCTCAGTGGGGAGCCTGCTTTTATCTTGCCCCTTGCACCTCCCCTACCATGCGCCCTCTCTCTCTCAAGTAAATAAGTTAAACCTTTAAAAAAGAGAGACAGAAAGAAACCCTTAAGATACTAATGTAATTCACTAAATAAAAATCCACGAGTCTGTACTAACTGGAGTGATACTGCGATAAAATAAACATTTGATCTTCATCCCTAGTTTCCTAGCAAAAGAGCTTCTAAAACCCTTGCAGTTTCCCAAGTGATATAAGTGCCTTTGGTAATACTAATGAAATGATTCTTGGCTGACATGCTGGTCACCACAGGTAACCAAGGCATGATTAAAGGTTGGGAACTTTCAGCTGCGTCTCAGGATCTCCAAGGAGGCAAGAGAGGCTAGACAATGAGTTAATCAATAATGGCCAGTGATTTTATTAACCATGCCTACATAATGAAACCTCCATAATAACTACAGGATTGAGAGAACTTTCAGGTTTTTTTTAACACATCAAAGTGCTGGGAGGGTGACATGCCCAGAGAAGGCATGAAAGTTCCATACCTCTTCCCTTACACCTTACCCTATACATTTCTTTCATTTGGCTGAGTGGTACCCTTTATAATAAATCAGTAATAGCAAACAAACTATCTCCCTGAGTTCTGTGAGCCATTCTAGCAAATTACTGAACCCAAGGAGTGGTCTTAAAAACCAGAAATTTATAGCCAGTTGGTCAGAATTATGGGAGGTCTGGACTTGTGATGGTTCTGAAGTGGGGAGCAGTCTTGTGTGACTGAGCCATTAACCTGTAGGGTCTTGCTAACTCCAGGTAGTGTCAGAATTGAACTGAACTGTAGGACACCCAGTTGGTGTCCATAGAGAACTGGATAATTTGTTTGCCGTGGAAAACACATATATTTGGTGTCAGAAGTGCTGGTAGTAAGAATAGATGATATATTGATAAACAGATAAGGGAAAACAAACTTACAGCTGAATGACATCATGTTGAAAAATGACAGACTTTGAAGAGCATTTTACCATCATACTAATAACTGATTCAAGAAATAAATCATCAGTGAAAGCTAAAACTATTGGTTAAATTCTGATCAGATCTATCAATGAACTCTGGTTGTTTCCATAACTTGACTATGTGAATAATGCTGCAATGAACACAGGAGTTGTGCAATATATCTTTTCGAACTACTCCTTTCATTATCTTTAGATAAATATCTGGAAATGAAATTGCTAGATTGTATGGTAGTCCTAGCTTTAGTTTTTCGAGGAACCTCCATACTGTTTTCCATAGTGGCTACTCCAATTTACATTCCCATCAACATTGCATGAGGGCTCCCTCTTCTCCACATCCTTGCTGACACCTGTTATTTCTTATATTTCTCATAATATTCATTCTGACAAGTGTGAGGTAATATCTCATTGTGGTTTTGATTTGCATTCTCCTGATGATTAGTGTTGAGCATCTTTTCACGCACCTGTTGGCCATCTTTTTGTAATCAGATTGTTTAGGGGTATTTTTGTTATTGAGGTGTAGGAGTTCTTTATAGATTTTGGATGTTAACCCTTAATTAAATATATGACTTGCAAACATCTTCTCCCAGCATTTGGTTGTCTTGTTGTTGTGTTGATGATTTCCTTTGCTGACCAGAATCTTTTTGTTTGATATAATCTCATTTGTTTATTTTTGCTTTTGTTACCATTGCATTTGGAGTCAGGCCAAAAAAAAAAAAAGAAAAAGAAAGAGAGAAAGAGAGAGAGAAAGAGAGAAAGAGAGAAAGAGAGAAAGAGAGAAAGAGAGAAAGAAAGAAAGAAAGAAAGAAAGAAAGAAAGAAAGAAAGAAAGAAAGAAAGAAAAAGAAAGAAAGAGAAAAAAGTCTCCAAGAGTGATGCCAGGCTGACAATCTGTTTTCTCCTATAAGTTTTATGTTTTCTAGCATTACATTCAAGTCTTTAATATATTTAATATCTTTAATCTATTTTGAATTAAAATTTTTGTGTTGTATGGAAAGACAGTAATCCAGTTTCATTCTTTTGCATATAATCTGTCCAGTTTTCCCAGCATCAGTTATTGAAGAGACTGTCCTGTCCTTATCATATATTTTTGCCTCTTATTTCATAAATTGGTCATAAATGCATGGGTTTATTTGGGGGCTCTCTATTCTATTCCACTGATCTATGTGTTTGTTTTTGTGCCAATATCATACTGTTTTAATTACTATAGCTTTGTAATAAAGTAACCTCAGCTTTGTTTTTTCTCAAGATTGCTTTGGCTATTCAGAATCTTTTCTGGCTCCACACAAATTTTAAGATTGTTTTTTCTATTTCTGTGAAAAATGCCATTGGAATTTTGATAGGGATTATATTGTACAGCTTGTTGGGGGTGATAAAAAACATTTTAACAATACGAACTCTTCTAATCCATGAGCATGGAACCTTTTCCATTTATTTGTATTGTTGTCAATTTCTTTCAAGATGGCTTATAGATTCCAGTATACTGGTTTTTGACCTCGTAGGTTAAATTTATTCCTAAGCATTTTATTCCTTTGATGCAAACTCCTTTTCTCTGATAGCTCATGGTTAGTGTATAAAAATGGAAATTAGTTTATTGATTTTTGTATCTTGCAATTTTACTGAATCTGTTTATTAGTTCTAACACTTTTTGGTGGAGTCTTTAGAATTTTCTACATATTAATTCATATCATCTGTAAATAGTAAAAGTTTTACCTCTTCCTTTGCAATTTCGATGTCTTATTTCTTTTTCTTGCCTGACTGCTCCAGCTAGGACTTCCAATACTATGTTGAATAAAAGTGGTAAGAGTGGACATCCTTGTCTTTTTCCTGATCTTAGAAGAAAACCTTCCAGCTTTCACTACTGAGTAAGATGTTAGCTGTGGGTTTGTTATATGTGACCTTTATTAGGTTGAGGTACATTCTATCAACATCTGCTTTGTTGAAAGCTTTTATCACAAAGGGATCTTGAAGTGCCTTTTTTCCTACAACTATTGAGATGCTCACATGATTTTTTTATCTTGCATTTTGTTTTTTTGTTTTTTTTAAGTATACAATTCTTTTTTTTTTTTTAAGATTTTGTTTATTTATTTGACAGAGAGAGATCACAAGTAGGCAGAGAGGCAGGCAGAGGGGGGAAGCAGGCTCCCTGCTGAGCAGAGAGCCCAATGCGGGGCTCAATCCCAGGACCCTGAGATCATGACCTGAGCTGAAGGTAGAGGCTTTAACCCACTGAGTCACCCAGGCGCCCCTTATCTTGCATTTTGTTAATGTAGTAAATCATGTTGACTGATTTGCAGATGTTGAACCACACTGCATTCTGAGAATAAAGCCCACTCTATCATGGTGTATAAACTTTTTAATGTATTACTGAATTGAATTTGCTAATCATTTCTAGAGAATTTTTGCATCTATGTTCTTTACAGATATTGGCCTATAATTTTCTTTCTCTCTTTTATTTATTTACATATAATGTATTATTTGCCCCAGGGTACATGTCTGTGAATCATCAGGCTTACATATTTCACAGCACTTACCATAGCACATACCCTCCCCAATGTCCATAACCCAGCCACCCTATCCCTATCCCTCCACCTCCCAGCCACCCTTACTTCCTTTTGTGAGTCTAAGAGTCTCTCATGGTTTGTCTCCCTACCCATCCCTTCCTGTTTCATTTCTCTCCCTCATGCCCCTACAAACACTCAAATTCTTCATATCAAAGAGATCATGTGATAATTGTCTTTTTCTGACTGACTTACTTCACTTAGCATAATACCCTCCAGTTCCATCCATATCGTTGCAAATGGCAGGATTTCATTTCTCTTGTTGGCTGCATAGTATTCCATTGTATAATATATATACCACATCTTCTTTATCCATTCATCTGTTGATGGACATCTAGGTTCTTTCCATAGTTTGGCTATTGTGGACATTGCTGCTATAAACATTCGGGTGTATGTGCCCCTTCAGATTATGACATTTGTATCTTTAGGGTAAAAACCCAGTAGTGTGATTGCTGGGTCATAGGGTAGCTCTATTTTCAACTTTTTGAGGAACCTCCATACTGTTTTCCAGAGACTGCTAGAACTCATACAGGAATTCAGTCAAGTGTCAGGATATAAAATTAATGCACAGAAATCAGTTGCATTGTTATACACCAACAACAAAACAGAAGAAAGAGAAATTAAGGAGTCGATCCCATTTACAATTGCACCCAAAGCCATAAGATACCTGGGAATAAACCTAACCAAAGAGGAAAAGAAACTGTACTCAGAAAACTACAAAGTGCTCATGAAAGAAATTGAGGAAGACACCAAGAAATGGAAGGACGTTCCATGCTCATGGATTGGAAGAACAAATATTGTGAAAATGTCTATTCTACCTAAAGCAATCTACACATTTAATGCAATCCCTATCAAAATACCATCAATTTATTTCAAAGAAATGGAACAAATAATCCTAAAATTTATATGGAATCAGAAAAGACCACGAATAGCCAGAGGAATGTTGAAGAAGAAAACCAAAGTTGGCGGCATCACAATTCCTGACTTCAAGCTCTACTACAAAGCTATAATAATTAAGACAGTGTGGTACTGGCACAAAAATAGATCAATGGAACAAAATAGAGAGCACAGATATGGACCCCCAACTCTATGGTCAACTGATCTTCGACAAGCCAGGAAAGAATATCCAGTGGAAAAAAGATAGTCTCTTCAACAAATGGTGTTGGGAAAACTGGACAGCCACATGCAGAAGAATGAAACTGGACCATTTCCTTACACCACAAACAAAAATAGACTCAAAAATGGATGAAACACCTCAACGTGAGACAGAAATCCATCAAAATCCTAGAGGAGAACACAGGCAGCAATCTTTTCGACCTCAGCCGCAGCAACTTCTTCCTAGAAACATTTCCAAAGGCAAGGGAAGCAAGTGCAAAAATGAACTATGGGACTTCATCAAGATCAAAAGCTTTTGTACAGCAAAGGAAACAGTCAACAAAACCAAAAGACATCTTTTTTTTTTTTTTAATGGTGTCCTTGTCTGGTTTTAGTATCGAAGTAATGCTGGCCTCATAAAATAAGTTTAGAAGCATTCCTTCCTTTTCAATTTTTTGGAACAGTTTGAGAAGGATAGGTATTAAGTCATCTAGGAATGTTCAGTAGAATTCACTGGTGAAGCCATGTAGTCCTGAGCTTTTGTTTGTCTGAAGGTTTCTGACTACTGATTCAATCTTTCTGGCAATTGGCCCATTCAGATTTTCTATTTCTTCATGACTCAGTCTTGGAATATTGGACGTTTCTAGGTATTTAATCATTTTTTCTAGGTGAATATTTGGCCTTTGACCCTGGTTTCTAAGACTGCTAAGTCTCTTGGAATTTTCTGGATGGTAGGACTGTTTTTTTGTTCTAATGAGGTGGGCTCCTGGATGAAGACTGGTCACAAGAAGACCAAACCATGATTAAAAGCTTGGAATTTTCATTCCTATCTCCCTCATTCTCTAGAGGGGAAAAGAGCTAGAAATGGAGTTAATAAATGATCATGCCTACATGATGAAACCTCCTTAAAAATCCCAATCCTTAGAGGATCAGAGAGCTTTCAGATTGGTGAACATATCTGTGTACCAAGAAGGTGATGAACATTGGGGCGCCTGGGTGGCTCAGTAGGTTAAGCCTCTGCCTTCGGCTCAGGTCATGATCTCAGGGTCCTGGGATCGAGTCCTGCATCGGGCTCTCTGCTCAGCAAGGAGCCTGCTTCCCCCTCTCTGCCTGCCTCTCTGCCTACTTGTGATCTCTCTCTGTCAAATAAATAAATGGAATCTTTAAAAAAAAAAAAAAAAGGTGATGAACATCAATTCCAGAGAAACAAAAGCTCCTGTGCTCAGGACCCTCCCAGACTTTGCCCCGTGTATCTTTTTGTCTGGCTATTCATCAGTTATCATTTATCATATCCTTTATTACATAAAACACTGGTACACAAAAATAAGTGTTTCCTTGAGTTCTGTGTGCTGCTCTGGCAAAAATCAAATCTGCCTCTGATTTGCAGCCAAGTTGGACAGAAGTTATGTGTAACCTGGGGATGTGCCACTTGCTATTGGCACTGAAGTGAGGGGGCAATCTCAAGGAACTAGGGACTTAACCTGTGGGATCTGACACTATCTCTAAGTAGACAGTGTCAGAATTGGGTGAAATTGTAGGACATTCGGCTGGTGTTGCAGAATTATTTGGTGTATGAAAAATCCCCATACACTGGATGACCAGAAGTGTTCTGTATGAATAGCAGGAGAATCACAGGAGGAAGACTGAATTTTTTCCTACATGAAAGTATACAATCATGTTAAATTTTCTGAATTTTATATTGTTTGGTGGTTATGGAAAAGAACGTTCTTATTCTTAGAAAATATTCACTGAAGAATATTGGAGTAAAAAAGAATATGATGCCTGCAATTTAGTATCAAATGGTTCAGAAAAAAATAACATTTGGAGGGAAATAAAGAAAGAGTGTGAACAAGTGTAATAAAACAAATGTGACTATGTGAATATAGATGAAAGGTCTCAGAAGTTCTTACATTATTCTTACAGTTTCTCAGCAAATTCAAATTCAATTTTTTTAAAAAATATATTCAAAAATAGCTGAGCTTTATTTAAACATATTTGCATATACAAATTCATGTTCACTTCTTTAATTGTATTTCAGTTGATAAGTCAGCTTTTATTTACTTTTTTTAAAGATTTTATTTATTTATTTGACACAGAGAGAAAGATCACAAGCAGACAGAAAGGCAGGCAGAGAGAGAGGAGGGAAGCAGGCTCCCCGCTGAGCAGAGAGTCTGATGTGGGGCTCAATCCCAGGACCCCTAGATCATGACCTGAGCCGAAGGCAGAGGCCTTAACCCACTGAGCCACCCAGGTGCCCCAAAAATAGCTGAGCTTTTAAGAATAAGTTTGTATTTACCAAAAAGTACAGCAAAGGAAACAATCAACAAAACTAAAAGACAACATACTGAATCGGAGAAAATATTTGCAAATGATATATGTGATAAAAGGTTAAGAACTGATACAACTCAATACCCATAAAACAAACATTAATTTAAAAATGAGCCAAAATAGGAACAGACATTTCCCCAAAGACATACAGATGGCCAACAGGCACATGAAAAGATACTCAACATTACTTATCAGGGAACTGCAAATCAAAACTACAATCAGATATCACCTTATACCTGTCTGAATGCCTAAAATCAAAAACACGGGAAAGAATAAGTGTTAGAGAGGATGTGGAGAAAAAGGAACCCTTGTTCCCAGTTTGTAGGCAGTCGGCAAGCAAATTGGTACAGCCACTGTGGAAAACAGTATGGAAGTTCCTCAAAAAGTTAAAAATGGAACTTCTCTATGATCCAGTAATCACACTTCTGGGTATTTACCCTCTAAATTCAAAAACACGAATTCAAAGGGATACATGCATCCTTATGTTTACTGCAGCATTATTTACCATAGCCAAACTACAGAAGCAGCTCAAATATAGATGAATGAATAAAGAAGAGGTGGTATATATAGTCAATGGAATATTAATTAGCCGTAAAAAAGAATGAAACCTCGGCATTTGCAACAACATGGATAGAGCTAGAGTGTAATTCTAAATAAAATAATTCAGAGATAAATAAATACCGTATGAGCTCACTTATTTGTGGAATTTAAGATACAAAATAAGAAAAGGGAAAAAGAGAAAGAGAGAGAGAGAGACACAAATCAAGAAACAGACTCTTAACTCTAGAGGATGGACAGATGTTTGCGGGGGGCGGCAGGTAGGCGGGGTGTATGGGTGAAAGAGGAGATGGGAATTAAAGAGCACACTTACCATGATGAAGAAAAATAAAGTAAAATAATAAAAAGAACAAACCCATGCTAATACACTTTGAATCTCCCATGTTCTGGATTTATTATGTAAATTGTTTAACAACCTCATTTTACCAAAAGAGATTTTAGTCATCACTACTCTATAGAACTTTCTTACACAACAGGGTACCTCTGTAAGTAGCTGCCCTATTCATGAACCAGGATCACCCTGGTCATCAGGGGTGGACAACAGCACGGACCCTAAAGGGACAACCAGGGCAAGATGATCTTAATTTTTAGTAATAAACATAATCCAGTTTCTTAGGGGTCAGATTTATAACTAATGAGGCTCCACCTTATGTAACAAAATCACCTGGAAAAGGTGACATTTCTGAAGATATCCAGCCAACTGGCTTGGAAAATTAAAAAAAAAAAAAAAAAAAAAAGGAGTAAACCAAATGCCCCCATTCCTTCCCATTCCTCTGGCAGATGATGGGGCGGGGGTTGGAAAAGCAGGATAAATAAACAAAATTTCTTCTTCTAAAAACAAGAAGAAATAAAATGAAAAATAAAAATAAACATGGGCTGGATCAGAAATAAAAAAAGTCAAAACAAGCAAAAATGATCTTTTGGTAAGAACAGTATTACATAATACAGTACCTATAACATTGAAAGCCACTTTGCACTACAAATTACTTTTCCACAAAGAATTAAAAGCAGAACAAACATAAAGATCAATTAAGGTCCAAAGAAGGGTTCCATTACCCCTTAAAGGGCTTACTCTTATCCAAACACCAACTAATGCAGGTACTGTCAGGCTTCCTAGTAGAGGATTTTTTTTTATTCTCACTTGAGCTTGTCTGTTTGGAAAGTGATTTCCCCATTTTAGTTTGCAGGGAAAGGTTGAACTAGAGGAGTAGAAAGTTCATCCACTTAGAAAACAGTCCAATAAATCCCAGTGCCAAAGGCTGATGGGGCCTCCTGTGGGCACATCAGTCTCCAAGGAGCTCTCTAGGCTGTACCAAGGTACAGTTGTTGGCTTGTGGGTGAGGCCAAATCTCCCAAGAAAAGCACTCAGCATTTCCAACAGCTTCCATCAAGAACAAGGCAAACATGGAGGAAACCAGCACAACACTTGGCCTTTAAGAAGAAAAAAATTGCTGAGCTTGCAAGAAAAAGGAATTCCTGTTTACCAAAAAGAAACCAGGTTCTAAAAATAAAACTAGTAGGCATATTGAAGCTGTGTTAGGAAAGAGAAGGTCTGATACACAATAGGGAAATCAAGAGAAGCCCAGGAAACAACTTAGGTTGAGGAGACAGTGCTGGAAGACTGGGAAGGACAGGATGGTTAAAATTCTCTGGAGAGTAGAAAGCCACATAGAGGGAGAACTACAGAGATCTTCACAGGTTTCCCCTTGAGAATTCAACTGATTACTGACAGTATATGCACCTAAAAAAATTTCATAAGACCAAGGAAAGAAAGACCATGAGTGGTTAACAATAATATTGCTTGGCACTCATATGGGGCTAAGAATAGTGCCTTCTTCCACCAGCCTGACAGAAAAACTTGCTAATTTACAATAATTGTATAGATTATCCAGAAAAGTCTTGTTTACCAAAGTCTTGCCTCAGGAATGAAGAATCATTAGCCCTAGGCTGAACACTACTCAGTTCTACCTAATACATCTTAAAAGCAAGTCCTGACAGATCAAACTGTTTCCAAATAACTGCATTCCAGAATAAAGTTCAAAATTATTTATAGAGAAATAAAAATATCCAACACCCCAAAAGGTAACATTTATACCTTCTGGCATGCAACACAAAATTACCACGCATCCAAAGAAACATAAAAATGTGATCCAAAATAAGAAGAAAAATCAATCTAAACCAACTCAATTCTGACAATTATAATTAAGAGACTAGATTATTAAAACAATTATCATGTATTACATAGATTCCAAAAATTTAGCACACATGATAGATATGAAAAAGACCCAAATCAAACTTCTAGAGATGAAAAACTACAATATGTGAGATGAAAAGTACAATGGGGATGAATTAACAGATTACTTGTAACAAAAAAAGAAAAGAAATTGTGACCCTGAAGAAATAAATAAAAACTTTACTAAATGAAACCTAGAAAGAAATAGCAATTTAAAAAATGAACAGAACATCAGTAAGCAGTGGGACTACTTCAATCAGCCTACTATACATATAATTTGCATCCTCAAAATAGTGGCAGGATGGGGGATAAGCAGACAAAATATTTGAAGAAATAACCAAATTTGTTGAAAACTACAAATTCATCAATCCAAGAATCTCAAAGAACATGAGCATAAGAAACGTGAAAAAAACTAAACCAAGGCATATCAGAATATCAATACCTAAAACCAGTGATAAAGAA
The DNA here is from genome assembly GCA_028646535.1 of Procyon lotor. Taxonomy (NCBI): domain Eukaryota; kingdom Metazoa; phylum Chordata; class Mammalia; order Carnivora; family Procyonidae; genus Procyon; species Procyon lotor. The sequence continues at coordinate 67,802,369 of CM053610.1, forward strand.
TAAAATACTTACATACAAAAAGAAGGATAAAGATGACAGCAGAAAGAGACAAATGGAGAAGGCAGTGAACCACCAACTCTTAAGTACTGAAAGAAAAAAATGTCAACCCAGAATTTTATACCCAGTGAAAATATCCTTCAAAATAAAAGATAAAACAAGGGCTTTTTCAGACATACCAAGATAAAAACATTTTTCACTATCCACTCTGTGCTATAATAAGTATTTTAAAAAGAAAATTGTTTAGGCAAAAAAAAAAAAAAAATCACATCATATTAGAAATATGGACCTATACAACGAAAGTACTAAAAATGGTAACTACATGAATATTAGATATTCTTCATTATTTAAATCTCCTTAAAAGGTCATCATTTAAACAAAAATAACAATGTAGTATGTGGCTGAAACTTATGCATAACAACTAAAGCACAATGCCCAGGAAAGGAAAAATGTAAATAACTTGTTGAATGTTCTTATACTATAAGTGAAGTGGTATAACACCACTTTAAGGCAGATATGAAAAAAGGATGTATGCTATTAACCTCAGAACAGTCATGTAAATAACAAAACCCTTATCACTAATAAGTCAACAAATGAGATAAAATTGAATCAAAAAATTTCGATTAATCAAAAAGAAGGAAGAAAAGGAGGGAAGAGTGAACAAAGAACATAAGGGACAAACAGAAAATGAATGGCAAGATGATAAATTTAAATCTAACCTTGAAAATTTGAATGGGATTTATAAAAATGTAAATTTGTCTATTAGGATAGAAGATTTATGAGGTATTTAAATCTTTTTCAAAGGTGTTATTTCATAATAAAAGAAAAAGCTCTAAGCATTATGTATTTTTTATAACGTATCATACAAATAAGTGGGATCACATGTATAGGAATATTTTAAATATGTAATATTAAAAACATACAAATAAATACCCATGTACCCATACATCTTAAGAAGCAGATTACCAATACTTTGAAGATGACAGTACACCCTCACCTACTCCCCATCAAAGAAGCCACTATCCACTATCATGACTTCTGAATTAATCATTCCTCTGCTGTTCTATATGGTTTTACCAGATGTGTATGAAACCTTAAATAGGATTTTTACACATTTTTAAAGTTTATGAAAATAGGGTCTTAAGGTATATATTATGTGGTTTGTTTTCACTCAACATTGTTGTATTTTGGATATCCATCCATGATAGTGTATGTAGTTATGGTCCATTCATTTTCAATATATTCATTCATTCTCCTGCTGATGGACAAATGGGTAGAGTTTTGCTCTTAGAAACTGCTTATGAACATTCTTGTACATCTCCTGACTGAAACGGCTCTCTACAGAAGTGGAATTTTTACATTACATTTCCAGGCTTTATGATCATTTTTGTGTTATTATCCTCCTTTTAGTAATAAACTAAGGCTTATAGAGACCAAAATACTTGTTCAAGATCACACAGCTAGGCAGTAAAGTTAAAAAACAATAAATTCTATTTAATCTACTTAAAAGAGAAAATCTCAAGATTTTTCAAGCTCATAGTCCTGAAAACAAATACTTATCAAAAAGAATCCTGAAAGGGGCGCCTGGGTGGCTCAGTGGGTTGGACCCTCTGCCTTCAGCTCAGGGCATGATCTCAGGGTCCTGGGATTGAGCCCCGCATTGGGCTCTCTGCTCAGCAAGGAGCCTGCTTCCCCCTCTCTCTCTGCCTGCCTCTCTGCCTACTTGTGATCTCTGTCAAATAAACAAATAAAATCCTTAAAAAAAAAAATCCTGATATAGTTTATTTTGTTTTACATGAAGTTAAGAAGAGTTCCTAGCAACTGAGTTCAGACAATTATACCTCTTGACCACTCACAGCAACCTGATTATATGATAATCACATGACCATAACTTTCACCCTGTTAAAATATCCTGTACTTCACCATTCTTGAAAATCTAGCCAAAATTTTATAGCTAGGGACACTGGGGTGGCTCAGTTGGTTAAGCATTTGCCTTTTAGCTCAGGTCATGATCCCAAGATCCTGAGATTGAGTCCCACATCAGGCTCCCTGCTGGGTGGGAAGCCTGCTCTCCCTCTGCCTGCTGCTCCCCCTGCTTGTACACTCTCTTTCTCTGACAAATAAGTAAAATCTTAAAAAATATATATTTAAAATATATACATATATATTTTATACTTAAATATGCTGGGATGTGTGTAAATTGTATAAATATATACATATATTTACCTATATAGATAAAATGTATGTATATATTTTATACATATAAAGTTTATGTATAAAATATCAAAAAATAGTAATGAAGTTCCCATTGTGACTACAATTTTAACTTAAATTACAAGCACTTTTATTTCTTCTAAAGTTGATTTTGGAATTACTATGTTTAAGACCTGCCAAAGTGAATACAATAATAATCATTTTTAAAATATTCTGGGGGTGCCTAGGTGGCTAACCATCTCACCTCGGCTCAGGTCATGATCTCAGGGTCCTGGGATTGAGGCACAAGTTGGCTCTACACTCAGTGGGGAATCTGCTTCTCTCTCTCCCTCTGCCTCTACCCTGCTCTTGTGCATGTGCATTTGCTCTCTCTCTCAAATAAATATTTTAAAACAAATTTTAAAAAATACTCTGTATTCACTTTAGAAGTCACTGAGACTATCTGCAGAATATTTTGCACATCACCGAAATCAAATAATTTCCAAGATACCTAATACATTGCATTTAAAAGAGTACAACCCAAACTCTCTTAGTAACTAAGTCAACTAGTAACTATTTAGATCTGTATAATCCTTCAATTAGAAAAAATATTTATATGGAGAAGACTCTGGGAAGATGGTAAGAGTAGGAGAAACACCAGGAATCTGTCTCCCTACCTAGGCAACAATTACACTGGCAGAATCTGTCCTGTGTAACTATTTTAGATGTCTGGAATCAGATGAAAACTTGCAACTTCCAGAAGACCGGAATGGGCAAATTTGTTAGCTTCAGTCAATTTCAACTTTCAGTACAGTAGCAGCCAGTGGACAACTGTGCATGTTCCTAGAGCAGCTTGCTCATCACCTCCTGGACATAAGTAGAATTAAAAGAACTCTATCCTTCAAATATTGATAACTGATTACTGCTTTGCTCACAAAGTGCAAAGAGGCAGACAGCTATCCTTGTTGCACCCCTCTTCATTGTTTTTTTTTTTTTTTTTTTTTTTTTAAAGATTTTTATTTATTTGACAGAGAGAAACACAGTGAGAGAGGGAACATAAGCAGGGGGAATGGTAGCAGGAGAAGCAGGCTCCCTGCTGAGCAGAGAGCCCGATGTGGGGCTCGATCCCAGGACGCTGGGATCATGACCTGAGCCGAAGGCAGCTGCTTAACGACTGAGCCACCCAGGCGCCCCTTCATTGTTTTTTTTAAGATTTTATTTATTTATTTGACAGAAAGAGGTCACAAGTAGGTAAAGAGGCAGGTGGGGGGGTGTGTGGGGGGGAAAGCAGGCTTCCTGCTGAGCAGAGAGCCTGACATGGGGCTCGATCCCAGGACCCTGAGATCATGACCTGAGCCAAAGGTAGAGGCTTTAACCCACTGAGCCACCCAGGTGCCCCATCCCCTCTTCATTGTTGCAAGCCCTTTCCTCTCTGCTGAAATGACTTCTCAAGCATTTAAAGAGCCAGTGCCCATTTTTTCCCTCTTCATTTTTTGCTTTTTTCCTCTTTGGGGAGTCAGGCATTAAAGAGTAGGACATCAAAAACACTACATATACAAGGAAAATTAGAAAGTGACCATGCATGCCCAGAGAAAGGCTCACAAAAGACCTAAGGAGACATTAAGCTTATACTTCAGTTTTATCCTCAGCACAGGTGCAGCTTATATTTAAACAACAACAATAGCAGGAAACCCTAGGGAAAGCAGAGAATTCGATTTCCAGAGTTACCATATTATTAGATTCAAATGTCAGGTATTCAACAACAACAAAAAAATCACAAGGCATACAAAGAAACAGGAAAGTACAGCCCATTCAATGGAAAAAAACTAAGAGAAACTGTCCCTGAAAGACCTAATGGCAGATATACTAGACCAAAGGCTTTAAAACAACTGTCTTAAACATGCCCAAAGAATCAAAGAAAGATGTAGAGAAAGTCAAGAAAATGATGTGATATCATTTGATATCAAGAAATTGATATTGAAATATCAATAAAGAAAAAGAAAACCTAAAATAAACAAAAAATAAATTATGGAAATGAAAAGTACAGTAACTGTAATGGAAAATTCACTAGATGGATTCAAAGACCAACCTGAAGAAGGAGAAAAAAGAATCAGTGAACTTGAAAATAGAACAATGGGAATTACTGAGGCTTAGGAACAAAAAGAAAACAAACCTGAAGTGAAAAGAACTTAAAGGACCTGTGGGATACCATCAGTCAAACCAACATATGCATCATAGGAGTTCCAGAAGCAGAAAATAAGAAAAGAGAATATTTAAAGAAATAATGGCTAAGAACTTCCCAGATTTGAGAAAAAAAAAAAAAAAGACATGAAATAAACTTCCAAGAAGTTCAACAAACTCCAAGAGGAATTCAAAGAGACTCAAACAGACATACATTATAATCAAACTTTGAAAAGACAGAGAATCTTGAAAGCAGCAAGAGAGTGAGTCATCATATATAAGGAAACCTCCTTAAGATTACGTACATATTTCTCATCAGAAACTCTGGAGGCCAGGGTAACCCTTTTCAGGTTCCCTCCCTCTTTGAGAACTTTGTACTATCACTCAATAAACTTTGCTTTGCTGTCCACCCCTCTCTTCTAGTCTACCTCTTTATTCTTTGGAGTGGTATGACCAAGAACCACAGGCACCAAAGGAAAATAAATCCTGCAACATTTTGTTGGGTGCAACTAAGAAGGAAGACCTCATCAAGAAACCCACAATGACTAGAGGGAGAGTGGTGGGGGATGGGCAGAGGGAGAGAGAAAATGTTGGGCACACTCCACCCCCAGGGTAGAATGGATATGGGGCTCAATCTCCCACAACTGAGATCATGACATGAGCCAAAATCAAAATGTGATGCTTAACTGACTGAGCCACCCAGCCCTCCCAGGTGAACCGCCAGATGCATGGCTGGGAAGAACGGCACCACAGTGACAGAGTTCTTCCTCACTGTACTTAGTAAGCATTCTGAGTGGGGGCTTCCTCTCTTCCTGGTGTTTTGAGCTTCTATCTACTCACTCTACTGGGGATCACAAGAACAGCCCTCCCGGTCCACATGGATGGCCAGCTGTACACCTCAATTTACTTCTTCCCTGGCCCCCTCTCCTTCATAGACATTTGCTACTCCTCTGCCATCATGCCCCAGATACTGGCCATGCTGCTGGAGCACAAGGCAGTGCTGTCCTACACTCACTGCACTGCTCAGTTCTTCCTCTTCACCTTCTTCACTTCCATCGACCACTACCTCCTGGCCATCATGGTCTATGACTACTATGTAGCCGTGTGCTGGCTCCTGCTTTATGTCACCATTATGACTGAGAAGGCCCACTGGGGATTAGTGGCTGGGGCTTATAGCACTGGTTTTTCCAATGTCTTTGTTCAAAGGGTGACAGCCTTCATACTCTCCTTCTGTGGGAAGAATGAGATTGAAATGAGAAGAAATCAACTCTTTTCTGTGACCTCCCCCCTTTGCTAAAGCTGACCTATGGGGACAGCTAAACCCAGGAGGTGGTCCTTATTGTGTTGGCCACCCTGGTCATGCCTGTTTGTGTAATGGTGATCTTGGTGTCCTACCTGTTTATTACAAGGGCCATCATGCAGCTCTGCTCTGCAGGGGGCCAGGCCAAGACCTTCTCTATCTGTACCTATCTCATGGCTGTGTCCTTCTTCTTCAACACCTTCATCTTCATGTACCTTCAAAGTAACTTGAGCCAGTCCTCAGAGGAAGACACAGTGGTATCAGTGCTCTACATGGTGGTGACACCCATGCTTAACTCCTTCATCTAATAGCCTAAGGAATAAAGAGGTAAAGGAGGCATGTATGAAAGTCCTGAGCAAGTCAAAGGCTTTTGGAAGGCCCTAGATGGACTCCTGCCAAATATTTATTCCTTAGTTTCTTCATCCTTTCTGTCTATCCTCAAATATCACCTACTTGGGGAGACTTTCCCAGGAAATCCTACTTAAAATTGCACCTGAACTTCTCACCTCCACTTTCTAGTTTATTATTCTACATAATACTCGTCACTATCTGTTGTACTATGTGCTACATATTCGATATGGTTTAAATCTCACAACCAGAAAGTAAATTACATGAGAAAAAGCCAAAAAAAAAAAAAAAAAAAAAAGAAAGAACCTTTGGAGGCTACAAGACAATGGGCAAATATATTCAAAGTGCTAATGAGAAAAACTGACAAGCAAGAGTCCTGATTCTGGCAAAACTGTCCTTCAAAAGTGGAAAAGAAATTAAGATATTCCCAAACAAAAGTTGAGGGTATTCATGACTGCTAGATCTGTCTTGCAAGAAAGGTTTAATTTAAGGGAGTCCTTCAAGGTGAAATAAAAAGACACTAGACAGCAATTTAAAGCCATATAGAAAAATAAAGATGTCAATAAAAGTCAATACACGAGCAATTATAAAAGTTGGTGTTACATTACAATGTTCTATAACTGCACTTTTTGTTTTCTACATGATTTGAGAGACTAATTCATTTAAAGAAAAAAAGCAATTATTAGTATAAAAACTAGTAGTACTGTAATTTAGGTTTGTAACTCCAAATCTTGTTTTTTACATAACTTAAGAGACTAATGCATTTAAAAGAATTATATTTGGGGGCACACAATGTGACATCAACAACCAAAAGGGTGAGGCTACAGCTGTAAAGGAATAGAGCATCTGTATGTTACTGAAGTTAAACCAATATAAATTCAAGTTAGAGTGTTATGACTTTAGGATGTGAAATGCATTCTGCATGGTAACCACAAAGAAATTAACTATAGAGTATACACAAAAGAAAATGAGAAAGGAATTTAACATTTTACCACACACAAAAAATCAACTAAACATAAAAGAAGATAGCAATAAAGGAAAAGAGGGAACAAAAGTCTATAGGACAAATAGAAAACAAATAGTACAATGATAAAAGTCTATCCTTGTCACTAACTACTTCACATGTAAATGTATTAAACTCTCCAAACAAAAGACAGAGATTAAAAGAATGGATAAAAATATATGCCCCAACTATATGCTGTCTTCAGGACACCCACTTAAGACTCAAAGACACAAAATGTTCAAAATATATAAAGCAAAAATGACAGAATTTAAGAGAGAAATAGACGGCTCTACAATATAGCTGGAGACTTCAATACTCAGTTCACAATAATGTATAGAACTGCCAGGCTGCAGATAACTAAGGAAACAGACAACTTATTTCAATAAACCAAACTACATGTAACAGACATTACAGAACACTCTAGCCAAAAACAATGGCACACACATTCTTCTCAAGTGCACATGGACATTTTGCAGGACACACCATATATTATGCCACAAATTAAGTCTCAATATATTTAAAAAGATATCATACAAACTCTATTCTCTGGCCACAACAAAATGAAGTTAGAAATCAAAAACAAAAATCAAACTAAAACACTCACAAAATTGTGAAAATTAAAGAATTTACTTGTAAACAATATTTCAAAGAAGAAATCACAATAGAAGTTAGAAAATACTTAGAAACAAAAATAAAAACATGCAAAAAATTGTGGAACATAGCAAACCAGTGCTAAGGCAGAAATTATAGCTATACATATGTACATTAAAAAAATATATTAAATCAATAACCTAATTTTATAACTCAAGGAACCAGAAAAAGGAGAACAAACTAAATCCAAAACTAGCGGAAGGAAGGAAATAATAAAGATTAGAGCAGGGATAAATGAATAAAGAATAGAAAAGTAGGGGCACCTGAGTGGCTCAGTGGGTTAAAGCCTCTGCCTTCGGCTCAGGTCATGATCTCAGGGTCCTGGGATTGAGCCCCACATCAGGCTCTCTCCTCAGTGGGAAGCCGGCTTCCCCCTCCCTCTCTGCCTGCCTCTCTGCCTACTTGTGATCTCTCTCCCTCTGTCAAGTAAATAAATAAAATTAAAAAAAAAAAAGAATAGAAAAGCAGCAAAGAAAATCAATGAAACAAAAAGTTGATTCAAAAAGTTCAACCAAATTGACAAACTTTTAAGCTAGACAGATTAAGAAAAAAGGACTCAAATTACTCAAAAATCAAAATCAGAAAAGAAAGGAAGGACAACACCACTAAGTCAACAGAAATTAAAGAATTATAAGAAACTACAATGAACAACTATATGCCAAAGAACTGAACAACTATATGCCAAAGTACTGGAAAATATAGATGAAATGGACAAATTCATAGAAACACAAAACCTACCAAGACTAAATGAGAGGAAAAAAAGAAAACTTGAATAGACCTAGAACTAGTAAGGAGATTGAATCAGTAATATTGATTATTACTGAATCAATAATAATCAGTATTATTGAATCAGTAATAAAAGTCTCCCAATAAAGTCCTGCAGCTGTCACAGGTGAATTCTACCAAACATTTAAGGAAAAATGAGTCAATTCCTCTCAAACTTATCAAAAAAATTGAAGAAAAGGGAATACTTTCTAACTCATTCTAAGAGACCAGCATAACAACATTGATACCAAAGCCAGACAAACAGATTCTAAGAAAATTACAGATCCATATCTCTTAGAACATTGATGTAAAAATATTCAACAAAACAGCAGAAACAGAATTCAGCATCATATTAAGAAGATAACACCATGACCAAGTGGATTAATATAAGGATGATTCAACAAATGAAAATCAATCAATGTAATACAAACACCAACAAGATGAAGGAAAAAAGCACATGATCATCTCAATTGATGGAGAAAACGCAGTTTATAAAATTCAACATCCTTTTTATGATAACAACACTCAACAAATTAAAAGTAGAAGAAAACTACCTCAATATACTATAAAAGTCACATACGAAAAATCCATAGTAAACATCACACTCAATGATGAAAGACTTAGAAGCTTAGAAGATCTTGGAGCTTTCCTTCTAACTTCAGGAACAAGGCAACATGGCTACTTTTCACCATTTCTTTTGACATTGTATGAAAAGTTCTACTTACAGCAATTAGGCAAAAAAAGAAAAAAGAAAGCATACAAATGGGAAAGGAAGAAGTAAAATGATTTTACATTTAGAAAACCCTAAAGACTGTGCTAAACAGTTGTCAGAACTAATAACAAATTAGCAGGCTACAAAGTCAACAAGTAAACATCAGTGGCATTTCTATACACTAACAATGAACAATCTGAAAAGGAAATTATAAAATCAATTCCATTTACAACAGCACCAAAACCAGTAAAATACTTAGGAATTAACTTAAACAAGGAGGTGAAAGACTTGTTCAATGAAGACTACAAAACAGTGCTAAAAGAAATAAAGACAACATAAATAAATGGGAGTACATCCTACGTTCACAGACTGAAAGATTTAATTCAGTTAAAATGTCAAGGGGCTCCTGGTTGGCTCAGTGGGTTAAAGCCTCTGCCTTAAGCTCAGGTCATGATATCAGGGTCCTGGGATTGAGCCCCACATCGGGTTCTCTGCTCAGCAGGGAGCCTGCTTCCCCCTCTCTCTCTGCCTGCCTCTCTGCCTACTTGTGATCTCTCTCTCTCTGTCAAATAAATAAATAAAATCTTTAAAAAAAAAAATAAAGTCAGTATATCCCAAAATAATCTAGATTCAATGCAATCCCAAAGACATATTGTGCCAAAACAGAAAAACTCACCTTAAAATTCATATGCAATCTCTAGGGACTCCAAAGAGCCAAAATAGTTGGAGAGAGAGAGAGAACACAAAACTAGAGGCCTCACACTTCTTCATTTCAAAATTTACAACAAAGCTACAATAATTAAAACAGTGTGATAGTGGCATAAAGACAGATATATAGACCAATGGAATAGAATAGAAAGCCCAGAAATCAACAGTAACATATATAGTCAAATGACTTTTGACAGAGTGCTAAGACCATTCAATGGGAAAAGGGGTCTTTTCAACAAATGATAGTGGCAAAACTGGATATTCATAGGCAAAAAAAAGAAGTTGGACCTTTACCTAACATCACATAGAAAAATTAACTCAAAATGGATCGAGGACCTAAATATAAGACCTACAACAATAAAATTCTTTTTATTTTTAAGATTTTATTTATTTACTTGAGAGAATGAGTGAGACAGAGCATAAGCCAGGAGAGAGGCAGAGAGAGAGGGAGGAGCAGATTCCCTGCTGAGCAGGGAGGTTGATGTGGGACTTGATCCCAGGATCAAGATAATTACCTGGGCTGAAGGTAGACGCTTAACTGATGGAGCCATCCAAGCACCCCAACAATAAAATTCTTAAAAGAATGCATAGGACAAAAGCTTAGTGATATTAGATTTGGTAATGATTTCTTAGATATGACACCAGATCCAAGTAACAAAAGAAAAAATAGACAAATGGGCCAACATGGAAATTTTAAAATCTTATGCACCAAAAGACACTATCCCTAGTGAAACAATGAATTACCTAAAAAGTCATGCATTGGTATAAGAGCCATTTAATGTGCAAGAAATATCTATAGATTTTTTTATGTAATCAAATAGGAAATATTCAATGATATTATTTCAAGTTCCATTTTGCAAATAACCTTTGAGAAACTACCACTAGTGTAACTTTAATTTAGTATTAAAGATGAATATCCACAATTACCTGAAAAGAGTTAAAAGAAAAAACTAAGAAAAAAAGAGATACTATCCACAGAGTAAATGGAAACCCACAAAAGGTGCGAAACTATTTGCAAATCATGTATCTGGTAAGAGATTACCATTAGAATCTATAAATTCTAAAGCTCAACAAAAATAAAAACAAATGGGGCACCTCACTGGCTAATTCTTAGAGCATGTGACTCTTGGTCTTGGGGTTGTAAGTTCAAGGCCCACACTGGGTATAAAGCTTACTTAAAAAAATAAGATCTTAAAAAAAAAAAATTTCCATTCAAAAATGGGCAAAGACTTTAACAGAAATTTCTCCAAAGAAAATACATGAATGGTCAATAAGCACATGAAAAGATGCTCAAATCACTAGTCATTTGGGAAATGCAAATCACAACTACAATAAAGTATAATCTCGTACCCACTAGAATGGCTACTATCAAAAAAACAGAAAATATACGTTGGCAAGGATGTGGAGAAATCAGAACCCTCATGCAATGTTGGTAGGAATATAAAATGGAACAGCAGTAAATGGAAAGCAAAATAGTGGTTTCTTAAAAAAATTAAAATTCTTAAAATTAAAAAAAAAATTAAAAATTAAAATTACCATGATTCAACAATTCCACTACTGAGTATTTACTTAAAAGAACTAAAAGCAGCATCTCAAAAAGGTATTTGTACACCCGTGTTTATAGCAACACTAGTCACAATAGCTAATACATGGACGCAATCCAAGTGGCCATCAACTGATGAATGGATAAGCAGGATGTGGCATACGCATACAATGAGTGGTAAATTCGCCCACCTTTAAAAAGAAGGAAACTCTGCAATATGCTACAGCATGGATGAACCTTGAGGACATTATGCTTAATGAAATAAACCAGTAACAAAAAGTCAAAAACTATGTGATTCCACTTATATGGGTACTTGGAGCAGTCAAAATCACAAAGACTAATAGTGGTTGGCATGGGCTGGGGGGGGGGTTAGAGAATTTCTGTTTAATAGGTATAGAATTACATTACTTGTGAAAAGTAATCTAAAAACTAATCAGTGCTAATATGTTCCTTAATGTGACTTAGAGAAGAAGGAACTGTAAAGCAAACAAGGCCCATGAACTACCATAGAGCTGACTTTGTGTGTATTTGGACCAGAGCAGGGGTGGAGTGTTATATATACGTGTCTACGGCCTAGTTGGAGTATGGGTATGTCCTATTCCGCCATAGGACAGCAGTGAGATTTCTGGTTTTGAAAATTCTCCCTTCAAAAATTCACTATACATCAAGGACAGAACTCATGAGAGTCTAAGAACAACAACAGGGAAAACCTTTTCCTCTTAGCAGTTAGTAGAATTCATTTAGTAGGATCATGGGAGAAATTTTTGATAAACTTAGAAGCTAGGTTTGGAGAATAATGCAAACCTACTCTATGAGAGAAAAGGAGATCAATCTGTTTTGCTCCCAGAAAAGGAGGAAAGTTGGAGAGCCAGAGGGAGCATGCATGTGCCATGCCATGACAGCCATCCTGGCACTCTATGCCCAATCTTTAGTAGGAACTTAATGCAAGTCACATTTTTTTAAGCAAATTACATAAAGAAATATTTATTCCAATTACAGTCAATCTTGATCTTAGAAAATATTTTCTAGTTTCTATTACCAAAACGTAAAATTATATGCTAGTTGCCAGACCAACTCGTTTTTAGTAATTCACTTTCTTTCCTCATTAAATACGTCAGAAAAGTCTGACTGTGAAGTGATTGGTTGAGATGTAAGAAGTCTAACAAAATTTCTGTATTTTTGAGTAAAAATTTCCATATTTACTTCTAATTTGTGTACATGATTCCTAAGTACTCTGTAGTTCAAAACCTTTGATACCCATTTACTGAAGGAATACCATACCTTTTTATCATACTCCTCACTTCATAAATCATTTATAATTTTAGATCCACTTTATATCACTTTTATACGTTAAGCAATGAGAAATAGCATCATTGTGATTTTAATAAGTCATTTTAAACAGTAATTTGGGGCACCTGGGTGGCTGAGTCATTAAGTGTCTGCCTTTGGCTTTGGTCATGATCCCAGGGTCCTGGGATTGAGCTCCACATCAGGCTCCCTGCTTGGTGGGAAGCCTGGTTCTCCCTCGTCCACTCCCCCTGCTTATGTTCCCTCTCTCACTGTGCCTCTCTCTGTCAAATAAGTAAATAAAATCTTAAAAAATAAACGATTTTTTTTATTTGACAGAGAGAGAGAGAGAGAGAGATCCCAAGTAGGCAGAGAGGCAGGCAGAGAGGGGGGGGGAAGCAGGCTCCCTGCTGAGCAGAGAACCCGATATGGGGCTCAATCCCAGGACCTTGAGATCATGACCTGAGCTGAAGGCAGACGCTTTAACCCACTGAGTCACTCAGGTGCCCCCAAAATAAACAATATTTTATCTCTGCATTACTTTAACCTTGACTTTCTTAGTTTAATAATCTCTTTCAAATGCATTCCATAACTTATTTCTCAGTGGTTTTTATAGTATTCCTCAAAATGGGTATTAACACACTAATTTAATTTAAAATGAAGTCATATTTTTGTTTGAAAGTAAGTCAATCTTATTTGACTGGGCTTCACCAATTAAGTGACATGGCATTATTTTATCCAAAGCTGAAAATTCAACAAGCAAATAAACCACCTCAAGGGTCTGACATACTTAAACCTATTTAAAGCATATGGTAAGATGAAAGCATTTAATTAAAAATATTGTTTGGGGAAGGTCATAAGGAAATTCAATTTCAATATTTCCTAACACTTTGAGAGCATATTGAATTAATCAAGGTAACTCTAAATGAAAGAGGACTGTAGAGTTTTAGGTAAATTTTAGTAAAGCTTTGAAGTCAGGTGGTTTTCAATTTTTTGTTTGCAGCCAAATTAAAGAAATGGCCTACATCAGTTACATCACTGAAAATAATTTCTGATAATAAGCCACCATGTGATTTTGTTTTGCAAATAACATGGAAGGAGTTCAAATAATTCACATCTTCTTATTTATGTGAATAGGTTTCTAAGCACTTAAATCTGTAACTCTGGAAAAACGATTAAATTTGAAACAGAACCCAGTCTCATTTTAAACACAATATTCACCACATGTATATAAATTAATCAGGAAGAAAGGACCCATCCATTGAGATACATTCCATTAAATTTTTACTTTCAATTTTTAATAAGTATCTAAATTTGTAACATTTATTTTGATAAATTTTATGCTATTAAGAACTGTAATGATCCAGAGCAACGGGAAGTGAGACGGGGGAGGGGCTGGCTCCCAGCAGCCACAGAGCAGCGGAGCACAAAATCAGAACTTTTAGAGTCTGCTCCGCTGAGGGACATCACTCCAGAGGCTAAGCAGGGGGTGTAGCCCTCACAGGAACAAAGTGGTTTCAGGATTCGTGGGGTCACAGAGGGATGGGGGCTGTCCGAGTGCGGCAGAGCTTCCAGGTATTGAGGCAGAGAAGCCGGAAGCAGAGAAGGAGCTGAGCAGTGGGCTATCAGCTCAGGCTTACCTTACACTGTGATCCAAGGTACAGTTGGGCCACTCCTCTTTAAGCAGGGACCCCACAAAGGGCAGCTCCGGAGAGACCCCTTCCTTCCTCCTCCGGGAGGAGCAGTGCGGGAGAGCGCAGCAGGAATCTGCTGGGTTTGGAATCTCCAGATAGGGCCGCAAGCACCAGAGAGAGAGAGAGAGGCGCTCTGTCACCGGCTAGCTAAGCTCAGAAAGTGGGCCTGAGAGAAGGGAGACAGGAGTGACTGAGGCTAGAGACCTAGTCAATACAGACGTAAGTAATATGTCAGAAATAGAGTTCAAAATGACAGTTATCAAGATGCTAGCTGGGCTCAAAAAAAGCATGGAAGACATTAGAGAATCCCTTTCTGGAGAAATAAAGAACTAAAATCTAAATAAGTTGAAATAAGAAAAGCTATTAATGAGGTACAATAAAAAATGGAGGCTCTCACTGCTAGGATAAATGGGACAGAGGAAAGAATTAACGATAAAGAAGACCAAATAATGGAGAATAAAGCTGAGCAAAAGAGAGACAACTACTGGACCACGAGGGGAGAATTCGAGAGATAAGTGATACCATAAGATGCAACAATATTAGAATAATTGGGGTCCCAGGAGAAGAAGAAAGAGAGACAGGGGCAGAAGGTATATTGGAGAAAATTATTTTAGAGAATTTCCCTAATCTGGTGAAGGAAACAAGCATCAAAACCCAGGAGGCCCAGAAAACCCCCCTCGAAATGAATAAAAATAGATAGACACCCCATCATCTAATAGTAAAACTTACAACTCTTAGTGACAAAGAAAATTCTGAAACCAGCTAGGGACAAAAAGTCTGTAACATACAAAGGCAGAAATGTTAGATTGTCAGCAGACCTATCCACAGAGACCAGGCAGGCCAGAAAGGACTGGCATGATATATTCAGAGCGCTAAATGAGAAAAATACGCAGCCAAGAATACTATATCCAGCTAGGCTGTCAGTGAAAATCGATGGAGAGATAAAAAGCTTCCACGACAAACAAATACTAAAGGAATTTGCAAACACCAAACCAGCCCTACAGGAAATATTGAAAGGGGTCCTCTAAGCAAAGAGAGAGCCTAAAAGGAATATAGACCAGAAAAAAGACAATATACAAGTTAACAGTCACCTTACAGGCAATACAATGGCACTAAATTCCTATCTGTTAATAGTTACCCTGAATATAAGTGGGCTAAATGCCCCAATCAAAAGACACAGAGTATCAGAATGGATAAAAAAAACAAGACCCATCTATATGCTGTCTACAAGAAACTCATCTTAGACCGAAAGACACCTCCAGATTTAAAGTGAGGGGGTGGAAAACAATTTACCATGCTAATGGACATCAAAAGAAAGCTGGGGTGGCAATCATTATATCAGATAAATTAGATTTTAAGCCAAAGACTGTAATAAGAGATGAGGAAGGACACTATATCATATTTAAAGGGACTATCCAACAAGAAGATCTAACAATTGTAAATATCTATGCCCCTAACATAGATCTATGCCCCTAACCTACACCAATTATATAAACTAATTAATAACAAAGTCCAAGAAACACATCAACAATAATACAATAATAGTAGGGGACTTTAATACCCCCCTCACCGAAATGGACAGAGCATCTAAGCAAAAGATCAACAAGGAAATAAAGCTTCTAAATGACACACTGGACCAGATGGACATCACAGATATATTCAGAACATTCCTTCCCAAAGCAACAGAATACACATTCTTCTCTAGTGCATGTGGAACATTCTCCAGAATAGATCACATCCTGGGACAAAAATCAGGTCTCACTCAGTACCAAAAGATTGGGACCATTCCCTGCATATTTTCATACCACAATGCCGTGAAACTAGAACTCAATCACACGAGGAGAGTTGGAAAGAACTCAAATACATGGAGGCTAAACAGCATCCTAGTAAAGAATGAATGGGTTACACCTACACTGCTGGTGGGAATGCAAGCTGGTGCAGCTGCTCTGGAAAACAGTATGGAGTGTCCCCAAAAAGTTGAAAATAGAGCTACCCTACAACCCAGCAATCACGCTACTGGGTATTTACCCTAAAGACACAAATGTCGTGATCCGAAGAGGCATGTGCAACCGAATGTTTATAGCAGCAATGTCCACAATAGCCAAACTATGGAAAGAACCTAGATGTCCATCAACAGATGAATGGATAAAGAAGATGTGGTATATGTATACAATGGAATACTATACAGCCATCAAGAGAAACGAAATCTTGCCATTTGCAATGACATGGATGGAACTGGAGGGTATTATGCTAAGCGAAATAAGTCAATCAGAGAAAGACAATTATCACATGATCTCTCTAATATGAAGAATTTGAGAGGCAGGGCAGGGGTTTGTGAGAGGGTAGGTGGAGAGAATGAAACAGGAAGGGATGGGGAAGGAGACAAACCATGAGAGACTCTGGACTCACAAAAGGAACTAAGAGTGGGGTGGGTAATGGACATTGGGGAGGGTATGTGCTATGGTAAGTGCTGTGAAATATGTAAGCCTGACAATTCACAGACATGTACCCTGGGGCAAATAATACCTTATATGTTAATTATATATATATATAGAGAGAGAGAGAGAGAGAGAATGAGAATGAATGGGTTAACCAGGAAATTAAAGAATTAAAAAAATTCATGGAAACAAATGAAAATGAAAACATGACTGTTCAAAATCTTTGGGACACAGCAAAGGCAGTCCTGAGAGGAAAGTATATAGCAATACAAGCCTTTCTCAAGAAACAAGAAAGATCTCACATACATAACCTAACCCTACACCTAAAGGAGCTGGAGAAAGAAAAGCAAAGAAAGCCTAAACCCAGCAGAAGAAGAGAAATAAAGATCAGAGCAGAAATGAATGAAATGGAGAAAAAAAAAAAAAAATCAATGAAATGGAAACTAAAAGAACAGTAGAACAAATTAACAAAACTAGGAGCTGGTTCTTTGAAAGAATTAATAAAACTGATAAACCCTTGGCCAGACTTATCAAAAAGAAAAGAGAAAGGACCCAAATTAATAAAATCATGAATGAAAGAGGAGAAATCACAAGCAACACCAAAGAAATACAAACAATTATAAGAACATATTATGAGTAACTATATGCCAGCAAATTAGACAATCTGGAAGACATGGATGCATTCCTAGAGACACACAAACTACCAAAACTGAACCAGGAAGAAATAGAAAACCTGAGTAGACCCATAACCAGTAAGGAGATTGAAGCAGTCATCAAAAATGTCCCAACAAACCAGAGCCCGGGGCCAGATGGCTTCCCTGGGGAATTCTACCAAATGTTTAAGGAAGAATTAATACCTATTCTTCTGAAATTGTTCCAAAAAATAGAAATGGAAGGGAAACTTCCAAACTCATTTTATGAGGCCAGCATCACCTTGATCCCAAAACCAGACAAGGACCCCATCAAAAAGGATAATTATAGACCAATATCCTTGATGAACACAGATGTAAAAATTCTCCCCAAAATACTAGCCAATAGGATCCAACAGTACATTAAAAGGATTATTCACCACGACCGAGTGCGATTTATTCCTGGGCTGCACGATTGGTTCAACATCCACAAATCAATCAATGTGATACAATACATTAATAAAAGAAAGAACAAGAACCATATGATACTCTCAATTGATGCTAAAAAAGCATTCAACAAAGTACAACATCCTTTCTTGATCAAAACTCTTGGGGCGCCTGGGTGGCTCAGTCGTTAAGTGTCTGCCTTCGGCTCAGGTCATGATCCCAGGGTCCTGGGATCAAGCCCCGCATCGGGCTCTCTGCTCAGCAGGAAGCCTGCTTCTCCCGCTACCATTCCCTCTGCTTGTGTTCCCTTTCTCGCTGTGTTTCTCTCTGTCAAATAAATAAAATCTTTAAAAAAAAAAAAAAACTCTTCACAGTGTAGGCATAGTGGATACATTCCTCAACACCATCAAAGCCAGGGCTTCTGGTTGGCTCAGTGGGTTAAAGCCTCTGCCTTCAGCTCAGGTCCTGATCTCAGGGTCCTGGGATCGAGCCCTCTATGGGGATTTCTGCTCAGTGGGGAGCCTGCTTCCCCCCTCTCTCTGCCTACTTGTGATCTCTGTCAAATAAATAAATATAATCTTTAAAAAAAAATCATCAAAGCCATCTAGGAAAAACCCACAGTGGATATCACTCTCAATGGGGAAAAGCTGAGAGCTTTTTCCTTGAGATCAGGAACACAGCAGGGATGCCCACTATCTTATTGCTATTCAACATAGTACTAGAAGTCCTAGCCTCAGCAATCAGACAACAAAAAGAAATAAAAGGCATCTGAATCAGCAAAGAAGTCAAACTCTCACTCTTTGCAGATGATATGATACTTTATGTGGAAAACCCAAAAGACTCCACTCCAAGACTACTAGAACTCATACAGGAATTCAGCAATTTTAAAGATATTTCTCTTGTACCTAATATGAGGAAGACAACATGTCTTACATAGATGGCATACATAATGTGTAAGACGCAGTCTTTGAACTCAAAGAAATCATTCTAATAACTGATACACAAAAGTTGAGAGCATCACATGGTGAATACCACCTAAATTCTATAATTAACATTTTACTACACAGCATTTCCTGTAACTATATTTGCTTTATCTATATTTTAATTTTTTTGTGGACAAAACTATTCATTCCTCAATACACCCATCAATCTATCTTTTTTTTTTCAAGATTTTATTTTTAAGTAATTATCTACACCCAACATGGGGCTCAAAACACGTTCCACCAACTGAGCCAGCCAGGTACCCTTAATGAATTTCAAAGAAAGTTGCAGGCATAAGTATGTTTCACGCCTAAACACTTCAGCATACCTATCACTAGCTGGAACTTAATAATTTTTAATTTTTAGAGGAAATTTTAAAATATGAAATGTACAAATCTTGTGTCTTAACTGCAGATTTTACAAATGCTTATACCTCTGTAATCCAAACCCCTATCAAGATATAGAACATTCTTGAATTCTTCTATAGAAGAATACATATACATTGACCTTGAGCAGTATGTAGAAGTATGGGCAGAATAGACCTTGAATGTATACATATATACATTCTTCTACAGAAGAACATGTCTTCTATAGAGACAATAGAACTGTCTCCTAAAAAGTTCCTTCTTGCCCATTCTCAATTTCCACCCCAACTTCCACCTAAAAGGAACCACTATTAGTATTTTTCCCACCATAGATTAGTTTTCCAGCTAATTTTAAATCTCAAAATTTAAAACAAAGAGCGGTCATCAGACTAAGGAATCAAAAAAGGCTTTATGTGGAGGGAGAGATGCATAGATACATGATAAAGTAAATATAACAAAACGCTTAACAATTGTAGAAATTATGTAGTGTGCCAGTTATCAATTTACTATGCCTCCGTTCCAAATCTGCTTTTCTTTGTCCTACTTTGTTACACTAGAAACATTTTTCCTTTGCCAGCTTTAGAGAGGCCCATGGAGTGACCCTATAATGTGACAGCAGCAAAAAGATAATTCCCTTCTGAATTCAGGACTCCATCATCATCATTACCATCCAGCATGAGAGCCCAAGAACCTTGCGGAATAGACAAGTTCCAGGTGTGGCCATGACTCCAGCCGTCCCACTGACAGAGGGCACTTTTCTAGGCCATGTAGCAATAATATACATGCCCTTTTTGAACAGGTCTGCATACAAGCTCTGGGGAAAAGGGCCCTCTCCTTTTTCATTCTAGAAGTATTAGCTGTTCTTTAACATCTGCTTCTGGGACCCTTAGACTCAGAGCTCTTTTAGTATAACCACCCCTCCTTGTTCTAGTTAACATTTCATCACATTAAATTTTCAAATAACCAGTAGAGATCTCTCTCCAGACTAAACTGTACAGTCACTGTAAAGGGTTAGTCACTGTACAGCTTTTCTGTATGTTTGAAAATGTTGGGGGAGAGGAGAAGCAAAAAGGCATATTTAAGAAGATAGGTCAACTGTTAATAATTGTTAAAGCTGGATGATGGACTGAGAAAATTATACCACTATCTCTTCATTTGTTAATATTTTAAATTTCCTGTGATACTTTTTAAAAAGGAGTTGGGGGGCGTGGAGAAAGTCTTCACTATGGCCAAAGCATTTATGAGAAACCTGGTAGAATGGATTTTTAACAGGCAGAAACAGAGGGTAAGACTCCAGTTAAGGAAAAAGCACATATAAACTATGGAGGCAGAAAACCAAAGGACATGTTTTAGCATAGCAAGTAGGTTGGCTAATGTATAAGACGTAAAACACAAATGAATATGCGTGGTAAGATTTTTTCCCTCTCCTTCACTTATTACTTCTTCACATTTAATTGCATTCTTTTTGGCCTACTCTCCTATCCCTGTTCTGCCCATACTTCTACATACTGCTCAAGGTCTAGCTCTTTCCACTCTTCTTCACTTCTTATGAGCCATAAATTGATCCATTCCATCTTTTTGTATCTCAATTTCTTCAAACATGGGCATAATGATATGTCTTTGGACATATTTACGACAAAACATAGATGTGTCTGTGCTTATACACCAGTATTTTTTTTACATTTAAAGACAGTAGCAGTAACATAAAACAAGTTACCATAATATCTAGTTAGTAGGGCATTAAAAAATGTTAGTTGATTTTTTTATTATTTAACAATTCATGTGGCTTTTTTTATAATTATAGAATGTATCTATATACACAAGAATGAGTATATGTGCATGTGTGTCAACCTAAGATCTCTGGGAAGAGACTGGTAATATTCTTTGTTAAACTGGGTGGTGAGTACAGTTGAACAAATAATAAAATGAATACGCAATATTTTCTCCACCCACCCATATATTTAAAGCACCTTTAGGCCAGTGTCCAGTTACATCTCTCTACTTTTCTCTTCCTTAGAAATGACAACTATAGTGAAATTTGATTTACAAAAAGCATGTTTGTTTCATCCAAACTGAAAATATTAACAATTATAAAACCAGTTAGATATTTAATGGGAAAAACTAAAAGAGATAAAAAAAATACATCGAAATAAAACATATGACAATTCATTAGAAGCACATCAGAACATGAACTTGTTGTACACATTAAAGTATACAGATACCCCAATTAGGCTCCTTTCCCTCCTAATCCCCATTATTGGTAAGGTCCGAACCTGCCATTTGACTTCAAGCTTTTGCATGTGTTATATGCTCTTCCATTTATTTAGAATGTGGTAGGAACACAGGTATTCCAAAACGGTAAACGTCAGCAGACAGATGTTGTGTGATATCACCCAGGCAATGACCTCTGCTTTCTCAACCCTTTCTGGGCTCTCTGATGAAAAGCCAAGCTCAAGATCCAGGACAATGCAATGCTTGGAAACATTCAATCAAACAGAAACATAAGGATTGTTTAAAGTAAGTTCTTCTAAAACACAAAAGCAATGGGGTCAAGACTAGAATTGGGTTTCTTTCTTGCCTCTGACAGAGTTCTTCCTGTGTAGTCAGTATCACAAACAGCTATGCATGCCATTGTATACCAGGGCAAAAGAAATGCCCTCACAAAGATATGTTGCAGCTGTGCCTGCGCTGGGAGATGCCTTGCTTCCACAAAGTTCTAGCAGCTGTGCAAAAGAACTTACTGTGATAAATGAAATGTCTGATATTCTGTCCCATGCGGTTAGAATACTTGAAACATGGTATGACTGAGGAACTGGATTTTTATTTAATTTTAATTAATTCAAATTTAAGAGCCACATGATTCATAGCTACAGTCTTGGGTAATATAGTTCTAGAGACTTAGTTAAAAAAAAAAATCAGGAACTTAAAGCATGTATGGTTGCAAATTGTCTTACTGCCAACCCAAAACCCTACTACAACACTGCAAATGTGGTTCTACCTCCTACCTTAGCTGCCTGGCCAAAACATCCATTCGTCTTCATTCAGGCAGCACCTCCTTTGCAAAGCCCTGGCACTCAGAGTTACTAACTCTTTATTACTACTAACCAGGTCATACCATGTTGTCATTATGGGTTTACATAGCTGTATTCCCTGCTATTATGGGGGCTCTAAAAAGGCAACAGTTGTGTCATAATAATATCTAAATTCTCACAGCCTAATAGGATGCCACATCCTAGAGACCCTTACCCTGGGGTCTTAGACCCATCCTAAAACCATTATCCTGGCCAATTTATTAAGCCAGTCTTCATCTAACCAATCGCAGCTGTTTACCACTCTACCATTTGAAATCTCATAATCCCATCCACAACAAACATCTCAGAACTGGAGAAATTCCAGGTCATTTTTATCTATATCAAAGGGTGTGGTGTTTTACCTCTATCTATGATTGTTCAGTAGAAAACACTGTAAAATAGTGAAAATGATGCATTTAGAAAATCAAATGGAAATAAGGAGGAAGTAGTTTGACATAAAATCTGGAATTCTGAACAAGACACAAATTTGGCAGTTTTTTGACATACATGTAACCAGGCATTTGAGATTTGTAACCATGCAACTTGTGATTTATATCACTTAGGGATTAAGTGTAGACAGAAGAACAAAGGCACTCCAATGTTAAGAAGTCAGAGATACAAAAGAACCTGCAAGAACGCTGAAAAGGGGCAACCACTGACACAAGAGGAAAACCAGGAAAGTATATGAGTAACAAGTGAATAAAGTGATTAAAGGAAGATAGAATCACTCAGTTATAAGTACTACTGATAAAACAAATTGGAAAGGTGTTATATTCTTTCCCACAACAGCAAACCCTTCAAAACGAAGAGAGTAAAACTGAAAGTACCCGTTAGCTTTCAATTACCAGTGATAGAGAAAAACTAGAAGTTACAACAACGTTATCTAATATAGATACTGTACTCATTTGCTTACAGGTATGCTATTCCAGAACACCACATCTTCCTCTCAATACCCACATCAAACAAGGTTTCAAGGAGCACAACTCTCTGGGGCAGCATTAATTTTAAATGAAAACCTCTTAAGTTGTTTTACCAGTTTAGATTCTATCTGAAACAACCAGTGTCTCCCACGCAGCTGCCACACTACTTAGAAATGCAGGTTTGGCATAATTTCAAGGTCAAGATGGTTTATACAGCAGCCAGTCTCCAAAAGTGAACGAGCAAAACTGTCAACACTCACGGAGGATTTAAGAAAAAGTTAGATCCGTGAACTGTGAATTCCAGGAAGGGAATGGCTCATTTCATTTCCCACAAGGCAAGCGCTCACAATTTTTTATTCAACTTTGAAAAAGCCGCATCTTACAAACAGAGAGGGCGAGAACTTCAAGGCACTACACCCTCCAGAATGCTAAGAGCATTCCGTTATTACCCTAACAGCGCTGAGCCTGCGGGCATCAGCCCAGTTGGTCAGGACCTGGGTAGATAAAAGCAACGCGGGACGGCGCACCACCGCATTTCGTACCCTAAGGTTAACAGAAAACCCCTTGCTCTCGGGCCCAGGCTCACCTGCCTCTGGAGTCGGGAAGACGCGCGGCCCCTGGCCACCTCAGAGGGGCGTCCCCGCTAGCTGCTCAGCTTGTCACCGGACACTACCCAGAGCGGAGGGTCCCCTGGCGACTAGGGAAGGAGGACTCGGCAGACCGCCGCGCACTCGTTAGGAGTCTTCTGTCTCGGAGCGGAGCAGCGAGAGCCACAAATCCCTCAGGTACTCTCCAGCGGCCCGTGCGTGCGCGCGCTCGCCCGCCTCGTCGCTTAGCAACTTGCGAAGCCTTCCAGACTTCGCGACACGTCAATTCCGCCCGCCCTTCCAGAGTGTGAATAGTTTTAAAAAGACTCTGTTTCCGGGTCGAGCCGATTCTACGCAGCGGAAGGTCTCTTTACCTCCCACGTTTACCCTTGGGGTAAGATAAGTCTCACTCGCGCAAGGGTCGGAGACGAAGCGAAAGGGTATCTCCTCCCTCGAGTTCCACGTGCCTCCCCTCCCACCAATTACTGGGCGCCAACAGGCGGGTCCTTCCTCCTAAGCACAAATCTTCGGCTCATCGCTGTCCTCCAATCACAGCGGCCCCCCCTCGGGGACTACTTTGCAATCGGCGAAGAGCGCAGGGAGAAGGGCGTGAGTGGACGCTCTCACCTCGGGAAGTGTAGTTCAACACTTGAAGGAAATGCGTTGAAGAGTGCGCCATAATCCTGCTGCAAACTACAGTTCCCAGAGGGCAATGCGGTTGGGAGACGAGCATTTTCTTTCTAACAGCGCTGGCCCTCCCCAAGTCAGTTCCGCAGTAGAGGTGACCTGACTCCGTGAGGCTAATTTTGCAGGTGCTGAAATTGTTCGCGCACATCCTGATCATGGTGAGTGTTGGCCCCTGGCCCTGCTTACCCCCGACCTTCGCGCCCTTGTGTGGAGTTTCTTGCACTTGAAGGACTTTGGGGGTGGGGGGCGGCTGTGCAAAGCACTGTCTTTTGAGCCCTTTGGAAAAACCCGACTCATTTTTTGGGGACTGTCGCAGAGACCCAGTAATTGGGAAGGGGTTGGTTGCCACCTGGGGAGCTCTTACAAGGACTCTGGAGAAATTTGTCCTTGGAGAGGCTTGATCTCAATCCTGCTGCATGGCATGGGTGCAAAATAAGCTGCGGGTTTTCTCCAAAACCTGATATAGGATTTGATAAGGATGGTAAATTTGATTGTTGGCGAGGTGTTGGGTCCTTTTTTTTTTTTTTTTTTAGCCAGCAGTGTATTTAAGGGCTTTTATCACAAAGCCCTTGAAAGCAGAAGGCCCTTAATTGTAGATTGTGCTTACCAGCTCCTCCAGATTAAGATCGACGTTTTCGAGAGCCGTGTTTCCGCCATATCTAATTTCATAAAACGTTATTTAAAATCTGTTCATTGATACACTTTTGTAACGACAGGATGTGTTGCAGTGATGGCATCACTAGCCAATAACTAATGCAGATGTTCTTTGCTGGTCTGTAGGTTATGAATTCTAGAGCCAGTACTCTTAATGTTACACGATATAGCCATCTTGTCAAGGTCAGGATGCCTACATCACCGCATCTTGTCTCTCCTGAAGGGGGGCAGGGTGGTGAGGGAACTCTGACGTATGAATAATCTGCATGCTGTTTGAAGGTGACATTTGACATCAAACAAATTTCTCCAGTACTTGTATTTGTAGTTGAAGTTATTCTATCCCCGTTATCTCAAAATACTGAGATAGGTGGGGATTATGGGGAAATATTTGAATGAATTGGAAATTTTCCAGAACCTAGAAAGACATATTTTTAAGGCAAGTGGATTACTGCCTCCTCCACCTTTATAAGGGACCAACGGGGACAGCTACTAATTCTCAGTAAATGTTAAACCTCAGTTTCCTACTTATGATTTAAATGATGGTTTCAGTGGCCTCTGACGTAATAAGCTTAGCAAGAATGTAGAGGTAACAGAGAACCTGAGACTTCATAATTTTAGAACTGGATGAGACCTTTAAAGATCATTTTGGTAAATCTCCCCCCACTTCATATCTTAAAATTGACTTTATTGAAACCCAAAGAGAATGATTTACTCAAGGTCATGCAGCAGTTTGCTCCCAAGAGCCTTACAACTCTTCCCGTCATACCATATTGTACAATTCAGACAATTACCAAGTCATTTTGAAAATTTATTCTTAGTAGCTGAGGTTCTGGAGGAACATACAAATTCAGATTGCAAATACAAACTGAAATATTTTATCAGCATTTATATTACCTGATAGCTTTATTCCCTGCAATTCAGAATATTGAAATTCTAGAATTAGAAGGGAATTTGGAGATTATTTACTCTAATTTTAAAAGGTAGTCTGGTGAGGTTAAATGATTTTCCCAAGGTCATGGAGAATTCTGGGCCCCCATTCTTATGTTGTTTTGCAACACAGTAGATCAAGACAGGCGTCACCCCTGGAAGGTCACTCGGGCACCAGATAACACAGAGATGTCCCTAAGAAAGAACTCTCCTGTCATTTTACTGAAACTGACAGCCTTCTCAGGTGACTCAATCTCCTTGCCTCCTCCAGAGACCATGTGAACAATTACTGAGTTTAAAAAGAGCCACCTTTTGTAAGCTGTTCAAAGCAGTTTTCTTAAAAGAGGAAATAGGGAAGGTCAGCAAGGATTAACCATATGAAGGAATCTGAATGATAGTTTTTTAAATTAGAGAAATATATGTAAATTATAAACTAAAAAAGGAATATGGGTCTATCTGAAGACTAACAGAAAGAACACTTACATTCAGGCTTTACAGCTGAGACTTCAGCACATGCGCAAGGCAGTCTGAATCTGCAGGAAGGTCATTAGAGCCCTGCCAAGAGCAGAGATATTCCTTCTTTGGATCTTGGCAGACTGCCCAGATATCTAAGCAAAGAATAGTAACCTGTCTTCACACTGTAACATTGTAGAAAGTCAGCAGGAATCTCCCACCGTCCTGCTTTTCTACTGCAATGTTGCAAAGAGCAGAAAGAACCAAATACGCACATCCTTTCCCATTTCATAATGAAACATTCAGGCATACTAGGCTTCATCCTCCTTTTAATAAGATAGAATTACCTATCTGAGAAAATAATTTTTTCATAGACATAGAAGAAGGAAACTGGTGAGATGGAATTAGCAGCTCTTCATTAGTTGTCCACAAGCACTTTGAGGACTGTGATACTGGGAGCACATTTTTTTAGCAGCTAAAATTAATACCTAAGATTGACTACACTGGGGGCACTGGGTGGCTCAGTGGGTTAAAGCCTCTGCCTTTGGCTCTGGTCAGGATCTCAGGGTCCTGGGATCAAGCCCCGCATCTCTGCTGAGCAGAGAGCCTGCTTCCCCCTCTTTCTCTGCCTGCCTTTCTGTGTACTTGTGGTCTCTCTCTCTCTCTGTCAAATAAATAAATAAAATCTTAAAAAAAAAAAAAAAAGACTACATTATTGTGTTCTAACCATCTACCTGTAATCTTTACAGATAGTGATAATCACTTTCCCCTCTATTTCTTATCCTGGCTTGCTTTACCTTGAAGTTTTTATTTTTTTATTTTTAAGTTTTTATTTTTCTTAACCCTTTTATTAATTCAACAAATATTAGTTGAACACTGTAATGGAGTACAATTTTGAGTCAAAGGCAGACTGCTCTCACAGCAAGGGAGTAGTGGTTCACAGTCTGGTAGAGAGTAACAGACATGCAAGTAGAACACTACAGGGTAGAAGAATCCTTAGAGGAAAATTTTGTGGTGACAGAGACCTATAATTATAGTATTTGCAACATACTGTTCTTAATGCTTTGTATGTTAACTCTCAATCTGTACAACTACCTTATTTTTAGGTAGTTCCTATCATTATCTCCATTTTACTGTGGGGAAACTGAATACAGAGGTTAAGTAACTTGTCAAAAGCATACAACTGATGAATTGTAAAAACAGAATTTGAACCCAGAACATCTGGCTCTAGAGGCTATCTCCTTACTACACTCTACCACCTGTCTAGCCCCCTGTTTTCGAAAATTGGGTTATCCTCTTGTTTCCTGCATATGGTTCACTAATTGATTCTCTGGCTTAAAATAGTACCAGGTACATAATAGAGATTCAGTAGTGTATTGTGTAATGAATTAAGTAAGATAACAGTTCATCAGTTAATTAAAAAAACTATATCATTAGACCTAGGACATAATTTTCCTAACTATAGCTGGAATTATTGTGGTCACTAAGTTTCCAACCCTCTCAATGCAAGTATATATGAATAAAATATCTTAAACAGTTTTGTAAAGCATGTTAGGTGTGCTTCCAAACATTTCTTTTACATTTCCCAGTTTGGGGTAGTAGATCCAGCTATTCCTTCCTCAGATATTTGAACTCCAACTATATGCCAGGCATTGTTGTATGTAGTTGGAATACATTAGTAAATAAAACAAAGCCCCTGTCCTTAAGGAGCTTGCATTCTAAAGAGAAAGGGAATTATTTCTTCCTCTATTCCCTTTTTCTCATCTACTCTACTTGAAGGGAAGAGGGAAAAATGACAGAATTAAAAACATGTAAAGGCATGGAGCACCTGGGTGGCTCAGTAGGTTAAAGCCTCTGCCTTCGGCTCAGGTCATGATCTCAGGGTCCTGGGATCGAGTCCCGCGTCGGGTTCTCTGTGCAGCGGGGAGCCTGCTTCCCCCTCTCTCTCTGCCTGCTTGTGATCTCTCACTCTCTCTCTCTCCGTCAAATAAATAAATAAAATCTTTAAAAAAAAAAAAATGTAAAGGCCATATGATAAAAAAATAACCATAAATGATAACTTTAGCATTCCTTATAAACCTAAAGTTTGTTTGGAATCATAAGAATGTATTGAAATAAAATGTTTTATTTGGGGAATTACTGTATTTTGTCTTGTTAGGGGTATGAAGGCCCAGCGGAAAAGTAGGTGAAGAAAATGGGGAAGAGACTCAGAAGGTCAGGGAATAAACTCTCCATAGTTTTCTCCTATTTTTCATTCACACCCTGGTCACATCTGTGAGGAAGAAATGCATACATAGTCTGCTACATACAGATCCATATCTCTACAGTAGTTGACACTTCTTTCCTCATAGTTTTTTTCCTTTGATTTCTGTGGGTGTCACATTGCTAAATGCTTCTGACCTTCAGAGGTTATAGAGGGCATAGGACATTAGTCTCCTTCCATCCCAAAGACATGACTCACCTGGAAGAGGAAATTCTAAATATAAAGATATCAAAGGCTTCTGTCCCCATTCATTTCAGTGGACCACTTCTCTCATGCAGGTAACAATAGAGGTGACTCAGTGAAAGTCCCTTTACACAGCACTGTCAAGGAAAAGAATAGTTCACCTTGATCAAATTTGTACATCTAATGTATCCATTAAATTTCCAAACATTTTTGTTCAGCTCTTTTTAATATAAATATTTCTGTCTTTTTAATTCTCTGAGCTTCTTTTTTTTAGTGACTCAGGATCATCACTTTGAATATTAGTTATTATTTTTGTCCATATGTCTATTTTGTTCAGGATCTGTTGAGGTCTATAAGGCGACTGCTATTATAACTATTACATTCTTTGTACTTCTCCTCCCTCTCTTTTAAAATTAATTTTCCTTTGGAATTAGGTTGTCAAATGTCGCTATATTTTGATGTAGTTATTTAATAGTAAAATTTATTATAGGTCAGTATTCACTTGCTTTCCTTTCTCCTTAAATAAAAAATAATGGCATATTTTTCCTCCTTCAAGTAGTCAAGTTGAATCATGATTAGTAGTTTTACTAAAACTTTCTAACTCAGGGTGCCTGGGTGGCTCAATGGATTAAAGCCTCTGCCTTCGCTCAGATCATGATCTCAGGGTCCTGGGATTGAGCCCAGCATCGGGCTCTCTGCTCAGTGCCTGCTTCCCACTCTCTCTCTGCCTGCCTCTCTGCCTACTTGTGATCACTCTCCTCTCTGTCAAATAAATAAATAAAATCTTTAAAAAAAAAAAAAAACTTTCTGACTCATTGTAAGTGGAAAATTTTAACCACTGTCACACATCTTCCTGGTGTGAGGGATTCTATTCTAGCAGATGGGGAGTGGGGTTGCATAAGAGGATTTATGAGGTTCTAATCACCACCAGGGTTTGTGTCACCATATAAGGCACATCAACACTGTTGGGCCTGTTTCAGTGGCAAAATAGCCTTAAAGAGATGGATAAGATTTTGTAAGTAACTCCAGGATAACAGTGAGAATTAAGTAACACTGCATAAATATCTAGCCAAAGGACACATGTTCCAGAATTTGTTCAGCTGAATTGTGCATGCTATATTTACTGGGAAAAGCCTGAAATAAGTTTGTCTTCCACTAAGCCAAATGTGAAGAGACTTCAAATTTTACATTAATTTCTGAAGTATGTGGTTGTCTTATTATAGAGAAAATCCTGAATGTCTTCAGGGTAAAATAGCATTTTTAAATAAGATGTTAATTAATGGGTCTCTTTCATTACAGTCTGAACCAATCAGAGTCCTTGTGACTGGAGCAGCTGGTCAAATTGCTTATTCACTGCTGTACAGTATTGGAAATGGATCTGTCTTTGGTAAAGACCAGGTAGGGGTCTGTGTACCTCAAGTCAAAATAAGAATATTGTTAATAAACCTTGTATTTAGCTTCAAAGAAATATTATAATGATATTTATTGATATTTAATTGCTATTTATTGGGTTTACTGGGCACACTGCTATAAATGTCAGCTGGTATCTTATTTATATGTACCCCTCCAGCCATTGAAAATGCTCTGCAAATCAACTATTCTGCATATTTTTAGTTGACTTGTTACAGCCAGCAGATATCTGTCACTGGAAGGTTTTCACTAGTAGCAGTAACTATTAGGGAGAGTCATGTGGGAGAGAAAGTTGCTAAATTAGCACTAACTTATTGATAATAGACTCAAAATAGTCGGAAGGCAGATCTGCTTTCCAGTTTAAAGAGACACCCCCTATTCTTTTATTTTTTGAAGTATAATGACACCCCCTATTCTTATTCCCCTATTCCACTAAATCCACCAAAATCCTTTCTAAATCTTCATTTATTCCTTCTCTTCATCCACAGATACCAAGTTCTTCCTTCATGTCAAATAATATTTAGCTTTCCATGAACTAAAATTAGATACATAGCTGTGAACAATAAGAGTGAACTATGTTTGGGGCAACTGGGTGGCACAGTTTGTTGAGCATCTGACTCAGGTCATGAGATCAAGTCCCACATCAGGCTCCGCTCTTGGGAATCTGCTTGAGTTTCTCTTCCTCTGCCCCTCTCCCTCTGTGCGGGGGTGCACCCATGCTGCTCTTTCTCTCTCAAATAAATCTTAAAAAAAAAAAAAAGAGTAAGCTATGACATGTCACTTCAATTTGCTATTTTTTCCATTTATACTCCTTTAAAATACAGTAATGGAAATTCTCTTACTTTGTTAGCTTTCCTATTTCTGAAAATGGCATGTTAAATATCTGAACTCCTAAAATAATTATAACTAATTAATGGGAATTATACACATATATACACCAAATAAACAAAAACTTTACAAGAGGACTTTTTTGTGACTAAATGATATAACCTACACTGACAGATGTCCTTGCTATTTATTTGGCAGCCAATAATTCTTGTGCTGTTGGATATCACTCCCATGATGGGTGTCCTAGATGGTGTCCTAATGGAACTGCAAGACTGTGCCCTTCCCCTCCTGAAAGGTGAGTTGAGGGGGGGTGGAGGATAAAAGGATTTTTATAGTATTTTATCTCTTTCAAAAAATAGGTTTAGATTTTTAACTAGCCTCTCAATTAAAAACTGTTTCATAAAAGTATTTTTTGTTGTTTTTTGAACTTTTGAACTACAACTATTTGGTAATATGTATACCAAGAATAAATAAGGGTAAAAGCAAGAAGTAACCAATGTCAGTTAAGAGACTGCTTTTTTCCAACGTGCTTGTACATAATTTACCTTACTAATTAAGTATAATATTGCACAAGGGTTATACACCTGAGTTTGTCTGCGTTGTGTTGTTATTTAAAATCTATTTAAAAAGTAGTAATAATGCCTAAATTATGCAGCTCTAAATGATGTCTCCCAGACTCATATGTTATTACCCTGAGGCTGGAAATTGTTTGGTTCCTCACATGTAGTCCTAACCCACAGCCAGTCATCAGACTGAGATACAGCATAAATTGTTCTAATCATATGCTGCATAGTTTGAAAAAGCCCATGAGAGTTCTACTAAGAGCCTTTAGGAATCATTGAAATATTACACAAATGTAAGATAGAAGTCTTAAATTTGATTGATGGTTTCACTAAAATGTTAGGTCAACTTGTAAACTAAATTGAGTATTTTTCTTCAGGTATACCTTCATTATGATCATTTTCTTTTAGTAAGGATTAGTTAATAATACTGTCCCAAGTTTGCACAGAGCAAAATATATACATACTCAATGGAAATCATGCTCAGAAGGATGCCTGGGTGATACAGTGGGTTAAGTGTCCAGCCCTTGGTTTCAACTTGGTTCATGTGCTGGAGCTCTGCATCGGGTTCCACGCTCAGTGGGAGTCTACTTGAGATACACTCAATCTCTCCCTCTCCCTTTGTCCTCCTCCAGCATATTGCATGTTTGTGGGTCTCGCTTTCTCTCTGTCTCTTAAGATTGAATAAATCTTAAAAAAAAGAAAGAAAAAAAAAAGTCATGCTCAGAATTCCTGTGTCCATTCAATAAACATTTGCAAAGGGATACTCTGTTGTCTGAATCATTTGGTTGCACAGTTATATAAGAGAGTGCATTGCCTTGCCAAGCTATTCTGCTGGCTCCCTTTCCTCAAGCTCTTTCTTTTTTTAAACTGAAGTATAGTTGACACACAACTCACCCTCTATTTCCAAATCAGCTTTGTTGCATTGTCACATTTTTATTCCTTTCTCTGCTGAGTTCTTCTGCTCTCAGTAATGGGTCCAGCTTACAGTCAGCTTATCCTCTGTCAGCTGTGAATATGACAGGGAGCAAAGATTGTGCAAATAAGGATGCATGGCTGGGAAGAAGGTTCCCCTCACCAACTGGTGTTTCTTTGTATACTTGGGGGCTATATAGCAGCCTTACTGTAACACAGGTTGACTCCCCTAAAAATTTACCAATGACAATGGTGAATCCTGGTTGTCTAAGTCCATTTGGGCTACTATAACAAAAATACCATGGACTGAGTGGCTTATAAACCACAAAAATTTAATTATCATAGTTCTAGAAGTTGGGAAATCCAAGATTAAAAGTACCAGCATATTCATGTTCTGGTGAGAGGCCATTTCCTGGTTCCGTCTTCTTCCTGTGTCCTCAAGGCAAAAGGAGTGAATTATAAGGGCATTAATCTTATTCATGAGGGCTCTACCTTTATAACCTAATCATCTTGCACAGGCTCTACCTTTTAATACCATCACATTGGGGATTAGGTTTCAAGCTGAATTTTATGAGGGACAGAAACATTCAGTTTGTAGCACTGGTCATGGCATTTTTAATACAGGCAGTAAAAGAGAGTGATGATGTATGTTCTTTAATCAAAGAGTAAGTGATGTATGTTTATTGGACTAGCACAGCGAAATAGTGGTTGACCTCTGGACCAGCCTGGGCTGGAATTACAGGTTCACTGCTTTTTGATGGCAAAATAACCTCCTTAAACCTCTTTGTTTTCATGTATAAAATATTAAGATTAAATTTGATACAACAAAATTCATAGTGTTATTCCTCGTATGAAACTCCTCAATAAACATTATTTTGAATCTGTGATTGATACCTTAAAGGTTAAGTAAATTAGTTTCTCCTTCATGTTATCTTTGGTAATTGGTTGGAATAATAAATGCTGCACAGTTAAAAGTTATCATATTGTGCTTTGCATCATATTTGATCATAGAACAAAAGCTGTAGAGTTTTCAAACTTGAAATAATTACTGAAATAGGAAAAGCAAAATTAATTTACATTTCTGCTAATATTACGTTTGTTGATTATAGAATTTTTACTTTCTTAGGCCCCTAAAACTTTTATCATTGTGATATGTAAAGTAAACATTTGCTACAAAATGAAAGAATTACTGGCTAGATTCACTGTGAAAAAGAAAACCTCAGACATTGGTGTTTCAGTAACTCTACATATTTATTGCCCTGTTCACAGATGTCATCGCAACAGATAAGGAAGATGTTGCTTTCAAAGACCTGGATGTGGCTATTCTTGTGGGCTCCATGCCAAGAAGGGATGGCATGGAAAGGAAAGATTTACTCAAAGCAAATGTGAAAATCTTCAAATGCCAGGGTGCAGCCTTAGAGAAGTATGCCAAGAAGTCAGTTAAGGTAACCAATACAGTATTTTATGGGGTTTTCATTATCATAATTTGAAACTACTTCTTTTAACATTTAAGTAAAGACAAAATTATTTGCCTTCTCCCCCCGTAGTTTTCTGCAGTGTTCAGTAAATACAGATAGAGTTTTACTTGATAAGCTCTCCTTTTCTGAGTTTTTTTTTCTTATATTGTAGAAATCTTTATTTAGAGGTGCTCAGAAATATTTTTCCCATTACTTATATGGAAACTTAATTTACATACCTATATAGAAGGCACAGAACCTTCTGGTGCCTTTTCGCTGCGTGGGAATATTTGTTCAGACATTTGGATTTGTGTGTGTGATAGTAGGGAGAGATGGCCGTAAGCTATGTTCTCAGCAGTGAGAGATGGTGGCTTCTGAAATGCTCAGATTTTTCTCAATCCAGAGAAATTCTGATACACTTATCTCCTGAGTTGCGTTGGTATGGCTTTCTCTTCTCTTTGTGTGCAAGCTACTTTAGTTTCTGAATTTGCCTTAATATTACAATAAGGCTTCCTTTTACCAAAAAAGTAAGCAAAAAAGGCTTGCTGGTTAGAAGTTTTACTGATTTTGTTAGACTTGTTCTTCTCAATCCTGACTTTAAACCAAACTAAGGTAGGGGCACCTAGGTGGCTTATTGGGTTAAAGCCTCTGCCTTCGGCTCAGGTCATGATCTCAGGGTCCTGGGATCGAGCCCCGCATTGGGCTCTCTGCTCAACAGGAAGCCTGCTTCCCCCTCTGTCTCTGCCTGCTTGTGATCTCTCTCTGTCAAATAAATAAAATCTAAAAAAAAAAATTTTTTTAAACCAAACCAAGGTAAAAGAAAATGTTTAAGAATTTAAAGTTGCCAATTACAATGTTCTGTTATAATATTTTATACATACCTGAATTTTTGCTTTCTGTAGAATTCATTTTAAATAGCTTTTATTTTCTGTAATCATTAACAGAAAATAGTAGAAATGAACAGAAGTCCATGGGTCTCTTAATAAAAAATGACAGCACTGTTTGGACTGCTCCAGGTTGCTTAGAGTCCTTCTGCTTGCACGATAATCACCCTTCAGCTAAGTGTCCTTTTTAGGAAAATATATACTGACTCAACTGGAGTAGTTAGGGGCATTAGAGTATCAGATCTTCAACTTGCTCTCCAATGGGCCAAAAAGAAAGACTAAGGGGAGAGAGAGAGAGTGTGTGTGTGTGTGTAGAGAGAGGGAGAGAAATGGAAAAAATTAGGGAATCTGGGTAAAGAGGATGTGGGAGTAGTCTTTGTAATAAGCTCACAGCTTTTCAGTAAGTTTGACATTATTTCCCAGTAAGTTTATAGTTTTATTAAAGAATTTAAAACTTAAAAGGTAAAGTACATGTAGACATTTTCCTATATTGTATTATAATATTGTATATCCTGTACCTCCCCCACCCCCAAAAAAAAGTAGCCTGAAGTACTTTCTGTTAAGGATTGATTGCACAGGTATGGAGTGGCTAGGACCTGGTAATCTATATTTTAGCAAACCCCAGTTAATTATTAGGATTAGACAAGATTAAAAAAACTTTTAATTAATAACAATAAATTATTGTCCTAACGTTAAACTGCTCAAGTAGAATTTCTTTCTTGGACTACTTTTATAAGAAGGAAAATTTTATGAATGAATTGTTCTCTCTGAGCCTTAGATTACGTGTTTGTGTGTTGTGTGTGGTAAATAGATAAATGCTCTGTCTCTGTTTTGACGCAAAGCAAAATAGATAGACATGTACCTTCAGTCTTGGATGCTGCCACCTGGAAAGCAACTTGTGTACATATTGGTAGCTTTATTAAAGAAAGACATGTTTTCAGTAATCACACCAGACACCAACAGTGGGGTGGAAATACTATAGAAACTACAGTGGTAACTATACTTAGCTCATACAAACTTGATACAAAGGCTACATGTTATACATTTATCAGTCATATTCTAAGATAGTTTAGTTCATCAGTAGATGGTGTGTAACTTTGTTGTGCCTCCCATGTATCCTAGGTTATCGTGGTGGGGAACCCAGCCAATACCAACTGCCTGACTGCCGCCAAGTCAGCACCATCCATCCCCAAGGAGAACTTCAGTTGCTTGACTCGTCTGGATCACAACCGAGCTAAAGCTCAGGTAGAAAAACATCTTTTAGGGGCGCCTGGGTGGGCTCAGTGGGTTAAAGCCTCTGCCTGCGGCTCAGGTCATGATCTCAGGGTCCTGGGATCGAGCCCTGCATCAGGTCTCTGCTCAGCAGAGAGCCTGCTTCCCCCTCTCTCTCTGCCTACTTGTGATCTCTCTCTCTCTGTCAAATAAAAAAATAAAATCTTTAAAAAAAAGAAAAGAAGAAAAACATGTTTTAAAATCTTGAATGTTCAGCTTTAAAACGTTTTTTCTCTCACTTTTGAAGTAGCTAAATCTTACTTTTTTGTTTTTGTTTAGTAGGAAGCTATTCTAATTTGCTAGGGAGTCCTTACATCTAGTCTCTTAAGGAGGCTGAACTCATACTTAATTTTCTCAACTATAGTTCATTTCCTAACTATGCCAAAATACTGTTCCTAACGTCCTCTTACTACAGGGTTTAAAAAAAAACCTGTCAGTAGGGGTGCCTGGGTGGCTCAGTCATTTAAGTGTCCCAACTCTTGATTTTAGCTCAGGTCTTGATCTCAGGGTCATGAGTTTAAGCCCTGCTTGGAGCTCCATGCTGGGCGTAGTGCCTATCTAAAAAACAAAAATCAGTTATTAGTATAAGTAACAGGACAATACATAGTTTATTTTGCTAGATATATAGAACGTTATAAAAAAGAAAGATTTGAGCTTTTTGTGTTTTGTGTGGTTCTGCTTCCTTTTTCCCTATAGCTAACCCATCAGACTCAGATTTTTTAATGTTTAATTTTATATCTTATTTTCATATCTTTTTAATATTCTACATGTTTCCATAAAACGTTCTGCTTTTCACTGCTTAGCAACTAAATTTTAATTGTTCTCAAGTTTCCTTACCCTTGGACTTTTAGATAAATGTGTCAAGGGGTCAGTGACCAGTAGCTTTTTGAAAAATGAGATGCCACCGCCAATCATTTGTGCTGGTTTCCTAGGCTTTCTTGGGTCTAAGTGATCCTGGTGCTCTGCAAAGCTGTAACAGTTCTGGTTTCTTGGACATAACCTCTTTCCTTTTCCCTAGCACCTTTCTAGCCATACCTCCTCATCCACAGGTCATCACTGTTAGATAGGTCTGTGAATTTAGTCCTTTTTCTTCTAAAGAAGACAGCTTTGAGGATGCCTGGGTGCCTCAGTTGGTTAGCAGCTGCCTTCGGCTCAGGTAATGATCCCAGGGTCCTGGGATGGAGTCCCATATCAGGCTCCTTGCTCAGCAGGGAGCCTGCTTCACCCTCTGCCTCTGCCTGCCTCTCTGCCTGCTTGTGTTCTCTCTCTCTCTCTCTGACAAATAAATAAATAAAATCTTTAAAAAAAAAAAAAAAGACAGCTTTGTTTAGTTTCAAGAGAACATTTTATCAAAAGATGATGTGAGGTCTAAGTTGAAAAACCACTGCTTTAAACTGAGAATTGATCATCTTTCAGCTTTGGAGTTACCCAGTAACAGAGAAAAGAATTGACATTTGTTAAGCCTCTCCCCTAAGCTAAATGTTCTATGTGTAACTTATCATTTCATTCTTCTAATAACCATATGAGATAGGTTATTATCTCTGTTTTACACACAGAAACCTGAAGCCCAGAGTGGTCTGGGATCATAGTCATATAGCTAGTAAATGATGGAGCTAGCTAGATTTGCCTAACTCCCAAACCCCTAGTTGTGTTCTTACATAATGAGATTATGTGACCTAAGTCTACTTACTAGCTCTGTGACCTTTAGGACGTGTATTCAAGGTATAAAGTGGGATAATAATTCTGTCTACCTCAAAGAGAGGTTATGTGGATTAAATGAGATAAGATCTATGTTAAGTTCTTTCATGGTACCTGTCACATAATAAAACTCAATAAAGATTGGCTGTATTTAGTAGTAATGATTTTTATTAGTAGTGTTATTATTAAGAGGGCTATAACTAAGAATTGAGAAGAGTAACACCTCATATATCTCCTTGAATATTCCATTAATTTAGAAGGTCATTAGATAATAAGCTTAAATTGCAAATACTTCCTGTGAGGCTTTAGGCTGTGAACTGGGTCTTTATCCTTACTTTTTAGCTGAAGTCTAACAGGTGGAAGGAATGGGAGTTCATTTGAATAAGTGGAGGCAGGAGATTTGGGTATATAAAACAGTCATGAAGGAAAAGATGGTTTTAGGTGGTACATTTGTAGGTTCTAGATGGCCAGATGGTAACTTACTTGCAATAGGGGGAAAGAGGTAAAATGACACCACTGACAAACTTGGTTTTTGCTGTTTCAACTGAGGCATTGGTGGAGACAGGCACTGGAAAATTCTGTTTCCAGAGGTACTGCTAAGTGACACTTTGTCCCAGTGCCGGAAACAGTTCTCTCTGTAGGGGCAAAAGTCTGAGTGAGGAAAGAAAGAAGAAGCAGTCTTGTTAGACTTTAACTTTTGGCATATGTTCCAATATGTCAGTCTGGCACAGTGAGAGCTTTTGGGAAGTTTTTTAAAAAGCAGTTTCTTCGGTGGCTCAGTGGGTTAAAGCCTCTGCCTTTAGGGCTCTGGGCTCAGGTCATGATCTCAGGGTCCTGGGATGGAACCCCGCATCGGGCTCTCTGCTCAGCAGGAAGCCTGCTTCCCCTTCTCTCTCTGCCTGCCTCTTTGCCTACCAGTGATCTCTCTCTCTCCCTGTCAAATAAATAAATAAAATCTTTTTTAAAAAAAGCAGTTTCTTCCTTCTGTAGGAGTTGTTCATCCAGTGAGCAAAATAACAAGCTCAAAGACTAATTTCTTACATGAATGTTACTAGTCTTAGATAATTCATTTTGGAAATCAGAAGATCTAGCTACCTAGTGAATGTTCATCACCTGTAGAATTCCCCTGTGCATTTGCAAACCAAAGCTGCATATGAATGCTGACAGGGTATTTTGTCAATAAATCTAATTAGTTAGTATGGGGGGCACGGGGGAGTGGGAGGAATTACTGGGGCTGGAGAATTAGTCCAAAATTGTTTAACAGATCTACATGCCAGACCTGAAAGGTCTAAGGGAGCAAGGAAGTGCAATTCTGGATACACATTAATTTAGACTAGCTCTAACGTGAATGAAATTCAGAAACTGCATCTGCAAAGTGTTGACCTTTGCTGTCCACTCAAAAGTGAATTAGCTCAAGAAAACAAACAAACAAAAAACAAGAGGAAGTAGGCAGCAGGACAAAGGAAGTAAGGAGCTTCCTGTACCTTCACCATACTTTGGGGCAGTTGGGGCTGACATTCCGCAAAATTATAGGTTCTAAGTTCTTGGTAATGGACATCTTGGGTTACTTGCCTCGGGTAAATTTTCTTTTTCTCTGTGATACCAGCTAAATATAAGGGCAGTTCTTCCAAGTCCTTGAAGGTCATGGCACACACAGAAAATGGTACTGATTGCACAGCACACCACTGTGCCTCAACCACTAAGCAGATGAGTAGCTGGATTCTCTAGAAACCAACTATCCAGCTAATTTGTGAAGACTAAATGGTAAATAGCCCTAATACTTGCAGAACTCGAGATGAAGCAAAGTTTAGCTCAGAAGTGATTTTAAATGTCAAAAACAGAATTTTAAGTGAATTCAAATCATTTAACTAGTCTAGGATTTAAGAAACAAGTCTCAGCTTTAAGGGTCATAGTGAAAATAAACACAATTGTATTCCTGACTGATTAATTGGTGTAAAGATGACTCAAGTCACTGCTAACATTTTAGGTATTGGCCTTTTTCATCAGTAAACTTTTTGTTTGTTTGGTTGCTGTTTTGTTTTTTACTTTTTATTTTGGTGAAATTATAGATTCAGAAGTTAAACAGTACAGAGAATCCCACACCTCCATCAACTCACCTCCCCTCTCAGTAACATGTTCCATATCTATAGAGCTTTTTTAAAACTAGGAAATTGACTAAACTACACACAACACTGTTAGTAGACTCAGATTTCTGCAGTGTTTACATTCATTTCTTCGTCTTTAATCACATATGTAGATTACTATAATCCCCACAGTGAAGATACAGAACTGTTTCATCACCCATAAGAGAACCTCCACATGCTGACTCATTATAGTTACACACTCCCTCTCCAGTCCTAAGCTCTAACAACCATTTATCTTTTCTTTTATCTCAATTAATTTGGTCATTTTGAGAATGTTACAAAAATAGAATCATGTAGTGAGTAAGTGACCTTTGGAGACTGACTGTTTTCATGCAAAAGCAGTGAACTCTTTCACGGGTGTTTTTTTCTCCCATTCTTACTGTAATATGAGAGAAGAAAAAATCGCCCACAATGATACCCTAACACATCAGCTCATAAAATCATAAAAATTTTTTTCCAAAACATTCCCTTCTGGTTCATCACAATTCTGCTATCTAATTAAGAACAAATTATGCATACAACTAACCATAATTTCTTTTTGCACATTCCCTTATCAGGTGAATAGCAAAATAAGTGAACTGATTTTATTCATTTATATATCTTTCAAAACATAACTTTCTTTTTCTTTTAATTAAAACATAACTTTCTAACCCTATCTGTGGCTAGTGTACTACACAATATAATTGATAGTCATGTGACTACAAGGCATGCAGGATCTTAAAGTGGTTTTTGTTTGTTTGTTTTTTACATTTTTTAAAATTTATTTTTAAGTAATCTCTACACCCAACATGGGGCTCAAACTCAGGACCCCGAGATCAAGAGTTACATGGTCCCCCAACTGAACCAGCCGTGTGCCTTCTAAAATGCTTTTTGAACCTATAGCTAGAAACTGTTATATTTGGTATCATTTTAGTATTATATTTAAGCTCTTACCTTTGGTTTTGTAATCTGTAAATTGAAGTAAACCATACTTGTAGTAATCTGAGCCCCTTCCAGCTCCAAAATTTCATATTTAGGATTATTTGAAAATTAGGTAATTTATGTATGTGGTATATAATAAAAATTTCACCTAAATATGGAGAAATTCCCATACTCTAAACTGATGGCTCAGAAGTGCTGAGGAGACATCTCCAAGTAAATATAAACAACAAAACAAAGGTCACATTTATATATTCTTAACCTCTTGCTTGGTGTTTCATGTTGGTGTTTTGTTTGATAAACCCCCTATACTGATTAGTTAATCATAACCTGTAGGATGCTCTCTACTCTTAAATATTCTACCCTGTAATGTTTCAGGTTCACATTTTGTTTACACTGTTAAGCTTTAGGAAATTACCAAGCAATATTTTTTTTAACAGATCGATATAACTTGTGGGTTCTCTTGAAGTTTCAGAGGCCTTAAAGATGTTTGTCAAACAGGCACAGTTTGAAATAAAAAGCATTTGTCTTAGTAATGCATCTGTTTTCTATTTAACTAGATTGCTCTTAAACTTGGTGTGACTTCTGATGATGTAAAGAATGTCATTATCTGGGGAAACCATTCCTCAACTCAGTACCCAGATGTCAGCCATGCCAAGGTGAAACTGCAAGGAAAGGAAGTTGGTGTTTATGATGCTCTGAAAGATGACAGCTGGCTCAAGGGAGAATTCATCACAGTAAGAAAAAATCTCTTAACAGCCAAGCATAAAGAACTCTTGAGAGAGACACCACCTTGCTGACCCAACTGTCTCTCCAAGATCATCTCCAGGTGTTTCTCCATTTGGTGGCCTGGTTCTCAAGGAGAGCAGGCCTTTCACGGTTTTTCTGACTACATACAGAGCCAGTCATGATTCAATCTGATCTGATCTGCTGTGTGGCAGTCACGATTGATTGCTAATGTGGAGAAAAACTAGAGTTCCTTCTAGTCATCCAGTTAATCTTTATAAAGAGATCCATTTCTCTGTGTAGAGTGTAGTAAGCTTTCTATGTGGATTTGTAGGTTTCTTTTTTCTAAAACACTGGCACTTATAACTGAAATAGGTTGGTAAGGCCCATGCTGGGTAGTCATATGATTTTGGGAGGGGAAGACATTAAACTGTGGTTGTAGTCTTTCACCCCAGGGTTAGTTTGGAAGTGACAAAAATTGTGCTCTCATGATCAAGTAATGCTGTCTCTGCCTGTCCCCAATCAGACTGTGCAGCAGCGTGGTGCTGCTGTCATCAAGGCTCGAAAGCTCTCAAGCGCCATGTCTGCTGCAAAAGCCATCTGTGACCATGTCAGAGACATCTGGTTTGGAACCCCTGAGGTGAGGACTCCGTAATTTGCACAGACCACTCTTTGATTTTTGTCCTCTGATGCTGTGATATGGAAGGAACATAATCTTGCAGTCAGGCAGGTTAGGTTTATATCTCAGATCAGCTGCCTACGAGCTGAATAATCTGGGGAAAATTACTTAACCTTTGGTTATCTTTTATATGGCATTTACCTTCCTGGGTTGTTAAGGGTTAGATAGAGAACTGGAAAACACCTAGCACACCTCGTGAATGTGATGATTTTTTTTTTCTTAAAACTTATATTAGGCCAGAGTTTCCTCATTTATAAAATGAGGATTTATGTTTCTCTGGCTTACTTCACATGGATTGGGAGAGTGGAGTGAGATAATACCCATTAAAGTCATCCTGTCAGGGATGTGCCTGGTGATGCTTCCCTATACAGTATTGAAGTTATGCACATTGTAAGAAAATGTCACCTAGTTTAGTTTTGTTAATTCAT
Organism: Procyon lotor; assembly: GCA_028646535.1. Taxonomy (NCBI): domain Eukaryota; kingdom Metazoa; phylum Chordata; class Mammalia; order Carnivora; family Procyonidae; genus Procyon; species Procyon lotor. Next base: position 67,845,275 of record CM053610.1, read on the forward strand.
GTGTCATTTGGTTGCATAAACTAATCCCTAAGCACCACGAGAATATAAAACGTTGATTATTGTTTTCAGGGAGAATTTGTGTCCATGGGCATTATCTCCGATGGCAATTCCTATGGTGTTCCTGATGATCTGCTGTACTCATTCCCTGTTACAATCAAGGTAAAGTATTTTGGGGTTATTTCCCTCTGTCCCCCTCTGAGAAGGTAGTTGCATGTTTTTATTAATACTGGTATAATTTAGTCTAGAGAGTTGTTCCTTTACTAAATTAGACATTTCTCTCAACTTTAAAATTCTACAGAGCCACAACTTCGGGTTACTAAAAGATTGAAATTAATCTGGAAAGCAAGATTCAACTCTTGCCATTAGACACTTTGTTATTATGACTCTAATACTGGATATCTACCAATAGTACCTTACTTTTTTTATAGCTATATTAAAGTCATTAGGTTTTTCTTAATGTTTGCTAATAAAATCCTCATTTAAAAATTTTTTCTAGATTGAGTGAGTTTTACATTTAAGTGTTGAACTTTTATCAGAATTATCTGTTAAGATCTGGATTTTTATTTCTTTAGAATCAAACTTTAAAAACAGATACTCCTGTAGTTTTAAGTTCAGTTTGAGTTGTTGCTTGCTGGAAGATCAGTTCTAGTTTAATAGTAATTTATTTGCAATTATTTTCAAACAGAATAAGACCTGGAAGATTGTTGAAGGTCTTACTATTAATGATTTCTCACGTGAGAAGATGGACCTAACTGCAAAGGAACTGGCAGAAGAAAAAGAAACTGCTTTTGAATTTCTTTCTTCTGCCTGACTAGACAGTCATTTTGATGTTACTAAAGGCTCTAAAGCTGAAGAATCTAAATGTCGTCTTTGATTCTAGTACAAAATAACAATAATGCCATACTTAATTTACTTGTGAAAAACACCACATTTGAAAAATTGTGTGCTTCTTGGTATAAATTTGTGACAGTTTATCATCATGCTGTTAGTGCTGCATTCTAAATAAAATATATATTCAAATGAAGATGGCTCAGACACTTATTTCCAGCTAACATTTCATTTCTCTTCAGAAAAGAAACTTGGGTATTTCCCAGCATGGGGTTATGATTTTTTTTTTTAAACCAGAGAAAGGTAGTAAAGACAGAAAATGTTAAAAGTAAAGAATAATTCTCTTCTCTTCATTTTTTTTTAAGGGGGGCAGGAGGAAGAGCAGATGGAGAAGGAAAGAAACTCAAGAAGCAGGTCCACGCCCAACGCAGAGCCCCTCATGGGGCTCGATCTCACAACACAGAGGTCATGACCTGGGCCAAAATCAAGATTCAGGGTCTTAACCAACTGAGCCACCCAGGCACCCCTCTCTTCTATTTAAATAGGATAGGAAAATCCACCTTGTGATAATTAATCAATCTACTCCAGAACGTATTTTTAAACATTACCTACATGAGGCTATTAAATACTCAATGTTTTTTAAATCTCGAAGGTTAGTTCATGCTCTGTGGATAATGTGATTTTAACATTATCGGTTAAGTAGGTTGCAGAAGTACTTTTATCAGTTTAAAGCCATTTGATGAAATTACAAAAATCATTTTTTGTGATGGAAGGAAAAGGTAATAAGTCTTCCCTTGATGTATTACCTTATAGCAGATAAGGAATAATTTACATTTCATAACTGGTAAATGCCACAGAAATGCATGCTGTGAATGGGAATGTTCTCAATCTAAGCTTATAACTAGAACAGTGTTGTTCAAAAAAATTGGACTTTTTTTCCAAAATTCATAAGGAAAGGAGACCTCTATCTTCTCATTCTTGTTCTTAATTCATTGTACATAATAGACAATATCCTAAATCTCTCAGGCCTAGTCTAGTGCTCTTCATAAGTACTCAAATACTTAGTTGGATTTGTAACATAAAACTACCTATATCATTTCATATTTCAGATGTAGAAAAAAGAGAAATGAGTGAGTGAAAAGTGGTCTTAGAACTGTTGTTAATCAGATGCATAAAAACAAAATTTCATGGGGAGGGAGATAAACCATAAGAGACTTCTAAACTCACAAAACAAACTAAGGGTGGCTGGGAGGCGGGGGGCTAGGGTTAGGGTGGCTGAGTTGTAGACATTGGGGAGGGTATGTGCTATGGTAAGTGCTGTGAAATGTGTAAGCCTGACAATTCACAGACATGTACCCAGGGGCAAATAATACATTATATGTTAATAAAAAAATAGAATGATAAAAAAAAACACAATTTCATATGAATCCATTTAAATTTTATATAAAGGAAGCATGAATGTGTACCATTTTATTAAATTATTCTCTCTCAGTTCTAAACACACCCTTCTATACTTGCTTACGACACTTGGTTGGAACTCTGCAAACGACATTTCTTTCCCAGCTGCTCCTTAAGAACCTACCAAGAAAAGGTACTAACTAGAGGGAGATCAGCAGGCTGAGGAAGAAGAAGGAACATAGTCTTGCTCCTTCCTGTTGGCTTCTTTTATCATTACCTTCACTCCACCTGATAAATAAGCCAGAAAACAAACAAGTCAAACTTGTCTTTATTTTTTTATGATATCTCAATTAAAAAGTTTGTTTATTTATTTTTTATTAACATATAATGTATTATTTGCCCCAGGGTACATGTCTGAATTGTCAGGCTTACACATTTCACAGCACTTACCATAGCACATACCTTGGGTTATGGACATTGGGGAGGGTATGTGCTATGGCAAACTTGTCTCTGAAAGAACAATTAGGGGCGCCTGGGTGGTTCAGTTGGTTAAGTGGCTGCCTTCAGCTCAGGTCATGATCCCGGAGTCCCAGAATCGAGTCCTGCATCCGGTTCCCAGCTCCGTGGGGAGCCTGCTTCTCCCTCTGAGCTCCCCTCTCATGCTCTCTCACTCTCACTCTCTCTCTCTCAAATAAATAAATACATTTTTTAAAAAATAAAAGAACAACTAATTGGAAGCATGAAGGCAAATAATGTAAATTTTTAAAATATCATGAAGGAAAAACGTACACAAGTTATAGGAGCTAGAACACAGAACTGGAAGACGTATAAACAAAATTAACTCAGTATGTCCACCTCTATTTTATCAACCATTTGTGTGAACGAGCCTATTTGATTCTGTAAATTAGCATCAACAACTTCCCTAAAATCAAGGGTTGCATAATCAAATGAAATAGTAATAAGGCTTTGGAGAGATCAGGTGGATTACTTGTAGAAAGTTTCTCACCAACCAAAAAGCATGGCTTTTTGTTTGACTATTCACATTGGGAAGCTGATCACCTCCATATGCCATTTCTTTATGCTATTCACTCTGTCAGCTTAACCAAGAGAGCAAAGCATTTTATTGAGTCCTCTCTTAATGGACAACCCAGGCCTAGGAAATTATGCCCTTAAGAAGCGTGATAATTTGTGAAAAGCCCAGGCCTTTCATAAGGATTTTACTAGAACTTGAGGAGATGACAAATGGGTGAATTACAGGGCAAAAGACATTACACGTTAATGTAATACAGCTGGATGCAAAAATTTTCAAGAAAAGGTACAATCTGGATAAACCTTAGGAGAGAATTGACCTCTGCAGATCATGACCATGGTAATGTTTATGAAACAACAGAAATAGCCAGCAATGGCTTTTTCAGAAAAATTTAAAAAAATTTTTAATTGTAAAAAAGCATAAAGAATGGGGTGCAAAAACTCTGTAATCCTACTACCAGTTTATAAAAAGTAATAGATACTTGTCAGAAAATCAGTGAAATGGCATTAAATGAATACCAAAAGCCCCTTCCTTCTCTCATGGATGAATGCTTGAAAAAAGTTTTTGGGGGGCAGCTCCCATGGATAAATGCTTGGGAAGAGGGGTTTCTTTTAGAGTGGGGGGGTGCTCCTGGATGGCTCAGTTAAATAAGTATCTGACTGTTGATCTCAGCTCAGGTCTTGATCTGAGTTTAAGCCCCGCATTGGGCTCCATGCTGGGCATGGAGCCTACTTTAAAAAGGTGGGGGTGGGGTGGCCTAACCTTCCAAGAAGAAAAAAATATAAATGCATAGATTTATTTCAAGAGGTGTTTTTTTTTTTTTCCTTGAGTGGGGGCTATATAGTAAAAAGAAACTTCTTTTACTCACCTTACTCCTTACCCACCTGAAGCCCATTTTTGTCTCCTTATCTGTAATACAGAAACATTTAATACATAACTCAAGTATATGCGTGGGTATATGTTTATCTTCCCCTTTCTGTACATAAATTATACTAAGTGCACTATTCTGCACTTTGGTTTTTTTCTCAATAATATATTTTAGAGCTATATTGATATCTATAGAGCTGCCTCATTCATGTGATCAGCTGTGTAGTAGTCCATTAAATGGATATGTTAATTTTATATAGTCAGTTACCTGTTGATAAACTTTTAGGTTCTTTCCAATCTTTTACTACTGTAAAGAAGCTGCACTAATTTTGTAAGTAGGCTATTTCACACGCATAAGTTCTTAAAAGCATAGCAGATTTTTTTTAATAATGCTGAATCATTTATTTTAAAAGCAACAGCCTTCTGGGTCCTATAGTATTATATTTAATAGTACATCTTTAATTGGTTTTCTTCTAAACTCCTTTTTTTTTTCTTTTAATTAGACCTTGATTAAACCAGCCACAATATTTCTCAAGGAATGTTGACCAGGGACAAAGTCTATTAGAAGATACCCTTTTGGTATATAAACTAAAGAACTTGGCTATGAAAAACAAAAAGCAACAGAAGTAGGTTGGAAGGAAGAAACTGGAATAAGAACCCATGATCTTTATGGCTTGTAAACAACCTTAACAAAATTGGAAACCTATCCATGTTTTGGTTTCTGAAAATTGATTGGTTACTACAAGGGCTATTGATTCAGCAGGAGTGTGTTGGCTTTGAGGTATCTTCCTATTAGTGTCGCCTAACTGGTGACTGGTACTTTTTTGTGGGTTGTACTAACAGTAGTAACCATCCTGAGTTTTTATAAGGTCATTAATGCTTACAAAACAGGATTAAATTAGATAATGTTTATATAGGCTGTTGACACTCAGTAGGTGAGAAATAAATGTTACTTCTCTTCATTATATATACCATGCTTAGTAATAGAAGAAAATCACTCACTCCATTGCTAAGGTACCAGACTAATCTGGAAAATTATACAGGCTTGATTTTCTTTTAACATGAAAAAGAAAGTCTACCTTGAAAATTTGAGTCCTTTATATATCCTTTATTTAGTTTGTAATAAGAAATATAAAATAAAGAAAAATAAAGATAACTTTAAGCTTCTAGTGGCTTTAGTATTGGTATTGCCAATAATGCTGATTAGTGGACAGTTCTGTTTCTACTGACTGGAAAGAGGTTATATTACTCTACTACCTCCCTCTAGTATTAAAATGCAAATATCATAGAATTACTTCAACACAGCATCTCATACATAAAAGAAAAAATTATTATGAAAGAAAAAGTATATGCAAATAAGGATTATAGTGATAATGCAAAAAGACTGAAATAAAATTACAATCCATATGACGATTCACAGACATGAACCCTGGGGTAAATAATACATTATATGTTAATAAAAAATAATTAATTTAAAAAAATTACAATCCATAGAAGGATTTTAAAGCTGAAAGAAACCTTTGCATTTATTTAAAAAAAAAAAAAAAGGATCTTTAGAGGCTAAGTACTTTTGTTTGTAAACACCAAAATGCCTTTCTACAACATAGCCAAGAGTGAAAGTAGACTTGATTAAATGGAAAAACAAGTTCAGAAATGAACGCAAACCAGGAGCTTTTGCCATGTCTCTACCCTGCTGGCAGGTTCTTTAGTGCAGAACTGAGCTCTCTCCATTAGCACCTCACCAGGGAAGAAATTTTTAAGAACTCTCAACTAAGCCATTCATGACACAGAATAAATTCTTGCACATTACTCTGGGGTGGGGGGGAGGAAGCTATATCGGCTATGCTTTTGCAATCGGAAGAGCTAATAATTAACCATATTTTAATGTAACTGTTGGAGTGATGATGTAGACCTGATGCCTTTCAATTCAGCTATCCAACTCAAAATGAACTTTCACAGCATTACCTTCAAGATGGGTTGAAAGTAAGATTAAAATGATTACATTGCACTTTCAGAAAAAATAATGACCTCATTCGTTCATTTCATATGTATATACATACACATTTTTATTTCAACCTTTACTGGGAAAATACAAGCAAATATCTTGAAACCCCATGGCTTTTAGGCAAGAAAAATGAAAATAAAAAAGAAAGGTGATTTGTTAAAATTCTTTCTCTGTACTGTTTGTTTTTTCTTATGGTTTTTTCATTTATTAAAAAAAATGCATTTTGCATTTAAACTACTAAATCCTTGAGGATTAAGACAGATTTAAATGAAAGAGAAGCTTATGTAAATACAACCACCTTTGAGTTGGAAATAGAAACAATTTTCTTTTCTGCTCAGATACCAACATCCTGTTGAGAAGAAGATTCTCCAAAATGCTCAAGCAAGTGCTTAGAATGAAAACTCAGCCAGCATGGAGTAGAGGACAGGGAAGGCAGGGAGCATGCTTTATTTCCTGGGGGGAGCCACATCTTTGAACTTAATAGTTTAAGGAGGGAGGTACAATCAGCAACTTAGGTAGAAATGGACTTCATTGTCTTCCTGCAACACATCTAGCACAGTTGAGTATAATGACTAACTTATTAAGAATTTAATTGCCCAGATGTCAGACCTATTTTTTTTCTGACTCTATTAACTGCAATTGTCAAATGATAAGTGATTATCTCCCATCTTCATCCTTTAGATGCTGATCACCAGGCATGCTGGAGCAATTTCTCTTTCAAAACCCTTGGGCTTTGGTTGCCACAATTCTGCATGCCCTTGGTTCAGTTTTGGAAGCATAAGGACCACAGCCCCTAAAATGTGTTACTCTGGATAGAAGAGGGATAATCATTTGGTTTTAAATTGGCTGTAAATTGTATGTTGTGAGGAGGATCTATTTTGGCACTGATCCACGTTAAGATATAAAATTAAACGAAACCACGAGCAGGTTTCCCAGGAAGATTTTCTTTATTCTCCAATCTTCTTTCATTTCTTGTCCACTGACTCTTTCCCCAACCCATGTCAATCGGCTGACCACAAAGGGAACAAGAAAAAAGAATGAAGGGCAGAGAAGTGTTTTAAACTGATATCAGTATGCTGGGTCATGGGTAACTCAGATTATCTACAAAAATTACCCAGCTTCCTTTAAAAAGACTATCAAAAGGAATTTCAAGGCCCATTCTCCTTCACCTCCATCTATCCACATCCCTCCTACCCTTCAAGATTTGGTTCAATTATCACTGTCTCTGAAAACTCCAATCTGAAGTGATTCTTCTTCCTCAAAACTCCCAGAGATTTTCATTGTAATTAACTCATTTGGGCACTTATCATATGCTGGCTCATATCATCTATCTTTGAATCTAAACTGCAATTATTGTTTACTTTTCAAAGGAATTATGTGTTATTTCACTTGACTGTAGCTACCTTGCAGAGCAGGATCTATGTTTTATACTCTCTAACGGCCTAACACCATGCCTTAGGCCTAATGGACTATTAATAATTACTGTTGACTTGAAAATAAGCATCATGCAACTGGTTTACATGAAAAACCCAGGAATTAATTAAATGGCACATTTGGTGACTATTTCCATAAAAAAAGATAATTTTCCTGCTTTGATCATGATTAACTCATTTTCTAAAACTTTAGTCTCATATCCTGAAATTTTTTCTCAGTTTAACAAAGAAAAGTATTCCTAGCAGATGACCTTCAGTTCAAAACCCAAAGCTCTTTTATTCTTAATTTTCCTCAAGATTGTCATGATCTAGGGGCATCTAGGGGCATCTAGGGGCACCTGGGTGGCATCATCAGTTGAGAATCTGACTCTTGGTTTCAGCTCAGGTCATGATCTCAGGATGCTGGGATCGAGCCCCAAGTAGGGCTCCAGGCTGGGTATGGAACCTATTTGGGATTCTTCCCTCTCTCTCTGCCCCTCTTGCTCAGGCTTTCTCTCTCTCTCTCTCAAATAAATAATCTTAAAAAAAAAAAAAAAGATTTTCATGCTCTACAGTCATGATAGTCATAATACCCAAGAAGCATTTATCTCTTCAACAAATGATGTTGAATGCAAAAGAATGAAACTGGACCACTTTCTTACATCATACACAAAAACAAATTCAAAATGAATTAAGGACCTAAATTTGAGATCTGAAACCATAAAATTTCTAGAAAAGAGCAAAGATTTTGACAGTAGCTCTTGCAACTTCTTTTTAGATAGGTCTCCTCAGACAAGGGGAACAAAAGCAAAAATAAACTATTGGGAACTCATCAAAATAGGAAACCACCAACAACCCTCAAAGGCAACCTCCAGAGTGGAAGAAGATATTTGCAAATGACATACCAAGAAAAGGTTAGTATTCCAAATATATAAAGAACTGATACAACTCAACACCAAACAGCACAGGTAATTCACCTAAAAAAATGGGCTGAAGACATGAACAAATATTTCTCCAAAGAAGACATACAGTTGGCCAACAGATACATGAATGCTCAACACCACTCATTATCAGGGAAATGCAAATCAAAACCATAATGAAATATCACCTCACACCTGTCAGAATGGCTAAAATAAAAACACAAGAAATAACAAGTGTTGGTGAGGATGTGGAGAAAAAGAAAACTTTTTGTACTGTTGGTGGGAAGGCAAACTACTGCAGCCACTATGGAAGACAGAATGGAGGTTCCTCAAAAAAATTAAAAATAGAAATAACTTATGATCTAGTAAATATACTACTGGGTATTTACCCCAAAAATATAAAAACACTAATTCAAAGAGATACACGCACCCCAATGTTTATTGCAGCATTATTTACTGCAGCCAAATTATGGAAACAGCCCAAGTGTCCATTGATAGATGAATGGATAAAGAAGAGGTGGTGTGTGTGTGTGTGTGTGTGTGTGTGTGTGTGTGTGCGTGTGTGTAAAATATATCCCATTGTGTGTGTACACACACACAATGGGATATTACTCAGTCATGAAAAAGAATGAAGTCTTGCCATTTGCAATGACATGAATGGAGCTAGAGAGTATGCTAAGTGAAAGAAGTCAGTCAGAGAAAGACAAATATCATATGATTTCACTCATATGTGGAACTTAAATGAAACAAATAAACAAACAAAAAGGGGCAAACGAAGAAACAGACTTTTAACTATAGAGAACAAACTGATTACCAGAGGGGAGATGGGTGAGGCATGGGTGAAATAGGTGATGAGGATTAAGGAATTTGCTTATGATGAGCACCAAGTATTGTATGGAAGTGTTGAATCACTATATTGTACACCTGAAGCTAATATTACATTGTGCTAATGGGAATTTAAATAAAAGTTTAAAAAAATCATCAGTTAAATACTTCTTGTCTTTTTCTGTTGTTGTCTTTTTGTTTTCTTTTTGGGGGGAGTTTTTTAAAATACACTTAAAAATTTTTTTTAATTCCAGTCTAGTTACTCTCTAGATCCATCCACGTCATTGCAAATAGCAAGATTTCATTCTTTTTTATGGCTGAATAATATTTCAGTGTGTGTGTATGTGTGTGTGTGTGTATACACACATATATACATGTATACATACATATATATCTAACACAATAGAAATGTCTATTAATGATTTCTGCCCACTTTTTAATTGGACTGTTTATTTTTTGGGTGTTGAGTTGTATCAGTTCTTTGTGTATTTGGGATATTCTCTTTTTCAGATATGTCACTGGCAAATATTTTCGTCCAGTCCATAGGTTACCTTAGTTTTGTTGGTTGTTCCCTTTGCTGTGCAGAAGCTTTTTATTTTGATGACATCCCAATAGCTTATTTTTGTTTTTGTTTCCCTTGCCTCAGGAAACATATCTAGAAAGAAGTTGCTATAACCAGTGTCAAAGAAGTTACTGCCTTTGTTCTCTTCTAGAATTTTCATGACTTCAGTTTTCATATTTGTGCCCTTAGTCCATTTTGAATTTATTTTTGGGTATGACGTAAAGAAGTGGTCCAGTTTAATTCTTTTTCATGTAGCTGTCAAGTTTTCCCAATACTATTTTATTGAAGAGACTCTTTTTCCCATTACCTATTCTTTCCTGCTTCATTAAAGATTGACCATATAGTTGTGGGTTCATTTATCAGTTTTCTATTCTGTTCTGTTGTTCTATGTGTCTATTTTTCTGTCACTACCATACTGTTTTGGTCACTACAGCTTTGTAATATAACTTAATATCTGGAATTCTGATGCCCCCAGCTTTGCTTTTCTTTTCAAGTTTTCTTTGGCTATTATGGGTCATTCGTGACTCCATACAAATTTTAGGATTGTTTGCTCCAGCTCTGTGAAAAATGCTGGTGGTATTTTGATAGGGATTGCATTAAATGTGTAGATTTCTTTGGGTAGTATAGACATTTTTAACAATTTTGTTCTTCTAATCCATGAGCATGGAATGTCTTTCCATTTCTTCATGACATCTTCAGTTTCTTTCATCAGTATTTTATAGTTTTCAGAGTACAGATCTTTCACCTCTTTGGTTAGGCTTATTCCTAGGTATCTTATAGTTTTTAGTGCATGGTAAATGGGGTTGATTCCTTAGTTTCTTTTTCTGCTGCTACATTATTAGTGTATGGAAATGCAACAGATCTCTGTAGGTTGATTTTGTATCCTGTGACTTTACTGAATTTATCAGTTCTAGCAGTTTTGGGTGGAGTCTTTCATGTTTTCTGTATAGAGTATCATGTCATTTGCAAATATTGAAGCTTGACTTCTTCCTTGCCAATCTGGATGCCTTTTATTTCTTTTTACTGTTTGATTGCTGTGGCTAGGACTTCTAGTACTACGATGAATAACAGTAGTGAGAGCGGATATCCCTGTCTTGTTCCTGACCCTAGAGGAAAAGTTCCCATTTTTCCCCACTCAGGATGATATTAGCTGCAGATTTTTCATAGACAGCTTTTATTATGTTGAAGCATGTTCCCTCTAAACCTACTTTATTGAGGGTCTTTATCATGAATGAGTGTTTTACTTTGTCAAATGCTTTTTCTGCATCTATTGAAATGATTATGTGGTTTTTATCCTTTCTTTTATTAATTTGGTATATCATATTGTTTGATTTGCAAATATTGAAGCACCCATGCATCCTGGGAATAAATCCCACTTGATTGTGATGAATGATTTTTTAAATGTATAGTTGCATTCAGTTTGCTAGTGTTTTATTGAGAATTTTTTCATCCATCTTCATCAAAGATATTGGCTTGTAATTCTCTTTTTCAGTGAAGCCTTTACCTGGTTTTGGAATCAAGGTAATGCTGGCTCCATGGAATGAATTTGGAAGTATACTTTCTTTACTACTTTTTTGGAATAAGTATTAACTCTTCTTTAAATGTTTGATAGAATTTGCCTGTGAGCCATCTGGCCCTGGACTTTGTTTATTGGGAGTATTTTGATTACTGATTCAATTTTTTTGCCTGTTCCAGTTTTCTATTTCCTCTTGTTTCAATTTCTAGGAATTTATCATTTTCTTCCAGTTGTCCAATTTGTTGGCATATAGTTTTTCATAGTATTTTCTTATAATTGTTTGTGTGATCTTGGTTGTTATTTCTCCTCTCTCATTTGTGGTTTTATTTATTTGGGTCACTTTTCTTTTTGATAAGTGGCTTGAGAGTTATCAATTTTATTAATTTTTTCAAAGAACCACCTCCTGGTTTCATTGACCTGTTCTACTGCTTTTTTGTTTTTACACCATTTATTTCTGCACTAATCTTTATTATTTCCTTCCTTCCGTTGCCTTTAGGCTTTGTTCATTGTTCTTTTTCTAGCTCCTTTAGGTGTAAGATTACATTGACATTTTTCTTACTTCTTGAGGTAGACCCGTATTGCTATTTACTTCCCTCTCAGGACTGTTTTTGCTGAATCCAAAAGGTTTTGGACCACTGTGTTTTCATTTTCTTCAGTTTCCATGTATTTTTTAAATTTCTTTGATTTCTTGGTTGTCCCATTCAGTGTTTAGTAGCATGTTGATAATCTCCATGTATTTGTGGTCTTTCCAAATTTTTCTTGTGGTTAACTTCTAAGTTCACAGCATTGTGGACAGAAAAGGTACATTGTGTGATTTCAATCTTTTTGTATTAGTTGAGGCCTGTTTTGTGACCTAATATGTAATCTATTCTGAAAAATGTTCCATGTTCACTTGAAAAGAATATATATGCTGCTATTTTAGGATGGAACATTCTGAATATATCCATTAAGTCCATCTGGTCCAGTGTGTCATTCAAAGCCATTGTTTCCTTATTTATTTTCTGTTTATATGATCTGTTCATTGATATAAGTGGGTGTGTTTAAGTCCCCTACAATTATTGTGTTATTATCAATTAGCTCCTTTATGTTGTTATTGTTTTATATATTTGGGTGCTCCCATTTTGGTACTCTCACTTTGGATGCATAAATATTTATAATTGTTACATCTTCTTGTTGGATTGTCTCCCTTATGATTATATAATCCACTTCTTCATCTCTTGTTACAGGCTGTGATTTAAAGTCCAGTATATCCAGTATAAGTATTGCTATTCTGGCTTTCTTTTCATACCCATTTGCATGATAAATATTTTTCTATCTCCTCACTTTCAGTCTCCAGATGTCTTTAGGTCTAAAATGAGTCTTCTGTAGGCAGCATATAGACGGGTCTTGTTTTTTTAACCATTCTGACACCCTGTGTTAGAGTGTTTAGTCTATTTACATTCAAAGTAACTACTGATAGATATGTATTTTATTACTTGTTTCGTCATTGTTTCTAGTGATTTTCTCTGATCCTTTCTTGTCTTTGTCACTTTAGACCTCTCTGCATTCAGAGTCCCCTTTAATATTTCTTATAGGGCTTGTTTAGTGGTCATGAACTCTCTCAGTTTTTGTCTGGGAAAATTTTTTATCTGTCCCTCTATTCTGAACAATACCCTTGCTGGATAGAGTATTCTAGGCTGCAGATTTTTCCCATTCAGCATGTTGAATATATCATGCAACTTCCTTCTGGCTTGCCAAATTTCTGTTGAGAAATCTCCAGTTAGCCTCATGAGTTTTCCCTTGTAAGTTAGAGACTTCTTTTGTCTTGTGGCTTTTAAGATTTTTTTCTGTGTCACTGTATTTTGCAAATTTAGTTACAATATATCTTGGTGTTAGCCTGCTTTTATTGATTTTGATAGCAGTTCTCTGTGCCTCCAGTATATGAATGTTTCCTTCCCCAGATTAAGTTAAGTTTTCTGCTATTATCTCTTTACTTAAATTATGTTTCTTTTTCACTCTTCTTTTTCTTGAACTCTTATAAGATAGATGTTATTATGCTCGATGGAGTCACTGAGTTCCCTAAGTCTGTTCTTATGTTGCATACTTCTTCTTTCTTTCTTTGTTCAGTTTCATTAGTTTCCATTATTTTGTCTTCCAGATCACTAATTTACTCCTCTGCTTTTTCCAGCCAGCTGTTCATTGATTGCATCAAGCTGTTTCTAATCTCATTTATTACATTCTTCATCTCTGATTATTTTTTTATCCTTTTTTATCTCTGTGATAAGGGTCTTATTGATGTCTTCTATTCTTTTTTCAAGCCCAGTGAGTATCCTTATGATTGTTGCTTTAAACTCTCCATCAGGCATGTTATTTATATCTGTAGCACTTAGATCTTTGGCAACGGCCTTATCTTGCTCTTTCATTTGATATAAATTCCTCTCTCTTGACATTTTGTCTAAATCTCTGCCTTCTCTATGTTAGAAAATCTGGTTATGTCTCCTGCATCTGAAAGTAATGGCCTTATGAAAACGAGACCATGTAGTGCTCAGGGCCTGGCACTTCAGAGAATCTCTCCAATGTGTGCAGTGTGCACTCTGCTATAACGTTTTGGCTGCTCCATCCTTTAGGCCTGTCATTTGCAGAGCTCTCCATGCCTTCTGTGGGCAATGTTTGGGCCCTGGCCTAAATGTGGTGAGTTTAACTAGGTGCACCCTGGTCTGCTTGTGAAATGGGACCTAAAACAACTTCCACCAGAACTGAGGCCCTGCAGAACTTTCTGGTTGGGAGACATAATGTGGGCAAGGGTTTGTGCTGCTCTTCTGGGGGAGGACCCTTCTTCACTGGGAATAAAGCAAGCTTAACTAGGAGGAGCCATCCCACCAGAGCACAAGGTGGGTGGGGCTTAGTGTAAGTAAGTTAGGCAACCAGTGTTGGTGCTACACTACTTCCTGCAGATAGTTCTGTGTTTATGCTGAGGGGCAGGAGAGGGAAATGGCGCCAGCCAGCCTCATTGTTCCCAGGAAGGTGTCTCTGTGAAAACTACCTCTCAGGGATGCCCTCCAAGAAGAGCAAACAATCCCCCCTCCATATGCCCCAGGTGTTCTTCAAATCACGGTTTCCATACCGTCTGCCCCCAGGTTGTTTGCCTGCCTTCTCTCTAGGAGTAGGGCATTGCCCTTGGGCTCTATTTCAGCCAAGTCTGCTGACATTAAAAACTCCAGGCTTTAAGCCCCATTGGTTGCAAGAAGTCTTGAAATTCAGCCCCTCTCATTTTCTAAGCCAGTGGCTTTCAGGAAATGTTCTCCTTGGGTAGAACATTCCCAAGGAGAACATTCCCCTGTGTGATCCTCTTTCTCCCCTTCTCCATGACCACAGCTCCCTTCCCTCCACTGTACCTGCAATCAAATAAATTTGTATGACTTTCCTCCTGTTAATCTACCTGTTGTCAATTTACTGCTCAGACCCAGCCAGACAACCTAAGAGGGTAGTGAAGAATTTTCCTCTCCTATATATATGTATTGATATTAAAACCAAAATTTTGATAGTGAACACCACTTCTGTCAGTTCTATTTATGATTTTATAAGCATTAACAACAACGGAGCTCATCTTTAAGTATCTATTTAAAAGGCATAAATATCAACTGAGAAAAAACCAAGATAGGATGTTAAAATTAGGGAGATTTCAGTCTAAGATTCAAAAAAGATTGCTAAACTTCTGTTCTGTAAGGGAATTCAGAGCTGTAAGTTTACACTACATCTGGTTTAGGGAAATTCAGTTTTTTCATACAGAGGAGCAACTCCCAATTTAACACCTTGGTACATGGCTGAAGGAAGTTGATAACTGCCATTTGCAACAGCTGCCTACCTTTTTTTTTTTTTTTAAGTTTTATTTATTTATTTGAGAGAGAGGGAGCAAGCAAAAGAGAGCACAAGCAGTGGGAGGGACAGAGGGAGAGGGAGAAGCAGATGCTCCCCTGAGCAGGGAGCCTGACCTGGGGCTTCATCCCAGGACTCTGAGATCATGACCTGAGCTGAAGACAGATACTTAACCAACTGAGCCACCCAGGTGCCCTAACTCCCACCTTTTAAATAGAAAGTCATGGGAGTCTGGGAGGAAGGCACATCCTATGTGGTTTAGTGATCAATTGGGTAAAATAGAGAATATCTAATTTGCCCATAAGATCTCTTCTAATGTCCCAGATCCAAGACCAGAATACAGAACACTGCATCTCAGAGCTAGAATGAGCCTCATCATTACCTAGTCCAGTGGTCCCACACTCGGACTCAGCTACAAGTGTCAAAAAACCCCTCAGGGCTTCTCCTTCCAGAAAAGTAGAAATGTTATTTTCTCCCCCCACCCCCAAATTGTAACTTAAATCCTGACATCATATAAAAATAAACATAAGAAGTCTCTGAAAAGTTGAGAGAAGAAGGCACACTTGCCAGGATCTCAAGAAACAACATGGTGGTGAGTTTCTGGGGTTTTCTTTTTGCCTTAAATATCCCAGAAGCCAACAATGTGGAAATGTCAACAGATGCAGACAAAAGAATGCTCCTACATAAGTCTTTGTCCTACATAAGCCTTTTTGACCAAAACAGAAGGAAAGAGGCAGCCTAGCAAGAGAAAAACCACCCAGGCAACAACTGCTCTCCTCCAGCCAAATGCAGGATAAAAGAACTGTGGATCCACTAACCCACACCAGTAAATGCCAAGTGGGGATCCAAAAATTCCACTCAGACCATGCTGTAAAGAGGCATCTTAACCCCACCATTGGGTAGTGTCAGAAAAGACTGAGTAAGTTTCCAGGACTTTCATCCCTACAGGGAGGGCAGTTTGAGGTCATTTCTATGACATCAGTGGAAATTACATGGAGAGTCTGGACTTCCACCCCTTCCTCCACCTTTGTGTTATGGTTGTGTCAGAGGATGGCTATTGGAGGACTTGTGTCACTAATAAGACAGCCAATCCCCCCTTGGTGCCAGTAGAGGCCACATCGGAAGCAATAATGAAACACTCCTACCTCTCCCAGCCAGGGAAATACCAGTGGAGGCTTAGTGGGGAGTTGGAACTCCTATCTTCACCCAACAGTATTGAGGAGTCTCCCCCACACCTGGCTGGATGTCAACAAAGGCTGAGGGAAAGATCTAGTTGTCTACCCCCTTCTGGCAATAAAGAGGTGGTACCCCACTGCTCTCTTCCTCTGTCAGAGTGATATCATAGAAAGTTAGCTAAAATAAAAGATGTAAGCAAGATCTAGAGTGAGATTTAAAATCGTATGACATAATAATGAAAATGTCCAGATTTCAACTGAAAATCACTTATACCATGAGTCAGAAAGATCTCAAATTAAATGAGTAAGACAATCAAGAGATGCCAACACCAAGGTGACAGAAATGTTAGGATTATCTGATAAGTATTTTAAGATAGCCATTATTAAATTGCTTCAACAAGCAATTATGACCATGCTTGAAAGAAGTGAAAAATCAGAAAGTTTCAGCATGTTATATATAATATATATAAATATAAATGTATATATATCTATATAAAAGTTTTTAGCAAGCAAAAAAAAAACTATAACAAAGAGACTCAAAAAACTATAAATTAAGATAACTTTCTAAAAATGTTCAAGTAATTCATAGGAGGGTGGGTAAAAGAAAACAGAGAGAAACAAACAAAAAAACCCAGAGCAAAGAGAAAACAGAAATAAAATGGAAGACTTAAACCACACTTTACTAATAACTAGAATAAATGAGTATGGTCAGATAAACCAATTAAAAGACAGAGGTTGACAGTGATGATTAAAAAACAGAACCCAGGGTGACTGACTGGCTCAGTCAATAGAGCATGCAACTCTTGATCATGGGGTTGTGAGTTCAAGCTCTGTATTGAGTATAGAGATTACTTATAAATAATAATAAAATATAAAAATTTTAAAAAAGCAAAAAACAGGGCCCAACTATGTAATCTCTTCAAATATAATGAGAGAAACAGGTTGAAAGTTTAAAACAAAAATTGAAAAAGATATACCATGCAAATATTAATCAAAACAAAGGAGGGGTAAAATTAGCAGGATACAGAAGAACTCATCAAACAACAGTATCTAATTGACATTTATAGAGTACTCTATAATTTTTTTTTTATAGACCATGTTGAGACCTTTATTTGAGAGGATGTAAAAATACAGACCTATTTTAGAGTATCTGTTAATTCACTTACGGGTTTTTTAAAAATGTGAAAATATCTGAAAAATAAAAATAAAACCAAAAACACAGCACAAATAAAATATATTTCAAACCACTACAGGAAAAAAAAAATTGAGAACTCAAGCAATCCAAGGCAAGAAAAAAATAAAGCAAAAACATGATAAAAATACAAAAATTTGAAAAAAAAATCAATAATAAATTTAGCAGAATACACTCACCAACTAAATCTCAAATTGATCCCTAAAATCATACGCTGTTTATAAAAGACATCCACAGTTAAGAACTGAGAAGCTCAAAGTTAAAAGGACAACCATATAGCAAACAAATATAAAGCAAAACTGATGTGATGTCACACATCAGCAGAAAACACATTCTTTTCAAGTTTCCCTGAATATTTCCAAGATATAGAGTATTCTGGGCACTACAGTAAAACTAACTAAATTTAGAAAAATTGAGATCATACAGAGTATGTTTTCTGACCACAGTAGAACCAAATTAGAAATCAATAGTTAAATGATAACGAAAATCGGGATGCCTGGGCAGCACAGTCGGTTAAATGTCAGACTCTTGGTTTCAGCTTCCGGTGGTGATCTCAGGGTCGTGGGATCAAGCCCCATGTAAGGTTCTGTGATCAGCGTGGACTCTGCTTATGATTCTCTCTCCCTTCTCCCTCTACCCCCTTGCTCTCTCTCTCTCTAAAATAAATAAATGTAAAAAAAAAAAAGAGGTAATGATGGGAACCTGTGTGGTTCAGTTGGTTAAGCGTCTGCCTTCAGCTTGGGTCATGATCTTAGGGTCCTGAGACAGAGCCCTGCATTGGGCTCCCTGCTCAGAAGGAAGTCTGCTTCTCTCTCTCCCTCTGGCTATTCCCTCTGCTCATGCTTGCTCTGTCTTCTCAAATAGATAAAATCTTAAAAAAAAAAATCTTAAGAAAAAAATGAAAATCTCCAAACACTTGGAAACCAGAATAAATGAAAATACAACGTATCAAAAACCGCTGGGCAAAGCAGTGCTGAAAGGAAAATTTATAGCTCTAAGTGCATACATTAGAAAAAAAAGAGTCTCAAATCAATTATCTTAATTTCCACCTCAAGAACCTAGAAAAAGAGGAGAAGATAAAAATCAGAAAGAAAACAGTAAGCATAAGAGTATAAATCAATGAAATTAAAAAATAGGAAAATAATAGATAAAAGCAATGAACCAAAGAACTGGTTCTGTGAAACTATCAGTGAAACTGACAGATCTCTAGCATGACTAACAAAGAAAAAACCAGAAAACAGATTACTAATATCAGTAATAAAACAAGGATATCGGGGCGCCTGGGTGGCTCAGTCGTTAAGTGTCTGCCTTCTGCCCAGGTCAGATCCCAGGGTCCTGGGATCGAGCCCCGCATCGGGCTCTCTGCTCTGCAGGAGGCTTGCTTCTCCCGCTACCATTCCCTCTGCTTGTGTTCCCTCTCTCACTGTGTTTCTCTCTGTCAAATAAATAAAATCTTTAAAAAAAAAAAACAAAAAACAAGGATATCATGATAGCCTCTGCAGACTTTAAAAGAATAACAAGTAAATACTATGAACAATTCTACTCTCAGAAAGTTGGCAACTTAGGTGAAATGAACCAATTCCTCAAAAAATATAAACTACCACAACTCATCCAATATGAACTAGATAATTGGAACTACCCTATAACTATTAAGGAAATGGGATTCATAATTTAAAAACTTCCAAAATAAAAATCTCCAAGCCTAGATAATTTTACTAGAGAACTCTAAAAATGTTTAAAAGAATTAACACCAATTTGCTACATAATCTCTTCCAGAAATTAGAAGAAAAAGGAAATACTTCTCAATTCATTTTATGAAGCTAGTATTACTCTGATAGCAAACTGGACAAGGATAAAAAGAAAAGAAAACTACAGACCAACATCTCTCCTGAATAAGATGGAAAAAATACTTCACAAAATATTAACAAATTATACTCAGCAATATTTGAACTAACTATGACCAAGTGGAGTTTATTGCAGGGATTACAAGGTGGCTCAATATTTGAAAATCGATCAATGTACTCTATCACATTAACAAGATAAGGAAGAAAAACTACATAATCCTATTAATTGATATAGAAAAAGCATTTGACAAAATTCAGCACTCATTCATGATTAAAAACTCTCAGGGAAAATAGAAATAAAGGGAAACTTCCTTAATTTGACAAAAGGCAAATAAAATCTACAGCTAACATACTCAATGTGAAAGAATGCTTTCTGTTATGGGCTGAATTATGTCCCCCAAAAGCATATATTAAAGTCCTCCTAATCCCTAGTACTCAAAATTTGACTGCATTTGGAGATAGGGTTTTTAAGGAGTTAATTAAATTAAAATAAGGCTATTAGGCATCCTTATAAGCAGTAGAGATTAGGACATTCAGAGACACACCAGGGGTATGCATGTACAGAGGATGGCCATGTGAAGAGACAGTGAGAGGCCAGACCAGCCATGCGCAAATCAAAGGGAGAGGCCTCAATAGAAACCAAACCTGTTTATACTTTGATCTTGAACTTCTAGCCTCCAGAATGTGAGAAAATAAAATTCTGTTGTTTAAGCCATTCTATGGTATTTTGTTAATGGTAGCCCAAGCAAACTAATACACTTTTCCTCTAGGATCAGGAATAAGGCAAGGATGTCTGTTCTCTCCACTGTTAACATACTGAAAGTTCTAGCTAGAGCAACAAGGCAACAAAAGGAAATCAAATACATACAGATTGAGAAAAAGAAATAAAACCTCCCTCTTTACAGATGATATAAATGTCTACATAATAACAGTAATCAAGATTAAATAGTACTGCTAAGGAGTTAAACACATATATAAGTAGAACAGAATAAAAAACTCAGAAATATATCCGTGCAAATATGCCCACCTAATTTTTTAAAGTATGTATGTAAGTATGTATGTATGTATGTATGTATGTATTCATTCATGTAAACTCTATGCCCAAAGTGGGGCTCAAACTTAGGACCCCGAGATCAAGCCAGCCAGGCATCCCTGGCTGGGGGATTTTTTAGCTTCAAAAGTAATTCAATGGAGAAAGATAGACTTTTCAACAAATGGCACTAAAGCAATTAGACTGGCAACAATACTATCTTAAACCTAAACTGCACATCTTATAAAAAAACATAATAAATCACAAGCTTATGTAAAACATAAAACTACAAAACTTTTAGAAAAAAAACAGGAGAAAATCTTCAAGATCTAGAGCTAGGCAAAGTGTTCTTAGACTTAATCCTCAAAATTATGATCCATAAAAGCAAAAATTGATAAACTGGACTGCACCAGAATTGAAAAAAATTTCACAATGGGAAAGACCTTGTTAAGAGGATGACAAGACAAAGCGGCAAACTAGGAAAAAATGCTTGCAAACCACATATCCAGCAAAGGAGTAGTATCTAGAATATATTTATCTCTTAAAACCTAACAGCAAAAAACCAGTAATTCAATTAGAAAATGGGCAAAAGACCTAAACAGATATTTAACCAAAGAGGATATACAGGTATCAAGTAAGCACATAAAAAGATGTTCAATGTCATTGGCCACTAGGGAAGTACAAATTAAAACCACGAGGAGCTATTACTGCATACTTAACAAAATAGCTTAATTTAAAGTTAGTGGCCATGCCAAATGCTGGCAAGAATGCAGAAAAACTAGATCACTTATACATTGCTGGTGGGAATGTAAAATGGTACAGTCATTTAGGAACACATTATGGCAGCTTCTTAAAAAACTAAACATGCCATTATCATATGACCCAGCAATTGTACTCCTGGGCACTTATCTCAGAGAAAATAAGACTTAATTTTCGCATAGAAATGTGCACATGAGTGTTTATACTAGCTTTATTGATAATAGCCCCAAACTTTTAGAAAGAACCTAGATGTCCTTCACCAGGTGAATAAACATATTGTACACAATATGGAATACTATTCAGCAATAAAAATAAACTATTGGCACATGCAACAACCTGGGTGAATCTCCAGAGAACGATGTTGAGTGGAAAAAAAAAAAACAACAATACCAAACGGTAATCTATTTACCGTTATTATATAAATAAACTCCATTTATATAATATTCTTGAAATGACAAATTACAGACATGAAGAAGAGATTAGTGGTTTCTAGGGGTTAAGGAGGGAGTCGAAGTGGGAGGGAAGTGGATGGGACTATAAATGGGCACCAATGAGGAATCCTGGCGGTAATGAAAATTTCTGTATCTTGACTGTTATCAATGTCAATCTCCTGGTTGTGATCTTGTACTATAGTTTGCAAGATGTTACCATTGGGAGAAACTGGGTACAGGGTACAAAGATTTCTATCACTTTTTACAACCATATGTGAATCTATAATTATCTCAAAATAAAAAAATTTTATTAAAAAAGAAAAAGGAAATTTTGGTCCCTGGGCCCCATCTATAACTTGATCAATCAGGATCCCAGGAATAAGAACCAAGAATTTGTATTTCTAACAACTTGCTTGACTATTTTTGGACCACCAGCCTGACAGTGGGACATACTACCATTTAAAAACAACTAATATAGGGGCACCCTGGGTGGCTCAGTGGGTGGCTCAGTGGGTTAAAGCCCCTGCCTTCAGCTCAGGTCATGATCTCAGAGTCTTGGGATCGAGCCCCATGTCAGGCTCTCTGCTCAGTGGGGGAGCCTGCTTCCCCCTCTCTCTCTGCCTGCCTCTCTGACTACTTGTGATCAAATAAATGAATAATTTAAAAAAAATAAATAAATAAAATAAAAACAACTGATATAGCCCAGATTCTTGTTGATGTATGGATTCTTTCCAAAATTTCCCCCACAAGTGATCCCTGGGTAGCTATTTAAATATTATCATGGGAATGGACCCACAGCTGGGCAAGGCAGCCCATCCCACTATAGCAGAGTATCGTATAGGAATGCCTTTCAGTCTTGAGCCCAAATTTGCCTCCCTTCAAGTTCTAGACTTAGGTTGTAGGGCTTCTCTGTGGGCCAACTCTTCATCTCTTGTTTTTCCCATTAGATAAGGTTTCAAGTTCCTCCACTATCCTGGACTCACTAATCCTGTACTGAGATATATATATATAATCCAGGCCTGACGGGTTTCCCAAGATGTAGAACATTCAGTGCTAAAACTGAGAAAGTACTGGTCACATCCAGACTCAGTTGGTAACCCTAAAATTAAATTTGTCAGTTCTTCTTTTCTTATTTTTGTAGAGATAGTATTTGTTTATTTATTAGAGAGAGAGGGAGGGCACAAGCAGTAGGGAGGAGCAGAAGGAGAGGGAGAGAGAGAAGCAGATTCCCTGCTAAGAAGGGAGCCTGATGTCGGGCTCGAGTCCATGACCCTGAGATCATGACCTGAGCCAAATGCAGATGCTTAACCAACTGAGCCACCAAAGCACCCTTCTTCTTTTCTTACTGAAGTATAATTTACATACAGTGAAGTTTACCTGTTGAAGTGTCTCGTTCAATGAGTTTGACAAATGTATCACGAAACCACCACCACAATCAAGGTATTTACATCTCCCCAAAGTGTTGTGTCCCTGAGACAGTTAATCTTGTCTCCTAATAGCCTGCAACCGTATGATTTTTGTTGCTGTAGTTTTGTCTTATCTAGGATGTCATAAAAAGTGAATCAATGTGTAGCCTTTAAATATCTTTAATTACCACAATGCTTTTGAGATTTATCCACTTTGTCACATCAGTAAGGATGTCCTTTTTTATTCTTGAATTTTGTCAGTGCTCTTAAATATTCAGAACTGAACCCAAAACCCTAGAAATGGTCTACTCTGATGAACATAGCAAAAACAATGACTGCTTTCTTCCTCAGTTGGAACACTGGTCTTCTATAATTGTAATCAAAAATCACATTAGCTCTCTCAGCAGTCAAATGGCAAAGTTGTCTCATTTAGGCTATAGCTAACAAAAAAATTCCAAGTCATTTTCACACATACTGCTGTTCAGCAATTGATAGGATCCAAATGATGTTTGAGACTCAAGTACAACATTTAACATTCATAACTCATAACATTTGTAACATAAAATTCACCGTGTTAATAATGGACACTTCAGTATGTTTACCATGTTGTACAGAAATCACCACTATTTATTTCTAGAATATTTCCATTACCCCAAAAAATAAACCCTGTGCCTATTAGCAGTTAGTTCCTATTCTCCCTTTTCCCCACCTGTTGTTAACCACTAATCTTTCTTTATCTCTGCATTTGTCTATTCTGGATATTTCATATAAATGGAATCATACAATCTGTCTGACTTCTTCCACTTAGGGTAATGTTTTTAAGGTTCATCCGTGTTGTTGCATGTAATAGTACTTCATTCCTTTTTATGGCTTAATAATAGTCCATTGTGTGAATATGTCCCATTTTACTTATTCATTCATCAGTTGATTAACATTTATGTTTTTTCTATCTTTTGGCTATTGTGAATAGTACTGATATGAACATTTGTAAACAAGTCTTTATACAAATATATAATTCAATTCTCTCAAGTATATGCCTGGGAATGCATTACTGGATCATATAATTCTGAGGAACTGTTTTCCACAGAAATAGTTAACATTTGCCCTTCTTAAATTTCATCAGTCATCTAAATCATTTCCCTGATTAACTAGCCTAGTGACTTGATTTTTTTTTAAAAAAAAAAGGAGAGAGTTAATTTGGCGTTCTGACTCCCTTTCTGATGTCTGGAGTGGACCAGAGCTGACCAGTAGTTGCAGGGCTTGGAGCAAAGGGGAAACAGATAGGATCCAGGAGAAAGGTTGGTTCAGAAACCAAAGAGATAAACCAGACAAGGCAACAAATATAGAAGGCTTGGCTAGCAAGGCCCAAAACAAGTCAGAGCCAAAGGGGCTATGTGGCTCAGGAATGAGAAGCAAGGGCATTAAAGAAGGGAAATTAGTAGGTTTGATCTAGATAGACTCCCTGAGACATTGATATATAGAACCAAGACACAGCAAGGGTTATGGCTTCTTCTATGGGTCTGGACTGAGGTATTAGGGTGTCCAGTTTGGGTGTTACCTTTAAAACCTTTGCTCAAGGTGGAAAGAGGATGGAATTTTCCCAGATCTGTTCAGTACAGTAGTTCTTAATCTTTTGTTTGAGTCAGTCACCCAGAGAGCTGTTAAAATATAGATTGCTGACCCCATTCTTCAAGTTTACAGTTTAGCAGGAGTGTGCTGGGGACCAAGAATTTGCATTTCTTTTCTTTTTTTTTTTTTTATAATTTGCATTTCTAACAAATTTGTTCTAACAAACAAAGAGGTTTGAGAACCTCTACCTTAGTGAACAGCTTTATCCCATCAGAAAGCATTCTGAAGAAGGAAGGTGGTCCCCACTTTCAACTCCCCTTAGGACGTAACCCCTTGCCAGTGAATTTAGTACTAGAGTTAGCCATAGCTACTCTTCTTGTTTTTATATGACTTATATATTCATCTTTTTGGGGAGATAACTGGACTGTAGGGAGAAGTGTCTCAGTATAACTAATGCAGCTCTAAGTAACAAAAGGAGGAAAGGGACTAAAGTGAGAAGGATCTTGAACTGATGCCTTTACTTCTTGTGCTAATCCTTAGCCAGTCTGAGGGTTTCCTGGAGGTCCTTCCTGGTAATCATTGAACGGTTTTTTTAAGCAACTGACTAGTTGCCAGAGTATCCATGGTGCTGTAGGTTGAGAGATAGGAACAGGTTCCCTTTGATAGTTTCCATGCATTGAAAGGTGCAATGCAGTGGTGGTGGTAAATTCTGTGATGGAAAGAGAAACAATTACAACTGTAGGATTGTTGGTAAGGAAGTGAGGCAACATAAGTACTTTTCAAATATTTTGCCAGTGTGCTGAAAGCTGGAATGTGGGGACCTGGCAATAGCCCAGTGGACTTAAGAATTACAGGGCTTTGGAAATTTCCTTCAAATATCAAGAGATAAATTTGGGACTATGATCAGACAAGGACAACACTCATGGAGGTGACAGAAAAACAATATGGATCCTTGGTTGCTTTCCGACCTTGTGGAGAACAAGCACCTATCAACTTGGACTGATCACCCTACTAAATGCTGACAGAGAGAAAAATTCTTTTTTTTTTTTTTTTTTTAGAGCCACTATACTTTTGAGTCTTAATTATAGCTACTTAGTCTGTCCTGGATATATTATAAATATATACTATTAATATATTTGGGGAGAGAAGACATGAGATTATGAAAATAAAGGTAGTGTATGATGAGTGCTAAGTCAGAGGAAGGAGAAATGGCTTTGGGCTAGAGATGTCACAGAAGTCTTCTGTTTCAGTCAGGGTTCTCCAGAGAAACAGAATCGAATATAGATAGATAGATAGATAGATAGATAGATAGATACACACACACTATACACATAGAATATAAATCATAAATATATGTATTTGAAGACTTTTAAGGAATTGGCTCATGCAACATGGAGGCTGGTAAGTCTAAAATCCCTAGGGCAGGGTGGCAGATGGTAACTCAAACAGGAGTTAATGATACAGGATTGAGGCAGAATCTCTTCTCCAACAAAATTCAATTTTTACTCTTTTTTTTCCCCAGATACGTTTATTTTATTTTTTCAGTGTTACAAGATTAATTGTTCATGCACCACACCCAGTGCTCCATGCAATACGTGCCCTCCTCAATACCCACCACCAGGCTCGCCCAACCCCCCACCCCCTCCCCTCCAAAAACCCTCAGTTTGTTGCTCAGAGTCCACAGTCACTCATGGTTCATCTCCCCCTCTGATTTCTCCTCCTTCACCATTCCTTTCCTTCTCACAATGCCCTCCATGTTTTTCCTTATGCTCCACACATAAGTGAGACCATAAGATAATTGATAATTTTTACACTTAAGACTTCATTGATTAGATGAGGTCTATCTACATTATCTTTACTTAAAATCAATTGATTATAGATGTTAAGCACATCTACAAACTACCTCTACGGCAACATCTAGATTAGTATTAGATTTAATAACTCAAAACTATAGCCTAGCCAAGTTGACATGTAAAACGAACCATCACAACTTATAAGAAGTGGTATTTGAGCTGAGCCTTGAAGAGTGAGTAAGATTTCAATGGCACATGGCTTACATTAGACTGATTTTTATTTATTTTTTTATTAACATATAATGTATTATTTGCCCCAGGGGTACAGGTCTGTGAATCATCAGGCTTACATATTTCACAGCACTCTAAAAGCTTATTATCTGACCATGTATTGCCAAAGGTGTAACAACTTTCTTCATGGGTATAAACTGCCTAATTTAATCCTTAGCTCCACACAGAAAGAGAGATTATTTAAACCCATGGTCTGGCTCAATCAGTGAGTTAAATGCTGCAATTCTAAGGGGTCATTTGTTCAAATAATGCAATGCTGAATTATGCAAGTGGCCCTAATGATTCCACACATGGATGCTGGTATGACATCCTGGAAGGACAGAACATTAGCACAGTGAGAGTTCTTCTGCCATGCACACGAGCGCACACACACACACACACACACACACCCCATACAGAGTCTAGTTAACTTTGGAGCTTTGTACATGGCATCCAACAACTTGCACGGCACACGTTCTGGGTGAAGAAGAAATTCAAGGACTTGAACTCTTACCAAGAAGCAGAAAAGCCTTCGGTGGAAGCAGATCTCAATTCAAGCAAAGATATGTTTTTATTTGAGAGAAATAGGGAAATGGTTTGCTTGAAACCAGGACTGTCTCCTGTGTTTACAAACAGGCAGCTCTGTAGAAAGGATCCCACCAGGTGGCTCTCCTGCCTGCTTCAAAGTCTCCATCATCTGTTGAAATGTATCAACATTGGAGCTTCATTTCCTTCAGTTAAGGCTTAATCACTATTAAAACGTTTTAGACTTTCTGAGAAAAAGGTTTTGATAGAAAGGATTTTGAGACTGCAGAAACCTGAAGATAAAAGGATTCAGGAGTAAAAGGCAGTTGACTCTGAAGATAAACCTTGCCAAATTTACTACAGGCTAAAGTGTTTATAGTACCTGTTTAGAGAATTTAAGTCTGATTCAAGTGTGGGCTATAAATCTTAAACCCATTTATTAAATCTCAGCCAAAACGTAGAGTATACAGGTGGATATACTCCCTGATAAGAGAGTTTGAATGTAAGACTGTGGCCTTTTTATTTTTTATTTTTTATTTTTTTTTAAATTTTATTTATTTGTCAGAGAGAGAACACAAGCAGGCAGAGTGGCAGGCAGAGGCAGAGGGAGAAGCAGGTTCCCTGCCGAGCAAGGAGCCCAATGCGGGACTCCATCCCTGGACGCTGGGATCATGACCTGAGCTGAAGGCAGCTGCTTAACCAACTGAGCCACCCAGGCGCCCCAGACTGTGGCCTTTAAAAGACTAACTACTACAGATCCATACTACTTCTTGTCTCCCATTAAAAAAAACAAAAACAAAAGCAAAAAACAATTAAAAAAACAAAAAACTAGATAATTTGACAAAACAATGCAACACCTTTTTCAGATATTGGGTAATAGGCAATGCAGTACAATGATGTCTAAGAGAAGGGAATAAAACAAGATGAACTCTATAACTGCCCTTTCTTTTGGAAACAAACTCTTGGCAATGGCTCAGAAAAAGGGGAAGCAAAACAGAGCCTGATGGTCTTCCTGAGTTGAGGAGACAGGGATCTTGAGTAGTGGAGAAAAGGGAGTTTTACAGAGAAAAAGATCCAGAAATCTGTAGGGAAGATTTGAGACTTTGGCTATCAGTCTGTACACCAAAGGGTGAAACTCCCCGGGGTGGAACAAAGAATTGGGAAAGAACAATTTCTGGGAAACTGTAAGACAAATAGTTCCCAAAGCTCACACAGGATCAAGACTGAATCAGGTTCCCACCAGCCCAAGTGGAAAGACCTTGCTAAATATGTGGGGAGTTTGACAGAGACCCCAGAGAGGTCAAATGTTAATAGTGGGGCTGAATTTGATCTACAATTAGGTTACTCTAGACATATCCTAAGGAAATTTTCAAAGCAAGCTTGGAAAAGGTCCAGCTAGTCTGCAAACAACTTCCTGTCAGAACAAAGTCAAACAATCTTTACAGGAATAAAACAATATCCAGCACTCAGTAATGTGAAATTTAAGTCTAACATCCAATAAAAAATTACTAGACATTTAATGGCCCAGGGAAAATAACCCATAGCCCAGAGAAAAATCAGCTGATAGAAGGAGACCCAAAAATGACAGATGATGGAGCTAAAAAACGAAAACTGAAAAAGAACTATCAAAAATAATATAAATATATTCACTGTTCTCTCTATGGGTCTGAACAGTATTCTGCATCTCCATTGACCTGAATAGAGCAACTACTTCACATTATTAACTCTGATTTTGACTTGGTTTTTAAACAAACAAACCCAGTATGTGTTTCAAATGGTTTAGATAGAGTTGCCATGCAATAGTGCAAGGAGAGTGTGCAAGATCCAGATGATCCCTGCCCTGAATAATCTCGGTTCAATGTCAAAATACATTCCTAAAAAAAGAGTGGGTGGTTTAAGAAAGTCTTTCCTGGGATGTGTCAGTTGTTTTGCAGCCATGTACTTTTCTACTCCATTTCTGTGATGGGGTAATCAGATTGATGTACTGACTCTGCAGAAAGATCATTTGGATCCAGTAATGAGAGAAAGTAGCTATCTAGGAGGAACAGCAGAGACTATGGAAGACAAAACCATTTAAAAGAGAATTGGGTATTTTAATTGAATTAATATTTCGATCAAACGAAGCCTTTAAAAATAATCTATATCCTTATTTGTTATAAAAACAAAACACTATAGAAGTACATGTAACTTAGTAATTCCCAAAGTCAGGGGTGATCTACATTTCCTTGAAATACCCAAATAATAATAATTTGCATTCCCTCTCTTATGTAGTGGCATGAAGTCCAGTGGTTTGTTGGGTTCTCTGATCTCAGTGTTTCTGGGAATTCCTGGGAAATGCTGACATTGGTCCAAAATTATAATTTTTTTCCTTTTTTTGATCATTTCAGCTGACTGGCTTGCTCCAGCCTACTTTTTTTCTCTCCAGGCCTCCCCACTACTTAACATTCAGGTGGACTGCTCCGGACATATTCATCTCAAGTGGATAAATCTCTTTACCACAACAAGACTAGGTCTGATCACACATGATTGAAAAGTTCAAGACGACAGAAAAAAATTACAATGCTCATGAGAAAAAGAAATAAAACTAGATATAATGGACTGCATGGTTCTCTCCAAAAAAGATACATCCTAATCCCTAGAAGCTGTGAATGTTCCCTTATTTGAAAAAGAGGGGGTCTTTACATATTTAATTTTAAGTTAAGGATCACGAGAGGAACAGTTTATCCTGGATTATTTAGATGGGCTCTAAAGGTAACCACATGTGTTCTTACAAGAGTAAGGGAGATTAGACTGAAAAACATAGGGGAGACAGACACACACAAAGAAGAGGAGGCGGCAACATATTCATGGAGGAAGAGGTTGGAGTGTTGCAGCCACAAGCCAAATATACCTGTAGCTTCTGGAAGCTGGGAGAGACAAGGTGCACTTTATCTCCTAAAGCCTTAGGAAATAGGACCTTTTGATTTTGGACTTCCGACCAACAAAAGAGTGAATACATTTGTCATTTTCAGTCATTCAGTTTGTGGTAATGTGTTACACCAGCCATAGGAATCTAATATACAAGATACCACTCACTATGGACCTTCGAGCTGTCACAGTGTCCCTAAATGGCCATGTCCATCCTTAGCCCTTAGTCTGTGGCCACACCGTAGGACCAGCTCACTTTCTAACAGTCTCCTTGGAGTCTAGGACCCCAACTTCTCTTTCATTCTGAAGAACAGAGAAAATCCTTCCATTTTAATAATCCAACCATTTTAATAATCTCTGTAAAAATGCAACTTTGGCAGAAGGATTATAGGAAGGTGAGTACCTAAAAGTGAGTACCCAAGTGTGAATATGTGCAGGGAACATGAAATGAAGACAGAAAATGAGATGAAGGAAAGAAAGTGATGAGAGCCTAAAGCTGCTGTCATGTTCCCATCTGCCCTTTATTAACCTACACAGAGGTCTGAATAATACCTTAGTAACACAGAATCATTTTTTTTAAGTTTAGTAGTTGAGCTTAGTGAGAGCTCTTCACCTAAGAATATATTCAACTACAAATTATTATTGCAAATGTTTTCTTTAACATCACTAAAAAGAACCATTTAACTATATTCATTTGATAAAATTAAATTCCATTTAGTGGGGGAAATCAAAATCTAAAATTAAATGAGGAAACACTATTACAATCTCTCATTCCATTCTTTTAATTCATAGCTCTTATCATTTGTAGTTACATTCATTTATGTGAATGTATGTAACATATCTCCTCAAAACTAAGTGGCTTAAAACAACACACATTTATTATCTTGGTTTCCATGGGTCAGCTTCTATGGATTCTTTGGGAACAGCTTAGCTGAGTCTTCTGCTTCTGACAAGAATCATGAGATCTCTGGATTCAGAGAAGAGATGGCTTTATTATTCACAGAGCACTGGTTTCACAAGCACTGGTTCCTCAAGTGCCAAGC
The DNA here is from genome assembly GCA_028646535.1 of Procyon lotor. Lineage (NCBI taxonomy): Eukaryota > Metazoa > Chordata > Mammalia > Carnivora > Procyonidae > Procyon > Procyon lotor. The sequence continues at coordinate 67,876,437 of CM053610.1, forward strand.
CCCATGGGGCAACATGGTAAGAGCCTGATGCTACAATGCATGTGCAACAGGGTTGCACCACAGAACAACTCCCAAATGATTACACTTGGAGCTTATGTAAGGCTTCTGGCATATCTGCCCATTCCCTTATCAAGAGATGAACAGATAGATGCCATATCTTTACCCTGGAATGTAAGCAAATGTTTCCAGGAGGGAGGGGCAAATGGCTCCAGTGAAAATAAATCTCTAAATCTCTCCAGAGCAAATCTCTAAATCTCTAAATCTCTCTCTAATTCCCTAGAATGTTGCCATTAAATCATCCTTTAATGAAGTTTGGTGATGCTGTTCATTTGGGAAGCCCAAATAGTGTAGAAATGTGAAAATATTCACGGAGAACTGAATCTCAACAGTAGATCCCAATACATGTTAGCTCCCCTCATAAGTCCAAAAACAGTGCTGTTTACCCTACTCCAAATGGCTCTAAAACCTTTCCCTGCAAATGCTGTTGTTGAGAGACGAAAGGTTCACTGGCCACTATATACCCTAAGATGAACACCCCACTGACAACTCCATGTCATACATGCTTCCATTTGGTCATTTCCTCAACAATCTGTTGGCTGCTTTTCTGGGATTCTTTCATGCATATAATTTCTGCAGATGAGAGATTCTGGAGAGCATCTTACATGTAGTGAGATAATATTTTTAACAATTAAATGATATGTTCCCTATGCCCTGTCTCCTTACCTCACCCAACCTTGGCAGCTATACATGGCATCACTATTGGGGGGGGCTTATTATAGAGGAATTAGAGACAAAGATGCCAAGTTCCTTATAAACTCTGGTCCAGACTTGAAACAAATATTTGGAAACTATGTTACCTTATAAAATAAGTTACACAATGTACGCAAATCACACAATGTTCTCCTTCTCTATCTTAAGACTAGATATAGATCCCTGGAAGGGAAAGTAAGAGAAAAGAGCAATAGTGAACACTGGTGTAGGTCAGCTCCCAGCCTGGAAGAGATTGAGGGATAGGCAATAAACAGAAATACAAATACAATCTTCCATAAGGTGGCAAATGCATATTACAAACAAGAGATGATTAAGCCAACAGAAAAACCGAAAGAAATGGAGAAAGGACTAAGGGGTGAACGTGGGTGGTTTCAAGATGTTTTTTTAAAAGATTTTATTTATTTATTTGACAGACAGAAAGAGATCACAAGTAGGCAGAGAGGCAGGTAGAGGGAGATGGGGGAAGCAGGTTCCCTGCTGAGCAGAGAGCCCGATGCTGGGCTCAATCCCAGGATCCTGAGATCATGACCTGAGCCAAAGGCAGAGGCTTTAACCCACTGAGCCACCCAAGTGCCCTGGTTTTAAGATTTTGAAGATGGGATTTATAAGACTTGGTTAGAATCCAGAGTGATTCAGATTTCTAAATTGGTTGATGTGAGACTAAAACAGTGGGAGGAGGATTACAGATAAAATAAATGTTGTAATGATGGCCTTTTACCTTATATTCAGGTAAAAAAATATTTGTAACTCTTCTGCTATTATAGAAAAACTAGAACTGGAATGTGGTGGGTTTTTTTCATTTTCATTTTCATTTTCTTTTCTTTTTCCTTCCTTCCTTCCTCCCTCCCCTCCCCTTCCCTTTTTTAGCTTTTATTTAAGTTCCAGTTACTTAACATACAATGTAATATTAATTTCAGATATACTCTCTTTTTTTAAGTGGACTCTGCTCCCAATGTGGGCTCACACTCACAACTCAAGATCAAGAGTCACATGCTCCACTGACTGAGCCAGCCAGATGCCCCTGGAACATTTTAATTTGTTAACTGATGTTGACATTTGTCGTTTTTTTGTTTGGTTTGGTTTGTTTTTTTTTCCACACTTTGAACAGAAACCTTTTTTTCTTCCTAGTTTGGGAGTTGGTAGGGCATTTGCCCCTGTATTAATGCCCACACCATACCTAACCCAAGCTGTACTGAGGGTCATTTGAGGATCTGGTAATCCCCTTAAAAGATAAAGTAAGGTTTCCAGAAATTTGAGATCATTAAATTATTAGATTTGGTTATGCACACGTTTGTCTCAAGGTCATTTTTAGAATATACAGTTGGAGAAGTCCAGGTAGAATTCCAAGTAGAGGAGTAGAAGTATTAAGGGTAGGGAATCATCAATATATGTGATCATTGCAACCAAAGTTGTATCTATCAGGGTTCTTGGTTATAAACAACAGAAACCAACCCTGGTTAGTTTAAACAGGAAAACAATTTATTAGAGATAATAGGTAGCTCACAGAATCTTCAGAAAGATGAGTTATTACGCTTAGAGACTTATGATGAGAAGTAATTTTCAAATCACATTGCAGGGCTGGGTCTTGCCTCTGCATCTGGTACCACCAACACTGCCAACATGTGCCATTAGACACTCTCATCAGCCTCTGCCCCAACTGCCTCTGGATCCCAGAGATCTCTTCCCACACTTACTAGGAGGACTCCTCGAGATGCTCCGTCTTCCTTTACTGGTTCACAACTCAGTTAGGTGTTGCTATAATGGAAATGCCTATGTTTTAGGTGCAAGAGAACTAGGACTATGACTCTCAATAGGGCCTATATAGTAGGAGGCAAGGCTGTTTACAGTGAGAAGAAGGTTAAATGTGCAATGTGGCCAAAAGGAATAAGAAACAACCACTACAAAAATAGAAACTGAGATTATGAAAGAGGAGATGTGGAAGGAGAAAAGATAATAGTTATAGTAAATGTTTATAGAGGACTTACATGTTCAGCACTTAATATATATGCAACAGTTTACTGCTTAGGACAACTCTCTAAAGTAGGAGCTACCGTTTGCCTGTGGGGTGATCAAACACATGCCCAAGGTCACCCAGTAAGGAGAACTGACTCCAGAACTTGTGTTTTTACTATACTGCCTCTTAATGGAGAGGATGAAGATGGAATTCTAGGACACACAGACATTTAGGGAGTAGATAGGGAAAGTGAGATAGATTGAGAAGAAATAAATGATCAGAGAGATGGAGGAATCTCAAGGAGAGTGCCCTGGAATAAGATTTCAAGGAATGGTGGTTTTATTGGCTTTCTAGGGCTACAACACAAACTGGTACCACAAACAGGGTAGCTTCAACAACAATTTTTTGTCTCACTTCTGGAGGTTAGAAGTCTGAGATGGTGTTGGTGGTGTTCGTTCCTTTTGGGGCTGTGAGGAACAGTCTGTTCCATGTGCCTCTCTTGGAACTTCCAGTACTTTGCTGGCAATCTTTGGCATTCCTTAGCTTGCATAGGTGCATTACCCTAATCTCCGACTTCACAGGGCATTCTCTCTGTCTATTCATACAGTCTTCCCTCTTTGTATGTCTGTTTCCAAATTTCCCCTTTATATAACAACACTAGTCATACTGAATTAGGGGCCCACCCTATTCCAGTATGATTTCATTTTAAACTAATTATATCTGCAATGACCCCACTTCCAAATAAGATCACATGGTAAGATACTGGGGGTTAAAATGTCAACATACACATTTTGGGAGGGGGACAGAATTCAACTCATAACAGTGGTAAACTGTACAAATGGTGCTGAAAACTCAAGGAGGAAGACTATAAATAAATTATTGTTATTTGGCAACTGGGAGGTTACAGTGATTTGGTAAGAACAATTTAGTAGCATGCTGCTGGCTTAGAAGAGGATGCAGAGGAAGTACACACAGACAATTCTCTACATAAGTTTGATGCGATAGGAAAGGTATAACCCCCTCTATACAAGGAGGCAGAGTCCTTTACCAAGGACTCAATGGTATGAATGGAAATTTTATGGTTTGGTGGTGTTACTGCCTACGTGTCAGGCCAAATCTTTAAAAATTGTAATTTAAAGTCAACTTGTTTTGGGCAGACATCTGCATAACATGTGGTGGGATTGCCATAGTAATTGTCACTCTAAGAAATTCAGGGCAGGACATTTACACAGAAGCTTCTGTGTTCCAAAACGAAGACATAACTTTAGATACTAAGGACCTTTACACAAATCCCTCCTGAATGTTAATGCTATTCAAATGAGTAATAGAACACTTCAAACACTTTCATTTCTTGAAAATGAAATGCCTTCCTTTCCTCTGTCTGGAGATACTCTTCTAAAATGCAAAAGCTCAAATAACTGCAAATTCAAATAGAGTTTTTGAGTTGTACAGCAGGAAGGAGTTAGGATTTAGAAGGCTGATTTCAGTGCCTGCTGTGTTTTCATTTCTCTTTGCTAAGGCCAGTTGCTGTATTTCAGAAATAGAGAAGCTCTGAAAGCAAAGATATGTGACTGGAAACATGGAATTGGTTTCCTATGTATGTTTAAAACTCCAGTTTGAAAGAAATGCTTTATTCCTTTTCAAACTTCCCTACTGTTTCAGTGAACTCATTTCTTGCATGATCCCACGGGACTGAATTTTGTGTTCCCGCCTTCAGGATGGAAATATTTTAGTCCTGTGTGCTGATGCCTGATTCTCCCCGAGTGTGACCACCTGGCCGCCTGGGCCTTTTGAAGTTCCTGCTACAGCTGAGTGGCTCAGCGCTGGGCATTTTCCACTCCCTCCTGTTTCCATTCCACCACTTTCATCTGCTTAACATTGTGAGAGCCCTTACTGAGCATGTTGGAACCCTTGCATGACTCCTACCTCACACAAACATATCCATACTCTCCACGTTCCAGACATTCTCTGCTGGAGAATCAAGGACATTGGAAACATGGAATTGGTTTCCTAATCCAATCACAACATTGGAATCCTGTCAAATCTTCCACTGACAGAGCCCATCAGAACCACAGAAAAGGGGCTGAGTCACAATGCAGATATTTTCTGTTAAAACATTTTAGTAAGTTTATTTCCTTTGATGAGGTACTTGAGTCAAAAAGAAACCATCTCCAGAAGGCATCCATATATGTTTAGTAGTGTGATGGGCCCCTATCTTGATTGTAGAGATAATTTCAGAGGTGCCTCCATTTGTTAAAACTTAACAATTATATACTTTAAATAAGTGCAGCTTATTGTATGTCAATTACACCTCAATAGAGCTCTTAAAATGTGTGGGCTCCTGAGCAAACTTACCCTTCTGGTTTTGGGGGGTGGTGTCTCACTGCCATTGTTGTATCTCAGAGTTTGGTCAGCGACATTCACACACCCATTTATTCACAATGGGTAAGGCTGGCAATTGACTTTCCCTCTAGGGCAGGACAAAGTTGGCAGAGGTCTTGGGGAGAGGCAAGCACTTCATACTGCAAACAAAGTGATTGGAAAAGCCTGAACAAATAATCCAATGACTTCTAGCTCAGTAGATGGAACACTGAAGTTATGTTTTTTTAAAAAATATTTTAACAATAATAGTTGACTTCCCCCTGCCCACTTTTCAAGGGGTAGGTAGATTATGTACATTCAGAAGTAGTTCAGAAACTTTCTGGTGTTTTCCCTGTTTTCTCCTTCTCTTCTTGTCTTTCATATTTTTTCTAGAGCTGTATTAACCTATTTTTCCTCCTTGGGTGTCTTTTGCAGGGCAGGGGAGAGAACAAGGAGGTAGATGGGAAATGCATAAGGACAAGGTCCCTTTATAACTCAAGAATAAGAGCTTCAGCTAATATTTCACTACCCCTTTGGGTTCCCACTAATGAAATCAAGAGGTCTTCAAGTTCTCCAGTCTTCCCTCCTTTAGCGTTCAAGCAAAGTAACTCAAGTCCTCTGCTGCACAGCTAGAAATCCCCATGCTTCTTGCATGTTTCTTAGGCCTCTGAGGACAGTGTTCACACTCTCTGGACTCTGTCCTAATGCCCTCTTTTCTCTACCTGATTACTGCTTTTCCAGGATGCTGGACCGTCTCTCTGGTTCTCTTTGTTCTAAAGCCGAGATTCTCCGTGAGACAGTGAGCACTCACCCAAGTCAGCAAATAAATTGAGATGATTAATAAAAACTTTTAAAAGTGTTTTTAAGGAGAATAGCTGTCTAACCCAGAAGATAATCCAGATGTGCACCTTTAGGGCATTGATTAAAAAAAAAATCTGTGAAATTAACACTTTTTTATTTTATGTGTAATATACATTCATTGGCAGGATTCAAGATCAAAGCATCTGTGCTTCCCTACCCTGCTGGCAATCCATAGATGTGATGGAGATGGGATGGTAGATTTATTTATCACACACCTTATGATCCCCACAATCTTTCCAGGCAAACTGAGGGGTTTGAGCTCTTTCATCCATTCCTTGCTCCTCCTTTCTGTACATTCCTGTCTTATTCCTAGGCTTCTATCCTTACTTATTTTGTGGAAAATTCTAATAGGCAGGAGTTAGATCTAAAGCTGATTTTGGTGTATCACTCATAAATTAGTGCTGGTGTAATTTTAGGGACACTAATTGCTCTCTATTAACTCTTCACTCCAGGAGGGAAAGCACAGGCATTTGAAACTGCTGCTGACATCATTTCAAACAGATCTCTGTGATCTAAAAAGCTCAAAACTTAGCAGTTGTTAGGTAAACCTCTCCAGAGTACATAGGTTGGCAACATATTTGTTCTTTTCCTTTTTTTTTTTTAAGATTTTACTTATTTATTTGACAGAGAGAGAGAGAGATCACAAGTAGGCAGAGAGGCAGGCAGAGAGAGAAGGGGAAGCAGGCTCCCCGCCGAGCAGAGAGCCTGATGTGGGGCTTGATCCCAGGACCCCAAGATCATGACCTGAGCCGAAGGCAGAGGCTTAACCCACTGAGCCACCTATGTGCCCCCATATTTGTTCTTTTCTGATATGAAGTAGTGTAACAAGCCACCAAGCCACATCCAGAAAAAATATTAGGGGGAAAGATTTGATACTGACTTCTTGAATTCTACATCTTCCTTTTGAAACTCCAGATGATAAAACTATGATATCTGGCCAGAAACAAACAGCAGCTGAAGCCTGTACAGCATAAAATAATAAAAGTCTAAACACAACACAACAATGAATATCCACTTAAATGCAATCTAAGCAATCTGAGTCTTCCTGAATGCTTAATTTTTAACTTAAAGAATACATTCTTTAAAGTACGTACATTCTTGTTACATACATTTAATTCAAAGGCCCAGTGGTGTGCTTAAGTACTCTGGGTTCATCAGGACTTCTGTGCTGTACAGCTCCACTGAATCCATCATGGTCTCTGTGAATAGTTATCCCAGGAATTTGTCCAGTGCACAGCCTGTATGACAGTACATGGAGCCCCTAGTTTGAATCCTGATCTACCACTTACCAGCTGTGTGAATTCAGGGAAGCTTTTATCCTCTCTAAGCAACATTTGCCTCAACTGTAAGAAGGGAATGCTAATGGTACCTACTGCTTAGCATTACCATGAAGATTCAATGAAGTAAACTAATTAATGACATGAATATAATTGTTAGGTATCACTGACAAAAATAACAAATGGGTACTAAAGTTCTGATACCCTAAGGTTCCTATTGCTCTGATACTCAGTCACTGAGAACAATCTAATGGTGGTAAGTGAGCACGTGCATAAGGCAGGAGCATACTGTTACCACCCACAGGAACATAGTTTTCAAAGGCCCTAACTTGATGCAATTTTACGAATCTTGAGCCCCAGAAACTCTTTCAGAATGCCAGGCTTTTGTTACCAATCTTTACTCTCAGGTCTGCTGCAGATACCCAGTGCACCCAACATGTCACATGGTCCCTTTCCTTCTTTCTCCCAACCCAATGCCTGCCCAACACGGAGACTTTACATGAACTATGCATAGTTAGGACCTAGGGAAGGTGGGATCCTGGGATCTGGTGTAGGGAGCAGTAAGTGCTAGGACCAAGTATACTGGGAAACACGGCTTCTGGCTTTTTCCCTCCTGCCCCCTTGAATGCCAAATTTGGTTCCATGCGAGAAGCGACAGAGGCAGCAAAATCACAATGCAGCAGGAAAATTATAGGAATGTGAGTGCCCAAGGCTGAGTGTGTGTAGGAAGAAGGATGGAAGGGACATGGGATAAAAAGAGATATAAATAAAAGAGAAATAAGAGAATAAAAGAGAAAGTGAGATGGAGAACATAAGTGATAGGAGCCTACAGTTGCTGGAGACCATGTTCCAACCTGCCCTTTATCAACCTACGTCAGAGTCTGGGATCTGGTCAGAAATGGCACTTGAGGTTATTAATCATGCTCACCTTTGGACTGAGTTAACATTGTAAATAACAAGAGTCAGCAATCTCTTATTACGTGGGGTAATGTGGGCACATCTAAGGTAAAAGTGTGAAATGAGAGAGTTGTGTAAGAAATAGAAAAAAGGGGGGAAAGAGGACTAGAGAACAGTAGAGAGGGGGAAAGAGGCTAAAATGTTAGTGCTTTTGAGGAACTAAAAAACAGGAAGAGTTAATTGGTTAATAAATGCATAAAGTATTGTGCAGAGAAGGGAGTGAAAGTGGTGAAGCCTACTGCAGAACTAGGACTCTTAATTCTGTCTTCACCCAGGCCCAGTCTTGAGATTGTAAGACAGACTAGGAAGTCCTCAGTGTGATCAGGAGGGCAGTTAGAATCTTATTGCTTCTGCTGGCATATGCCTCTCCCACCTGTGTGGCTGCCATGAGAATGTGCCTACCAGACCCTCAGCTACCAGATTTGTAACTGATGGAGAGCTCCTGTGCTCCGAAATCCATCATCACATTTGTTCCAAGGCCATGCTTCCCATGGGCTGCTCCCAGTCAATGACAGAGTAGAGCAGAGATACTAAGGCAGGCCCACTTACAGGACACACAGGAAACTTCTGATGAGTACTTTGGCTTATGGGACTCCTGAAACTTTCTTACACTATGGCAATCTGAGACACTTTCACCTATCTTTTCTTCCCTCTCTCCTCTTGGGGCCAGATTTGTTTCATGAACTGATGGCTCCCCTAGCCTTGCCAGGCTTCCTCCTCATTTTCTTTCACAGGAGGTCCTTTCTGATAAAATCTTCACATATTTAATCCCAGCTTGGCACCTGTTTCCCAAACTAACATAATCTCCAAGCACTAGCAGGAACAGGAAATTCTAATTCTCACTATGCATCTATAATGCAATGCCTTAAGCCAATGCTTGTTCAATTATACTTAGACAGTCGTGATTGTGCTCTGGTGTGATGTAAAAGCTTCAGGTTCAAGGTTCCCATGCTTGAGTGGAGCAGTTCTGACTTTAAGTACAGGTATTCCTTCAGTCCATCTCTGTGAGGAGGTGAAATAATCATTTTTCCAGTTGAAAGCCTTGGTTTTACTCTTCAGATTCCATTAAAAAGGAGTCAACTGCAACAGCAACTTATTCAATTACATTATAGGGGTCCAACAAAGCAAGACATGGAATAATTGCTGTCCATTTCTTCCTGGTGGCCTTGACCTTGAACTGACTCATCGAAGGGAAGAAACCTATTGGAATAATATGTTGGGAACCTTGTTTGTCCAGCCAATCCTGCAGATTCTAGACTTCATTAGATCCACAAAAAGCTAAATACTTGTACAGCTTGTCTTGGACATACAAGGAAAAAAATGAGTTCACTATAAAACTGTGCCCTCAGTTTTGTTTTGTTTTTCTGAAAAGCATTACTTTCATGAGCTTATAATTTCTATATAAATTAAAGCATGCAAACAATGAACATATATTTGAGGATGCTGGCATAGTAATATTTGACATAGAAAACATGCAAACTATAGTATTTTCTCTTGTTCAAAGAAGTCTACCCAATATAGCTTTCTAAGTAAGAAGGCTTATTTTTATTTCCTTGAGAGTCTAAGATTTTCTAATTTTTAAAATTGTGGTAAAATAGATATAACATAAAATCTAGTATTTTAACCTGTACAATTCAGTGACAGTACATTCTCAGTGTTGTGCAACCATCACCACCTACCTAGTTCCAGAACATTTTCTTCACTCCTAAAGGAAACCTTGTACACACTAAACACTTACTTACATTTCCCATTCCTTTCCCAACCCAAGGCAACCACTAATCTGATTTCTGTCTTTATGGATTTAATTATTCTGGATATTTCATATAAATGGCATCCTATAATATAATAATAATAATTTTTTGTTTGGCTTCTTTCCTGTAACAAGATATTTTCTTTAAAGACTTTTTAAAAAAATATTTTATTTATTTATTTGTTAGAGAGAGAGAGAGAAAGAGAGAGGGAGGGAGCACAAGCAGGGTGAGTGGCAGGAAGAGGGAGAAGCAGGCTCCCTGCCGAGCAAGAAGCCTGATGTGGGACTTGATCCCAGAACCCTGGGATCATGACCCGAGCTGAAGGCAGACACTTAACCAACTGAGCCACCCAAGCATGCCTATTAGAGGATCTTTAAACAGAAACACACTTAAGACAAGGTTATGCATTAAATAGTTGATGAAAATGTTGTAACAGAGGCTTGTAGAAACCTAACCCTATATTTCCTCTAGGAGCAATAGTTCAATATCACTAATTCAGTGTTCATGGTGACTTTACACAACATAATTACCTGAGTAATGAGATTTGACTATATATTCCACATTTTATCTATTCATTCTTCAGTTGATGGACATTTGGGTTGTTTCCACTTTTTTGTCTCTTATCAGTAATGCTGTACAAATATTTGCATACAACCTTTGTTTGAACACCTGTTTTTCAAATCTCTGGGGGCATATAACCAGATGTCCTCAGTTTTTAATCAGTATAAGTCCCCAAAAATGTGCTGCTTAATGGTGAAGGGGGCTTCGGGAATAAAAGGTGGAGGAAGCAACACAGGATACTAAGGATACAGACTGGGCTCAGGATGAAAACAGAATTGGGCTTTGAGCTGCAGACTAAAGGAGGTGATCAAAAGGAGGTCAGCGACAAAAGTAAATTCAAACCAAGGAGGCTAGGAATAGTACCAAATCAAAGTATCAGGCAGATACTTAACCTAATGGGCCAGGCAGAAGGCAATGGATGGAAACAGAGGAGAGCAGATCAGAGTTCTGAGGAAAAGAGAACATTTTCCCACCATTTATCTGTAACTTCTATCGAAGCCTTATTTGAAAAGTCCTTCCTGTCTCAACAAACTTGATTCCCGTAACAACTGTTTCCCCAAACATAGGCAAAGCTCCATAAAGGCCAGGCACTCAGCCTCACCATTGGAAGTAATCACCAAACCTCCTTCTAATTGCTCTCATGAACTTGTTTCATTTCTCTTTCCAGTTGCAGTGGATTTTGCATTTCTACTCTGTTCCTGTTGGTTCTGAGACTGGGTCTGCTTTAAGGATTCCCAGGTTTGACTTGTTCCCTGAATACTGTTCTTGCTTTTCTATTTGTTTCATGTCCCCAAAGCTTCAGATCAACCCTGCCCTATTCCTAATGCCAGCTCTGGTTTCCAGAAATCATATCCATATCAGAGTCCCAGGGCCCCACTGGTCTGAATCCAGTAACTGAGAAACAAATGTTTTTTCCTCATGGATAAAAAGAATAACGGGATTGACCTTATATATTTACTTTTTCTTTGGCTTCAACTATAACAAATTAAATTTTTTGTTTTCTTTTTCCCCTGATTATAATATAGATTTATATATAGTAATCAAAACTTCCCCAGGGACTTTTGGGAAATTTGATAGAGTTATTCAGAGTTTAACAGATGGAATGAAAAAGGCAGAAGAGTCAAATCATTTCTAGAAAGAAAAGCTACAGAGGGGCATTTCCTTATATGATCTAAAAAACACATTATAAAGAATATTATAGGGGTGTCTGGTGACTCAGTCAGTTAAGTGTCTGCCTTCAGCTCGGTTCATGATCCCAGGATCCTGGGATGAAGACCCGAGTTAGGCCCTGCAGGGAGTCTGCTTATTCTTCCTCTGTCCATGCTCCTGCACTCTCTCTCTCTCACTCTCTCTAATAAATAAATAAAATCTTTTTTAAAAAGAATATTATAGTAGTTTAAAATTTATGGATCAAGTTACTACAGATGAATTCAATTTAGTTTTTGGACTTTTATTTTTCTTGATGGTAGAGAATGCTCAATACTGCCTCTTTATTTTAATTCAGTTTGGCCTAATATGTAAATACTCAATCAACTCAATAGTAAATACTCAATCAACTCAAAGATAAGAGGGTGCCCAACGTCTTACCAGATATGTATGTGATCTAACTTACCCTGAGAGTTCATCAGACAACTTGGCATGAGGCAAGGGCATCTTGTTTTTTATGCCAGGCTTTGTCAACATGAAAGTATACCTGGTCCCCATCTGCCCTGGTCTTAGGGGTCCTTTTGAACCCCAATCTAAGCTTCTTTGTGTCCTCTGGCTCTTACCACTTTTTCACCTCCATCGGGAACTCAGGAGTTTTTTGTGCTTTCTGGAACCCCCCCTGGAGTATGAGACTCTGTCAAGTGCCTCTTAGGCCCATCTGCCTACACACTTGCCCCAGGTTGGCTCTTTTACCACCCAGGAAGTGAGTTTCTTAGCATCCTGGCTGAACTCCCTGAACTTGGGGCTACTCTAAGAGCTCCACAGTTCCCTTGGCTGGGATTCCTCAAAGCTTTCTTGCTGTTTCTATCATACTCTTTCAATCTGGGCTTTAACTCCTGGTAGGTGGCATATATACAGTGAAGGAAGTTACATACATAAAGTATATCATGTCATTTCATAACCATTCTATGACCAAAAAAAGTGTTTACCACTTAGGAATGTTTGGCTGCGGGACACCTACATGGCTCTGATGGTTAAGAGTTTGCCTTTGGCCCAGGTCATGATCCCAGGATTCCAGGACCGGTTCCCGGCATCAGACTCCCTGCTCAGTGAAGAGTCTGCTTCTCCCTCTCCCGCTCCCTCTGCTCATGCTCTCCTCCTCTCTCTCTGATAAATAAATAAATAAAGTCTTTTTTTTTTTTTTAAGGGATACTTGGCTGCAAGTGTTTGAAAACCTAACTATAGCTTAAACTAATAGGGGTTTATTTTTCTCATATAACATCAAATTTAAGGTAGATAATCCATGGCATTTATAGCTGCTCAGTATAATCAAGGATTCAGGCTTTCTTCCTTTCTCTGATCTATCATTCTTAGTTTGTTAGGTTTCACTCTTATGGTCATCCGATGGTCATACCTCCAGGCATCACATTCTCATTTTAGGAAGGAAAAAAAGGGAAGAAAAGCCTCATTAGCTGTTTTGTTTCCTTTAAGGGGAAAGCAATACTTTCCCCAATCTGCTTGGCAAACTTCTGCTTACATCTTATTGGCTAGAACTGTTTCACAAAGGCACCTCCAGTTATGAGAGAGACTGGAAACTAATAAAGCATTTGTCTTTCCAGCCTATTATAGAGGAAGGTAAAAGGGAAGGGGGCTGGGAATTAATGTGAAGTAAGCCAACCTACAGTACCTGTGGATACAGTACAGTGGATAAGGTAAACTGGCTCTCTAAATATTCATTCCACCCTCCTTTCAGTGTACCCTTTTGTATCACAGAGACTAGAAAGGTAAAAACAACTTTCACAACTGGGATCCTGTATTTAGCTTTCGCTAATCAGATTCACTTATGCAAGATTTGGGAGGTAAAAGTGAGTGAGGTGAAAGCCATTCTGTTGTTTCTTTTGGCCCTTTCTGCTAGCAAGCACAGTCAGGCAGCAAAGCACTGGCTTTTTCTGTGTCAGAGTTTTATTGGCAAGTTGCTAGCTTCCTTGGTAGTGGTGGACCTGCTATAGAGCACACATGTTTCAGAGATTCTGCAGAGCTCTGAAGCCAGCAGTGGTGCTGATGGCAGAGCCACTTGATCCTTGGCATGTGCTCCTGAAACCAATAGTCCCCAGATGGTCTCTTGCTGATGGCAGAAATGCCATCTCTGTCAGTGGCTAGTTCTGCAAAGCTGTTCTGGGACTTATTTTTGCAGGTCTGGCCTGGAACTTAACCCTTCAACTCTACCTAAAATTTTTAGTTTCTAATTCCATGTGTTCAATACTTTTGTTTAAAATAGACATTTTTTTCCCCCAGTGGATCCTGGCTAATATAATCTGCTACAGCTTACCTCTCTAGGTTTCCGATATCCATACTTATCTTTCCATCGAGTATCTCTTCATTTAGAGGGGTTATTCCTTCCCCCAAGATTTCATCCAGTTCTTGCATTCTGTTTGAGTGATTTTTATCCTGTCTGTCAGGTTCACATATGGCTATCCCCTGTGGTTAATCTACCTTCTACATTCCCAGTCTAAGATGTGTGGAGAAGCAGCAGGAGGACTACAATATAAACATGAAATCTGGAGCTGTCAGTGGTCCATAGCACACACAGAGTCCTATTGGGCAGGAATGGTGAAGACTCTCTACAGGGACAGTGGAATCAAACAACTCATGGTTGAATCATCTGTTTATCAGTCCTGTTCTGTTCTCTGGGAAAATCTTTCTTTTATCCTCAATGGCCACGTCTTATTTGGTCATTGGAGAACAATCCATTCTTACACAGATTTTGTAGCCCACCTCCTACTGACGTGGATTCAGGAGTCCTGGGATTGCATTTGGGGCTGAGGAGTCAGTCATTGGCTTTCAGACAGCCAGGCCTGGCTTTTCTTTGAAACTTCCACCAACTTCCTTAGGAGGTTTTTTTGTCAATCCCATGCATGACTAACCACAGTCAAAGACTTATTTTGACATAGGATTTAAGTCTGAACATTTTTTTTTAACCTGTAGGGCCTGTATGCTCTGTTCTTTCCCTTAGCTCTAAGCAAATCATGGCCACTGTCTTAGGGTACTTTAAATCAGTAGCCTCCTGCGGGGAGACACCAGATTTAATCACTTCTTTTTCTGATAGTGGTCCCTTGCCTCTTCTCTCTGGTAGAGAATTTCTAAGGAAATTGCATGAGAAAGGCCTGGGGCCCTAATCTTGTCTTCTACTAAAGCTGTTCTTTTATTGCCCTTAGATAACTTTCTGCATCAATAATAGAAATTAGCTTTTAACCTCTATGAAGTTCCAAACTGTGGGAGTCTCAGGAATTTAGAGTAGGCAGGAGGCAGAGCACTTCTCCAAGCAAAGCTGCATTTTCTTCCATCTCTTCTTCTAGACTGGCTCCTCCTGGGCCAAGTTTATCTCTTTCACAGGACTTCATAGAAAGTGGCAAGCATTCTCAATAGGGTGTGTGTTGGGGGTGGGAGGTAGGAGGTGCATAATTTGAATGCATCAAATTGGTTTTTAAAAAAACTATCCAGAGTATTCTGAGCAACCAGTTTATTTTTCTTTATAAAATTTTCTTCAACTGAATAGATTTTCTTCCACTGAAAAGCATTTTTAAAAGTAAGGCCTGCATGATGTCACCACAATGGTGGTGTAGGAGACCCCAGCTTCCATCCCCCCAACAAAGATCAACATTTAGACAGTTATTCATGAACAAAAACAGTTCTGGGAAAGATCTGGAGTCTATGTAAGAAATTTTAGTAACACAGTGGAGCAGAAAATGGGTGAATAAGAGCACAAAACATAAAGGAAAATAGCTTCATTTTGCCTGTATCATCCCATCCCGCAGGCTTTCATTGCTTAGCACCAGGAGGGAGCTGGAAACAGTTCCTCTAGCTGGGAGAGGGAGAGTGGAGTGAACAATCAGCTTCTCCAGCTTTTTGGTGAAATGAAGGACTCACTTCAGTTTTATTGTACCCAGAGATCAACAACACTGAGACGTATAGACACAGTAAGGACCATGGAGGAAAAGCAGAGTATCAGTATAAGCCATGCACCAGGAGCAACTGCAGTTTTTAATGAACTCCTGGCAGAGGTGAAGAAACCAATGGCCAGCACAGCCACTGTGGACTTCCTTGGGATTTTACCAGTTTTTACCCCACAGGTATTCATGTCACAGACATCAGACATCTAAGACATTCCCAGCTTCCTTTTGACCCCAACCCTTGCCAGAGCCCAGGACCCACACTGGCAGTCAACTCAGTCTTCTGCAGCTGCATTAGTGCAAGACACTAGCCTAGGCCCTACAGTTGTGCACCATTGATGTGTACACACTCAGTATCAGCCCCTCCAGCTGTGCAGCAGCATGTTGATAGCCTGATACCTGTCGTCAGTCTCCATGGATGTATGTGCATGCATAGCAAGATCTTGAAACCCCAGAAGTGCATACTGACCATATTTCCTGTCACTGGCCTGTATCATGGGGCTTATCTGCAACTAGTTCCCCCTGCATGCCCGTGAATGCCCCCAGTCTGACTCCCAACACCAGCCTCCAATGCTGTGTGCTCATGGCAAGACCCAGCAGCCACAGCAGTGCACACCAATAGCCAGGACTCTCATAGCTACCAGTGTGCCTGCAGATGTTTGGTCTTGGCCCTCTTTGCTGGCCTGTCCCCCATCCCCCACTATGTGTGTGTCTGCAACAGGCCATGGCTACCATATAGGTACCTACAGCTGCCTCCTGTAGCTGAATGTGTGCATACCACAATCTCCAGCCACTAGCACTGCCTGCCCTCATCCCTAACCACTGGACCTAGAGGTGTTAGTGAGGGCCCCAATAGACCTTGCAGCCACTATAGGCACCCCAGAGCACTAGCCAAGGACCACATAGTTCTCAATGCTGTGGACCTCAGCGGCCTGAGCCAAAGAGCCATCGTGCCTCCCCAGATCCAGAGCCACTATATGTCCCTGTACTTGGGACCTGGCACCACTAAACCTAGAATCATAGCATGTTCCAGCATGTCCTTACCCACAAGAAAAAGTCCTTCTTAACCTCAGTCAGTCTATATATTCTGGAAGAAGTGACTGCATCTTCAAATACACAAGGTACCTACCTTGTACCTACACAAGGCTACAAATATCACAAAAAATCAGGGAATCATGACACTACCAAAGGATCACAATAAACTCCTAGTAACTGACCCTGAAGAAATGGAGATACGTTAATTGCCTGACAAAGACTTTAAAATAATTATTCTAAAGATGCTCAGAGAGGGAGAATGACACCAGCACCATGGTAGTGTGAGTTGTTCCTCTTTTCCCTCCTCTTTGATTTACAGCTAATCATTTATCCATAACAACAACAACAACAAAATAACACAAACAAACCAACCAAAAAAACACATATGTACAGCATGCCAGGACACCTGAGAGATCCATCCATCTGTGCACCCCAGAGGGTAGATTAGACTGTGGAAAAGGTAGGATAGCAAGAAAAGTGGCAGTGGAGCCCATGGCAACCCTCTGGCAGTAAGCCAGCACAACTGTTTCTGGCACAGGAGGTGGAAGTTGAAGTTGGTGAGTGTGTGTGTGTTGAGGGGAGGGGTGTGCCTCATCACGTGTGGGCTGCCACTGGGAGGACCAGTTGTTCTCTCTGAGGAGAGATGACAGTGACTTTGGGGAGGGAAAGGAGAGAGAAGTAGGCAAAAATAAGTGAAGAAAACTATCTCCTGCTGTCTGTCCCAGGAAGCTAGAGGACAACACAAGTA
Organism: Procyon lotor; assembly: GCA_028646535.1. NCBI lineage: Eukaryota > Metazoa > Chordata > Mammalia > Carnivora > Procyonidae > Procyon > Procyon lotor. Next base: position 67,893,809 of record CM053610.1, read on the forward strand.
ATCTGGAATATACTACTTCCCCAATTTGAGGATTCCCCTATAGGACTGTGGGCTACCCAGAATGCCAAGTGCTAAGTATACATCTCCCATCCCACCACTGCCACCTTTTGCTTTTTTTTAACATACTGGCTTCCAAGTTAGTGCCAATGAGAGAAACCAAAACTTGTGCTATTGCGCCACCTTCTGGAAAACAAAAGGAAGATTCCTAACTATCAACCTGTTGGAACTGTTAGAATCAAAGTAAACAAAACCTTGCTTAAAATAAGAAAGTTAGGGGACAAATGTGGTGGCAGAGGCACTTCTCATCAAACACAATGAAAATCACAGTAACATAGTATTATGAAAAGAAAATGACAATTTTTCAGCAACTGAACTCAAAGATATGGACTATTGCAATCTAACTGATCAAGAATTTTAAAGAGCTGTTATGCAGAAATTCAAGCTACAAGAAAGCTACAAGAAAAGCTTACAAATAGCTTGTAGCTACAAGATAAGCCACAAGAAAACTACAAGAAAAAGTAGCTACAAGATAAGCTACAAGAAAACTCAGAAAAGTGATACAACAACCTCAGGAATAAAATTAAAGAACAGAAGAAATACTTTACCAAAGACATTAAAATTCTTAAAAAGAACCAAACAGAAATTCTGGAGCTGAAGAATTCAATAACTAAATGAAAAATATATTGGAGTGCATTGGAAATACAGCAGACCATACGGAAGAGAGAATTAGTAAGCTCAAGAATATAGAAATAATTCAGGTAGAAGAGAGAACTAAGATTTTAAAACAGTGAAGAAACTCTATAAAAACTATCGAACTCCATTAAAAAAGTCAATATAAGGATAATGTACATCCCAGAAGGAAGACAGGGAGAAGGGAGTAGAGAGTATACTTAAAGAAATAGCTGAGAAGTTCTCAAACCTGAGGAAGGAACTGGAAATATAAATCCATGAAACTAAAAGAACACCTTACTATCCCAATGCAAAAAGATCTTCTCCACATCACATTATATTAAAACTGTCAAAAGTCAATGATAAAGAGTTTGAAAGGCAGCTGGGGGGGAGGGGGAGAGTAACCTACAAAGGAATCCCCCGTTAGGCCATCTACAGATTTCTCAGCAGAAGCTCTATATAGCCCGGGAGAGAATAGAATGACTTATTCAAAATATTGAAAGATAAAAATTGCCAGCCAGTTTTCATCAGCCAATGACAGCCAATATTCTATCCAGCAAAGTTATCCTTTATATATGAAGGAGATATAAAGGCTTTCCCAGACAAACAAAAGCTGAGGGAGTCCACCACTCTTAGATCTGACTTATAAGAAATATTGGAAGCTGAAATGAAAAAACAAAAGTACATAAAACTCTGATTAATGCGATAAATAATCAGAATCAGAATACTATAATGCTTTTTTAAAGAATAGTATATATTAAACTCAACTATAGCGTAAAGATTAAAGGGAAAAATCATGAAAAATAACTATAGTTACTAAAACTAGGTAATGAAATCACAACATAAAGACATCATTTGTGACTTCAAAAATATAAAAAGGGAAGAGCAAAAGGATGGAAGTTTTATAAGTGAATAATGAAGATAAATTGCTGTCAGCAGAAAAAAGGACTACTATGATATGTTACCATAACATAAATATGTTTACATAGTTTTATGATATGTAAACCACAAAGCAAAGACTTAGAGCAGAGACACAAAACATAAAAAGAGGAGATTGAGCAAATCACAATGGAAAACCACCAACTTACAAAGGTAAACAGAAACAGAAGGGAAAGGAGATGATGAAGAGGCAAAATAACCAGAAAGCAAAAGATAAAATGACAACAGGAAATCCTTAATATCAATAATTACCCTACATGTAAATGGATTGAACTCATCAATAAGGGACAGAGTGGCTGGATGGATTAAAAAAAAAAAAAAAAAAACAAACAGAACCCAACTATATGCTGCCTATAGTAGATTCATTTAAAATCTAAAGACACTCATAGGCTCAGAATGAAAGGACAGAAGCTGATATTCCAGGGAGGAGTCAAGATGGTGGAGTAGTAGGGGGACCCTCAGCTTGCCTCATCTCTTGAACACAGCTAGATCAACAGCAAATCATATTGAGCAACTAGGAAATTGATTTGAGGTTTAAGGGAACAATCTGTACAATTAGAGGGAGAGAACATGGCAGGTGCAAGGTTTGGAGATGTGAACTGGGGGAGAGAAAAGTCCTGGTGCCATGGAGGGAAGGAAGTCCTTCTTGCAGAGAGAAGAGCAGCATATTGGCTTTTTGCAAGAAAAACATTCCCCAAAACCACGGACTGGGGAATCGAGAGGAGATGACTATGGCAACTTTTTGCAAACAGTGGAGTTCAAATTCTGAGGTTTTATTTATTTTTTTTAATTAACTAATTAATTATTGTGAGTTGGGGGAGGGGCAGAGGGAGAGGAAGAGACAGTCTTAAGCAGGCTCCATGCCCAGCACAGAGCTGGATGCAGGCCATGATCTCACGACCCTAAGATTATGACCTGAGCCCAAATCAAGTGTTGGATGCTTAACTGACTAAGCCACCGAGGTGCCCCAAATTCTGAGGTTTTAGAAGTCTGTGCCATTTGCTGGAACCAAGGCAGGTAAGCAATGGTGCTCCTGAGGAGAAGGAAGGCAGAGGCCCAGGAATGGACAGTGGACACCATAGTGTGGGGATGCTCTGGGTCACAGTGGGAGAGAATGTTCCCCTTCCTGGAGTATATTTGGAAGAGGGTATATTGCCTCTCCAAGGACAAGGGATCTGGTGGGCATCATTGAGTGGCCACTCAACATTAGGGACAGAGGCACACAGAGGACAGATAACCTGGTTACAGGTTACCTGCCAACCAGCACAGTTGGACTTCAGTGAGCAACAAAGTACCCCCAGTGGAGGCTGGAGCCACTTACACCAAACCTGCCCCCCTGCACCTTGTAGGAGCATCTTTACTAGGGCAGGTCTGACTGTCAGCCAGCCCAGCAGGCCTCTCCCCAGAGGACCAAAACCAAACCCCATACGTACCAATCTACTGACCATGAAGTGCTCCAAGGCATCAGTGTCAGATCTGGTGGGAATAGGAGCAGTGTCTCTCTCTTTTTCTTTTTCTTCTTTCTTCCTTCCTTCCTTCCTTCCTTCCTTCCTTCCTTCCTTCCTTCCTTCCCTCTCCTCTCCTCTCCTCTCCTCTCCTCTCCTCTCCTCTCCTCTCCTCTTTTGAATCAGGTTTATAGTCTTTTGTTCATTCGTTTTTTGTTTTGTTTCTTTGTTTTTTCCATCAGACTTCTTTTTCTTTCTTTCTTTCTTTCTTTCTTTCTTTCTTTCTTTCTTTCTTTCTTTCTTTCTTTCTTTCTTTCTTTCTTTCTTTTCCTTCCTTCCTTCCTTCCTTCCTTCCTTCCTTCCTTCCTTCCTTCCTTCCTTCCTTCCTTCCTTTCTTTTTCTTTGGAATCAGGCTTACAGTTTTTAGTTTTTATTTGTCTGTTTATTTGCTTTTGTTGTTGTTCCTTTTCCTTTTCTCTTTTTTTTGGATCAAGACTTTTTTTTTAATCAGGCTTATTTTAACAAACAAATCAAAGCACACCTAGTGACAGGTCCAAACACTCCCCACTGCATACAAGGAAAAACTCTGCAGAGGACTGACCTGTGGGAAAGAGCAGTCAAAACACAATAGCAGAGTGCACACAGCATACACTAGAAACACTTCCTGAAGTGCCAGGCCCTGAGCAGTGTATGACCCTTTCTTAATACAGCATTTGTCTCAGGAGCAGGAAACATAACAAGCTTTCATAACACAAAAAAGACAGAAACCTAGACAAATGACAAGACAGAGGAATTCTTCCCAAAAGAAAGATCAAGAAGAAATCACAGCCAGGGATTTGCTCAAAACAGGTATGAGCATTATATCTGAACAAGAATTTAGAGCAACAGTCATAAGAATACTAGTTGAGCTTGAAAAAGTCTAGAAGACATCAGAGAAACACTTGTTGCAGAGATAAAAGACCTCAAAACTAGTCAGGCTGAAACAAAAACGCTATAACTGAGATGCAAAACTGACTGCATGTAATCACAATGAGGACAGAAGAAGTAGAGGATTGAATAGGTGATACAGAAGATTAAAGTATGGAAAATAATTAAGCTGAAAAGAGGAGGGAAAGAAAACTATTAGATCACAAATATAGACTTAGGGAACTCAGCAATTCCACAAATTATACCCATATTATAGGAACTCCAGAAGAAGAAGAGTGGGGAAAAGCAGGCAGAAGGTTTATATGAACAAGTTATAGCTGAGAATTTCCCCAATCTGGGGAAGAAAACAGGCATTCAAGTCCAAAAGGCCCAGAGAACTCCCCTTAAAAATCAACAAAAATAGGTCAACCCCAAGACATGTCATAGTGAAACTTGTAAAATACAAAGATAAAGAGAGAATTTGGAAAGCCGCAAAGAAATTGAGTCAGTAATGAAAAATCTCCCAACAAAGAGTCCAGGGCCAGATGGCTTCCAGGGGAATTCCACAAAAATTTAAAGAAGAATTAATACCTATTCTTCTGAAACTGTTCCAAAAAAGAGATACAGAAGGAAAACTTCCAAATTCGCTTTATGAGGCCAGTATTACCTTGCTTCCAAAACCAAAGACTCCACTAATAAGGAGAATTACAGACAATATCCCTGGTGAACATGGATGTAAAAATTCTCAACAAGATGCTACCTAATCTAATTCAACAGTACATTAAAAGGACTAGTCACCATGATCAAATGGGATTTATTCCTTGGCTGCAGGGATGGTTCAATATTGCAATATTGATGGTTCAATATTGCAAATGTCTGCAAATCATTCAATGCGATACACCACATTCATAAAAGAAAGGATAAGAATCATATGATCCTCTCAATAGATAGAGAAAAAGCATTTGACAAAATACAGCATCCTTGAATTTCTTTCAGCGTTTCAGTGTGTTACAATTTCTAGAGTACAGGTCTTTTACCTCATTGGTTAGGTTTATTCCTAGGCATCTTATGGGCTTTGATACAATTGTAAGTGGGATTGATTCCTTGATTTCTCTTTCTCTTGCTTCATTTTGGTGTATAGAAATGAACAGATTTCTTACATCGATTTTATATCCTGTACCTTTGCTGAATTCATGTATCAGTTCTAGCAACTTTTTGATTGAAGTCTTTCAGGTTTTCTATATACAGTATCATGTCATCTGCAAAGAGTGAAAGTTTGACTTCTTTCTTGCCTATTTGGATCCCTTTTATTTCTTTTTGCTGTCTGACTACTGAAGCTAGGATTTCCAGTACTATGTTGAACAACAGTGGTGAGAGTAGACATCCCTGTCATGTTCCTGACCTTAGGGGAAAAGATCTCAATTTTTCCCCATTGAGGATGGTATTTGCTGTGGGTTTTTCATATATGTGTAAATATGTGTAAATACACATATATGTGTATATATTTCATATATTTTATGATATTGTGGTAAGTTTCCTCTATCCTTACAAGATACAAAGAAATTAAAAAATATTCCATGCTCATGGATTGTAAGTACAAATATTGTTCAAATGTCTACATGACCCAAAGCAGTCTCCACATTCAATGCAATCCCTATCAAAATACCAACAGCATTTTTCACAGAGCTAAAACAAATAATCCTAAAATTTCTATGGAATCAGAAAAGACCTCAAATAACCAAAATAATGTAGAAAAAGGAAACCAAACCTGGTGGCATCACAATTCTGGACTTCAAGTTATATTACAAAAGCTGTTACCATCAATTCAGTATAGTACTGGCACAAAAATAGACGCATACATCAATGGAACAGAAGAGAGAACCAGAAATGTACACAAAATTATATAGTCAACTAATCATCGACAAAGTAGGGAAGAATATTCAATGGAAAAAAGACAGTCTCTTCAATAAGTGGTGTTAGGAAAAGTGGACTGTGACATGCATATGAATGAAACTGGGCCACTTTTTTACACCATACACAAAAGTAAATTCAAAATGGATGAAATACCTCAATGTGAAACCAGTAATCATCAAAATCCTAAAGGAGAACACAGGCAGCAAACTCTTTGACCTCAGCTGTAGTGACTTCTTACTGGGCATGTCTCTGGAGGCAAGGGAAACAACAATAAAAATAAACTATTGGGACTTCATCAAGATAAAGTTTCTGCACAGTAAAGGAAACAATCTACAAAACTAAAAGGCAACCTTGAATTAGGAGAAGATATTTGGAAATGACATATTGGATAAAGGGCTAGTATCCAAAAATCTATAAATAACTTATAAAACTCAACATCCAGAAAATAAATAATCCTATTAAGAAATGAGCAGAAGACATGAACAGATTTCTCCAAAGAAGACATACAGATGGGTAACAGACACATGAAAAAAATGTTCAACATCACTCATGATCAGGGAAATACAAATCAAAACCACAATGGATGCCACCTTATACCTGTCAGAATAGCTAAAATTAACAACATGTGTTGATGAGGATTCAGAGAAAGGGGAACACTCTTACACTGTTGGTAACACTGCAGAGAAAGGGGAAACCTCTTACACTGAATGCAAACTATTGTAGCCATTCTGGGAAACAGTATGGATATTCCTCAAAAAGTTAAAACTACAGCCACCCTTCAAACCAGCAATTGCACTACTAGATACTTAACCAAAGGATAAAAAGTACTGATTCAAAGGGGCACATGTATCAACCAAATTATAGAAAGAGCCCAAATGTGTATTGACTGATTAATGGATAAAGAAGATGTGGTGTGTGTATATAAATATATATATTCATAATAGAATATTATATATAAATTAGTATATTTATTTGTTATTTATTATTTATTAATATAAATATATATTTATTTATAATGACTTATTACTCAGCCATCAAGAGAATGAAATCTTGCCATTTTCAATGATGTGGATAGAACTAGAGTGTATTATGTTAAGTAAAATAAGTCAGGCAGAGAAAGACAAATACCATAGATTTCACTCATATGTGGAACTTAAGAAACAAAATAGATGAACATAGGGGAAGGGAAGGCAAAATAAAATAAGATAAAAACATAAGAGTCTTAACTATAGAGAACAAACAGGGTTGCTGGAGGGGAGATGGTGGGGGGATGGACTAGATCAGTGATGGGCATTAAAGAGAGCACTTGTTGGGATGAGCATGGTGTTAGATGTAAGTGATGAACCACTAAATTCTACTCCTGAAACCAATATTACACTATATGTTAACTAACTTGAATTTAAATAAAATCTTAGAAGAAAAAATAAATATGATATTCCAAGTACACAGAGGTGAAAAGAAGGTGGGCATAGCAAGACTTGTATCAGACAAAACTGACTTCAAGCCAAAAAAGGTAACAAGAAACAAAGGTCATTTTACAGTGATAAAAGTGTCAATATATTAAGAAGATATAACAACTGTAACTATATACACCTCTAGCACCCAAACACTGAAATATATTAAGCAATTAATAACAGATCATAAGAGAGAAGTAGACATCAATGTAGTACCTGTAGGAGATTTCAATATCCCACTGTCAGTGATGGATAGATCATCCAGACAGAAAATCACAAGAAAACATTGGAATTGAGCCACACTTTAGAATAGACTTCATAGACATATATATATACCATCCAAGAGCACCAGAACACACATTCTTCTCAGGTGCACATGGAACATTCTCCAGGATAGATCATGATAGGCCACCAAATAAATCTTGGTAAATTTAAGAAGGCTGAAATCCTACCAACTATCTTCTCTGACTACAGTGGTATGAAAGTAACAAGAGCAACAAGAGGAATCAGTGATAAGAGAAAAGTGAGTAGGTGTAGGGATAGTGGAAACTAAACAACATACTTCTGAACAACCACTCGATCCCCCCAGGGCATAGTACAGAGGCAGCAGACTTAAATGCCCAGTCTACATGAAAGAGGCCTATTTGTTTATCTTAAAAGCTGTGGCCCGAAGTTCAGACTTTTAATTTAAGTCACACGTAGGGGCTGACTACAGTCCTGTCTAGATACTAGGGGAGCTAGCAAATGCCAGCTTCAAGCTCTCCCTGTGATTCATCCCAGGTTGTTGGTATCTCTGAAAGGAGCTTGTGTACATGTCTGGCACCCCAGCTATTGTAACTGCCACCCAGAGGACGCATCCCTCAATAGACACAACTATGGTTATCACCTCAGGGTTCAATGCAAATGGAGAAGGCAGAAATGCCCATCATCCAGTCTTCCCCTTAAAGAGTTATATTTGCATACTTTAAAAAAGGTCATTATATAATGATGAAGGGATCAATCCAACAAGAGGATACAACATTTGCAAAGATTTACTCATTCAACCTAGGAGCCCCTGAATATAAAGGCAAAAATTAACAGATCCAAAGGAAGAAATAGGTAACAGTACAATAATAGTAGGAGATGTCAAAACCTCCCTTTCATCAATGGATAAGTCCATTCAAACAGAAAATCAATAAGGAAACGTTGGACTTCATACATTAGACCAGACTGACTTAACAGACATTTACAGAACATTTCATCCAAAGGCAGCAGAATACACATTCTTCTCAAGGGCACATGGAACATTGTCCAAGATAGATTATACATTAGACTGCAAAACAAATATTAATAAATTTAAGAAGGTTGAAATTATACCAAGCATTTCTTCTCACCACAATGGTATGAAACTAAAAATCAATACCAGAAGAAAACTAGAAAAGTCACAAAAATGTGGAGATTAAGTAACATGCTATTAAGTAACCAATGAGTCCAATAATAAATCAAAACAGAAATTTTAAAAATTTTTGAGACAAGTGAAAATAGAAATATAATATACCAAAACTTATGGTGTGCAGCAAAAGCAGTTTTAAGAGGGAAGTTTATAACAACAAACGTCTACATTAAGAAACGAGAAAAATCCACAATAAAAAAACCCCAACTTTATACCTCAAGGAACTAGAAAAAAGAACAGATAAAGCCCAAAATTAACAGAAGGGGAAGGGACATGGACTAAAGCAGAAATAAACGAAATGGAAATAGAAAAACAATAGAAAAGATCAATGAAACTAAGAGTTGGTTTTTTTGAAAGATGACAAAAATTGACAAACCTTTAGCTGGACTTAGCAAAAGAAAGAGAAAGGACTCAAATAAACTTAGAACTGAAAGAGGAGATACTACAACTGATACCACAAAAATACAAAGGATCATAAAAGATAATTAAGAACAACTATATGCCAACAAATTGTGACAACCCAGGAAAAAAATGGAGAAATTCCTAGAAACACACCATCTACCAAGAATGAATCAAGAATAAATAGAAAGCCTGAACAGATCAATAAAAAATTAAGAGGATTGAAAGAGTAATCAAAAACTCCCAACAGAAACCTGGAAAGATGGCAGAGTAGGAGGATCCTAAGTGCATCTCATCCCATGGATACACCTAGTTTACAGACACATCAGTGTAACTAACCCAGAAAAATGAATTAAAGACTGACAGAACAGACTCTGCATAGTTAATTGTAGAGAGGAGGCCCCATAAAAAATGATAGGAAGATTAGAGTCCTGGTTGGGAGCCAAACTAATCTGCAAGATTAACCACCAATGGGAAGGACACCACAAAAACAGAGAAGGGATACCTGAGACACAGGGGACCTGTACAGGATAGAGTCCTCATAATATTTGACTTTGAAACCCAGAGGGGCTTAACTTCATGAATTTTCACCATTAGTGGGGCTTATCTCTGAGAACTTTAAAAATCAGTGGGCTCAGCTCCAGGAGAGCCAGAGGGTAAAAGAAAACTGAGACTCCCCTCCCCTACCCCCTGCTTTAAAGAAAAAGCATAACAAACAATCCCACTGAGACACAGAATAGAAGCAGCAGTTTGAAAGCACTTGGCATATGCAGGAAGATTTATTTACTTATCTCAGAACGTGTGCTGGAAGGACAGAGATTTTTAGGAGATGTCCCCAAGAACAAAAGAGCTGGCAGGTACCATTTCCCTCCTCTGCCACCCCAGCCTAGATACATGGACATCAGTGGGAACCAGTGTAGATACTCACTACCCAGTTTGCTAACACCATGCCCTGTCCTTACCCGTGGACCTCTTCCCTCCAACCTGCCCCACTTGGTAGGAGTCCCTCCAAGGTGGTACCTGGCCTATCTCATTCTGCAAGTAGCCCCAACAAGGTCCAGAAGCACTCCAAAGTGACTCTTGCTCTGGAGAGAGGGGAAGATAACTACATACATGAATTTGACTGCAGCCCCAGTGGTGGGCAGGGGACAGACAGCAGATCTGACGACCAGCCCTGCACACCAACAAAAAATTCACATGTAGCAGCACAAACTACAGTGTCCCCATAATTGAGGGTCACTGCAACCTCAACAGACTAGGGGCAGACATCAGGTCTGACTGCAGGCTCTGCCCACCTCTCAGGGGACATCACAAGGAGAGTGCCCTGCAGTTTGGTGCACCAACAGCTTGGGCAAACAGGCTGAAGGCAGGCATTTGGTCTGATCCAGGAACAAGCCCAGCGTGGCCCTAGACTTGATCCTTACTAGCACAGAAACCATACCTTGCCCACAAAGGCAGAAAGGGCCATTGTAGCCAACTGGACTGAAGATAAATGCAGCTCAACCACAAATAGTAGGGCACTCTCAATAACATAAATATACTTCTGAAGTGCCAGGTTCTGGTGAACAGGTGACACTGCACTATAGGGTCTCTTCTTCATTAGGTCACTACTTTCAATCAGGAGACAAAAGCTGACTTTCCTAACACATAGAAATAGACATAGAGTTAAGACCAAATGAGGAGACAGAGGAGAATATCCCAAATGAAAGAATAGGAAAAAAAAATCACAGCAAGAGAGCTAAGTGAAACAGAGCTAAACAATATATCTGATAGAGAATTTAAAGTAATGGTCTTAAAGATATTTATGGACTTGAGAAGAGTGTGGGATCTCACTTGTGGGAAAGAATGGGTTCAAACTTATTGACTTATTACATCAACTTAATATAGATGGCTGCATGCCTAGGATGTTATATATACAAACCAAAGGGTAAACACAAATAAAAAAATAGTAATAGATATGTAAGAGAGAAAGGAATCCAAGTATATCACTAAAGAAATCCAGCAAATTATGAGAGAAGTAAAGGAAGAAAGGAACAGAGAAGAACTACAAAAACAACCATAAAACAAGTAACAAAATGGCAGTAAGTACGTACCTATCAATAATTACTTTGAATGTAAATGGACTAAATGCTCCAGTTGAAAGGTGACTGAATGATAAAAAGCAAAGACCCATTGATATGGTGCTTACAAGAGATTCATTTCAGACCCAAAGAGACATGAAGATAGAAGGGATGGAAAAGCATCTGCTACACAAATAGAAGTGAAAAGAAAGCTGCAATAACAATACTTATATCAGACAAAATGGGCTTTAAAACAAAGACCATAATAAGAGACAAAGATACCGTACCATCATAATTGAAACAATCCAGCAAGAAGATGTAACAATTTTAAGTATTTATGCATCCAATATAGGAGCATCCATATACATAAAGCAGCTAATAATGAACATAAAGGAAGTGATCGATAGTAATACAAGAATAGGAGGGAACTTTAACACCCCACTAACAACAATGGATAAATCATGCACACAGAAAGTCAACAAGGAAACAGTGGTTTTGAATAACACATTAGAACACATAGATCTAACAAATACATTCCATACTAAAACCACAGAATACACATTCTTTTCAAAGAACACATGGAACATCCTTCAGAATAGATCACATATTGGGCCACAAAGCAAGTCTCCACAAACTAAAAAAAGATCTAAGGTATACTGTGCAATTTCTCCAACCACAATGATAGGAAACTAAAAGTCAACCACAAGAAGAAATCTGGAAAGAGCACAAATACATGAAAGTTAAATAATGTGCTATTAAATAATGAATGGGTCAATCAAGAAATAAAGAGGAAATAAAAAATGCAGGGAGACAAATGAATATGAAAATACAATGGTCCAAAATCTTTGGGATGCAGCAAAAATGGTCCTAAGAGGAAGTTTATAACAATACAGGCCTAACTCAAGAAGCAGAAAAAATCTAAAATAAGCAAAGTAAACTTACACTTAAAGGAGCTAAAAAAAAGAATAAACAAAGCCCTTAATCAGTTGAAGGAAAGAAATAATAAAGATTGGAGCAAAAATAAATTATACAGAAACTAAAACAACAACATCAACAATAAAACTCCCACAAATTAACATCAGTAAAACCAGGAGCTGATTCTTTGAAAAGATCAGCAGAATTTTTTTTTAAAAGATCTTATTTATTTATTTGAAAGGGAGAGAAAGAGATTACAAGTAGGCAGAGAGGCAGGCAGAGAGAAGGGGAAGCAGGCTCCCTACTGAGCAGAGAGCCCGATGTGGGGCTTGATCCCAGGACCCCGAGGTCATGACCCCTGCAGAAGGCAGAGGTTTTAACCCACTGAGCCACCCAAGTACCCCAAGATAAACAGAACTGATAAACCTTTAGCTAGACTCATTTAAAAAAAGAGAGAGATTACTCAAAACTAAATCAGAAAAGAAAGAGGAGAAATAATAACTGACATCACAGAAATACAAAGGATTGTAATATTATGAAAAATTATATGCCACAAACTGTACAACCTAGAGGAAATGTATAAATTACTTGAAGCATATAACCTTCCAAAACAGAACCAAGAAGATATAAAATATTTGAACAGACTAATTACTACCAATGCAATTGAATCAGTAATCAAAAAACTCCCAACAAACAAAAGTACAGGACCAGATGGCCTCACAGATGAATTTTACCAAACATTTAAAAAAGAACTAATACCTATTCTTCTCAAACTTTTCCAAAAAATAGAAGGAAAGCTTCCAAATTTCATTCTGTGAGGACTGCATTATCCTGCTACCAAAACCAGATAAAGACACTACTACAAAAAAAAGGAATTACAGGTCAATATATCTGAACATAGATGCAAAACTCCTCAACAGAATATTATTAGCAAACTCATTCCAACAATATATTTAAAAAAATCATTCACCACCAAGTGGGATTTATTTCCAGAATGCGAGGGTGGTTCAATATTCACAAATCAATCAACATAATATATCACATCAACAAGAGAAAGGATAAAAGCCATATATGATCATTTAATTAGATGCAGGAAAAACTTTTGACAAAGTACTACATCCTTTCATGATAAAAACTCTCAACAAAGTAGGAGGGAACATACATCAACATAATAATGGCCTTATGTAAAAAACCCACAGCTAATATCATACCTAATAGGAAAAAACTGAGAGCTTTTCCCCTAAGTTAAGGAACAAGACAAAGATGTCCACTCTTACCACTCTTATTTAACATAGTACTGGAAGTCCAAGCCATGGCAACCGGACAACAACAAAAAATAAAAGGCATCCAAATTGGTAAAGAAGAAGTAAATTCCTCACTATTTGCAGATGAGATACTATATAGAAAACCCTAAAGACTCCATCAAAAAACTACTAGAACTGATTAATGAGTGCAGTAGGTGGCAAGATACAAAATTAATGTAAAGAAACCCAATGCATTTCTATACACCAATAATAAAGTAGCAGAAAGAACAATTAAGAAAACTATGTCATTTACAATTGCACCAAAATAATTAAACACTTAGAAATAAACTTAACCAAGAAGGTAAAATACCTATACCGTGAAAACTAAAACACTGATGAAAGCAGTTGAAGATGACACAAAAAAATGGAAAGACATTCCATACTCTGGATTAGAAGACCCAATATTTTAAAAATGTCCATACTATGCAAAGCAATCTACAGATTTAATGCAATCTTTAACAAAATTCCAAGAGCATATTTTACAGAACGTTGAACAAATCATCCTAAATGTTGTATGGCACCACAAAGACCCTGAATAGACAAAGCAGTCTTCGAAAAGAAGAATAAAACTGGAAGCATTGCAATTCCAGATTTCAAGATATACTACAAAGCTATAGAATCAAAGTAGTATAGTACTGGCACAAAACAGACACAGAGATCCACGGGACAGGAGAGCATAATATAAAACCATGATTATATGGTCAAAAATTATTGACAAAGGAGGCAAGAATACGTGATGAGGAAAAAAAAAATCTCTTCAACAAATAGTGTTGGAAAATGTGGGCATTTACTTGCAAAAGAATGAAAACTGGAACCACTTCCTTACACCATATATAAAGATAAACTCAAAATAGATTATGGACCTGAATGTGATACCTGAACTATAAAATTCACAGAAGAAAATGTAGGCAGTTATCTCTTTGATATCAGCTGTAGCAACACTTTTCTAGATATGTCTTCTTTGGCAGGGGAAACAAAAGCAAAATTGAATTATTGAGACTACATCAAAATAAAAAGCTCTACACAGCAAAGGAGACAACCAGCAAAACTATTGAAGACAACCTATTGAATGAGAGAGGATATTCACAAATCATATATCTGATAAGGGGTTTATATCTAAAATATATAAAGAATTTATACAACTCAAAAAAAAAAAAAAAGAATGTATACAACTCAACACAAAAAATTCCCAAATAATCCAATCTAAAAATGAGCAGAAGACATAAATGGATATTTTCCCAAAGACGACAGACAAATAATCAGCAGACACATGAAAAGATGCTCAACACCACTCATCATCAGGGAAATACAAATCAAAACAATGAGATATCACCTCACACGTATCAGAATGGTTAAATCAAAAATACAAGAAACAACAAATATTGGCAAGGACGTGGAGAAAAAGAAACCATTGTGCAGTGTTGGTGGGACTGCAAACTAGTGCATCTACTCTGGAAGACAGTACAGAGATTCCTCAAAAACTTAGAAAATAGAACAATCCTATGATCCAGAAATCATACTACTGGGTATTTACCCGAAGAATATAAAAACACTAATTTGAAGGGATATATGCTCCTCTGTTTATTGCAGCATTATTTACAATAGCCTAGATATGGAAGTAACCCACATATCCATCAATAGGTGAATGAATAAAGAACACACACATACAATTAACTGAATTCTACTCAGCCAAAAAAAGAATGAAATCTTCCCATTTATAGCAACATGGATGGATGGATGGATCTAGAGGGTACAGTGCTAAGTGAAATAAGTCAGTGAGAGAAAGAAAAATACCATATGATTTCATTGATATACGTAATTTAACAAACAAAAAAAGGAGAGAAAAACGAAAAAACAGTTTGTTAAATATAGAGAATAAACTGGTGATTACCAGAGGGGAAGTGGGTGGGTCTATGGATGAAATAGATGAATAGATGAAGAAGATTAAGAATACACTTATTATAATGAGCACTGAGTATGTACAGAATTGTTACATCATTATATTGCACACTTGAAATACAACACTGCATGTTAACTATACTGGAATTTTAAAAAGAAATTTTAA
This sequence comes from Procyon lotor, assembly GCA_028646535.1. Classification (NCBI taxonomy): domain Eukaryota; kingdom Metazoa; phylum Chordata; class Mammalia; order Carnivora; family Procyonidae; genus Procyon; species Procyon lotor. The sequence goes on from CM053610.1 coordinate 67,909,311, forward strand.
AAGAAATAAAAAACAGAAACAAATATAAAAAAACAATAAAAAAACCTCTCAACAAAGAAGAGTCCAGCCCCAGATGGTTTCAGAGGTGAAGTTTCCCAAATATTTAAAGAAGAATTAGTATCTTCTTAAACTCTTCCAAAAAAATTAAGAGGCTAGTATTAGCCTGATACCAAAGTCAGATAAGGATACTACAAGAAAAGTATAGGCCAATATCTTTGATGAATCTAGTTGCAAAAAAATGTTAGCAAATGAAATTTAAGAACACATTAAAATGATTATATACCATGACCAAGTGGGATTTATCCCTGGGATGCATGGATGATTCAATATATGCAAATCAATGAATATAATACACCACACTAATAACATGAAAGATAAAAATAACGCGATCATCTCAATAGATGCAGAAAAAGCACCTGAGAAAATTCAACACTGTTTCACAATCAAAACTCAACAGACCAGGTACCTCCACATAATGAAGACCACATGTGACAAATCCGTAGCTAATGTCATACTCGGTGGTGAAAGATTGAAAGGTTTACCTCTAGAATCAGGAATAAGGCCCACTCTCACCACTATTCTTTATAGTACTGGAAATCCTAGCTTGAGAGATTAGGTAAGAAAAAGAAATAAAAGGCTTTTAAATTGGAAAGGAAGAAGTAAAACGTGTTTGCTGATGACATGAACTTGTACATAGGAAATCCTAAAGACTGCACCAAAAAACTGTTAAGAATTTTAAAAAGTTAATAAACTTAAGAACATAAGGTCAATATACAAAATGCCATTTGCACTTATATGCAGTAACAATGAACTATCCAAAAAAAAAAAAAAATGAAAATAATCCCATTTACAATAGCATCAAAAGCAATAAAATACTTAAAAATAAATTTTACTAAGGAGATAAAAGATCTGTACACTGACAACTACAAGATGCTAATGAAAGAAATTGAGGAAGACACAAATAAATAGAAAGATATCATATGTTCATGGATCAGATATGTTACTATTAGGGCACCTGGGTGGCATATGACTCTTGATTTAGGCTCAGGTCATGATCTCAGGGTTGTGAGACTGAGTCCTGTGTCAGACTCCATGTTGGGTGTGGAGCCTGCTTAGGATTTTCTCTCTTTCTCTGCCCCTCCCACACCCCCTCCCACTGTTTCTTGCATGCTCTCTCTCTCTAAAAATTAAAAAAATAAAAATAAACAAAAATTTTTAAAAAATTTTTTAAAAATTAGTTTAGTTTAGGGGTGCCTGGGTGGCTCAGTGGGTTAGGCCTCTGTCTTTGGCTCAGGTCGTGATCTCAGGGTCCTGGGATCGAGCCCCCCACATCAGGCTCTCTGCTCAGCGGGGAGCCTGCTTCCCTCCCTCTCTCTGCCTGCCTCTCTGCCTACTTGTGATCTCTCTGTGTCAAATAAATAAAAATCTTTAAAAAAAAAATAAGAAAATAAAAATTAGTTTAGTTTAAACTAAAATTAGTTTAAAACATTTTTAATGTTTAAATGTTTTAAAAATTTTGAAAAAAAAAAAAGAAATGTCAATACTGTTAAAATGGCCTTACTATCCAAAACCATCTATAGAATCAATGCAATCCTTATCAAAATTCTAATGTCATTTTTCACAGAAATAGAAAACACAGTCCTAAAGTTTGTATGGAACCTCAAAAGACTATGAAAAAAACAAAAGACTGAGTAGCTGAGAAAGAACAAATTTTCTTTATACTTTATATATAAAAGGTATATATAAATATAAATATATTTAAATATATATAAAATTTATATAAATATAAATATATATATATAAAGGTATATATATACATATATATAGGTATATATACCTAGGCTTTATACTTCTTAATTTCACACTTCATTACAAAGGTATAATAATCAAAATAGTATGGTACTGGTGTAAAAACAGACCCAGAGAACAATGAACAGAATTCAGAGTGTAGAAATAAACCCACATGTATATGCTCAGCTAATATATGACAAAGGGTCCAAGAATACTCAATGGAGAAAAGATTGTTTCTTCAGTAAACAGTGCTGAGAAAACCAGAATATCCACGTGCAAAAGAACGAAAGTGGATCCCTATGTTACACTAATCACTTGAACTGGATTAAGGACTTAAACATAAGACCATTAACCATAAAACTTCTAGAAGAAAATAGGAGAAAATCTCCTTGACATGGGTCTTGGCAATAATTTTTCTGTTATGACCCCAAAAGTACAAGCAACAAAAGCGATAAGTGGGACTACACCAAATGAAAAGTCTTCTGTACAGCAAATGAAACCATCAGCAAAATGAAAAGGTAAACTATGAAATGGGTGAAAACATTTGCAAAACTTATATCTGATAGGGAGTTAATATCCAAAATACATAAGGAACTTGTACAACTCAATAGCAAAAAACAATCTTACTAAAAATAGGCAGAGGACTAGACATTTTTTCAAAGAAGGCATGCAAGTGGCCAACAAGCACATGAAAAGTTGCTCCAACATCACTAATTTTCAGGGAAATGCAAATCAAAACCACAATGAGCTATCACTCCACACCTCTCAGAATGGCCATTATCAAAAAGATAAGAAAGTCAGTGTTTCCTGTTTTTTCTTTCCTCAATCAGGTTTTTGACCATGAAGGTAGAGAGAGAGTCAGCTTAACAATGAGATCACTTTGCAGGACAACCGCTGGTGGCTCTGAAAGGCCGTGAGTTCTCCTGCTTCTGTCACTATCACCAGTATATCTGTCGTGAGGTTAGCCCTTTCCAGAAGTAGTTATCAAAGAGAGTTGGTGGTAGTCGGAAGCTAATTTTTTTCCCCTCAACTTCTATTCCAAATAGGAGTAAAAATATCTTATGTAAAAATATCTGACTGAGCACAATTAGTGACTGAGCACAAGCTAAATGCTTAATATGCATGCTTTTTTAAAATCATCACAACAAACTGATGAAACAGGTAACTACTATTCTTATTTTGTAGATGGAAGGAATACTGAGGCTCAAATAAGATTTCATGGATTCATTTCCACTGACAAATGCATAAGGATGGAGGAATCAATGTGGCTCTTAATTTATAAACTAACGACAAGTAGTGATTCTTTAGAGGAATTACATACATCTTGAAGCATTGGTTTACTTCTTATTACTTACGTTTAGAAAATTCCACAGCACTTACTGTCAACTTAAGACGTACATAAAAGTGTTTATAAAAACTGCATTTGTCTCTGAGTATTTATTTACATACGTGGTAACTTTTACATGTTTTAAAAGTATTTGCTTAATGGTTTAAAAGTTGTTGTTTTTTAATGTAACATGGTTAAATGAAGTGTTAAGACTCTGAAGAACTGTGGAGGAAATGCCTATGAAACTTATTGCAGACAAGTTCCAGGTGAGAATACCAATAAGCAATAATTAGCTAGGAAATGCCATGATCTTAGGGAATATGGATTCTTAATGTGAGAATACAACATGAAAAATTAAGAACAGTATATAACATGTCACAGACACTAACCCGTATGATGGAAAGGTTTTACCTAACCCTGGTATGAGAACATCCATAAGAGCTGGCAATGAAACAAAGAAAACTGTACTCAACCTGCTAGAGTCTTCTCAGCACTGGCTTTAACATCAGAGACAGCACTTTTGGTCCTTGGATTCTTTCAGTCTGAGAAAAACATGACTTCACTATACTTGCAATAAAATAAATGAACATAAAAAAAAAAAAGACTAATTCAACATTTTCCCATTATTCTCTGTTACTTCTTGGCTTATTCAAAGTTACTAACTCAGCTCTTTGATGTAATACAAAATAAAGACCTCCAGAAACTGTCAGGCTCTATTTAAACTTCTTTGCCAAGGGGTCCACTTAATGTTATCAGCACACAGTACTATACAGAAGCAAGAATAAAAGTTATAAAATATCATTACAAGGTGAGTACTTAAAGAGGTCAAGAATGGGGCGGAGGGCATGAACAAAGGGGAGAGGGCATGAACAAACATGAACAAAGGTTTGTCCAAAGACCATCTGTCTCTTCCATTTGTACAGCCTGTTCTGCATTGTTTCAAGTAGTTACAATCAGTTACTTTAATTAACCTACAAAACAGTTTTCTGTGGAGTAGGATGGAAAGGAATTTATTATGAAAGCTTATTTAAAACAGTTAAACTCAGCTGCAAAGGTTAATTATCATAATTTTACAAATAAAGAAACTGAGACACAATGAGGTCAAGTGATTTAAGTAGAGTTTGATATTTTGCACCAGTTTACCTCCTGGCTCTGTGTTCTTTTCATACCATCCCAATAAATCCCACTCAGGAACAACCAAGGCCCTCTGAATTTTGGCAATATACATTAAAAATGTCAAGCAGATTGTTCTAAGGTAAAAATCATGGGTATGTGTATACTGTATTTGTAATGATCCCATTGCAGAGCTGTTGAAGGCAAAAATATCAGAACTAATATAAATATCTACCAAAGATGGCAAGTCATGGTGGTAAGAAAAAACAATACTACAAAAAAAAGTAGAGAAACATAATAATGTTTTGCCCAATATCAAATTGGACAAAAGTCAATGTACATGCATAACCTTTAAATAAATATTTATTTACCTAGCTCTGCCATAAGCAATACCATCAACAGTACCATTTTTGCCTGCAACCAAATCTCATGTGGGCACCCTTAACACCCAGATTTTAGTCTCTTATGCTATTCTCCATTAAAATAAACCAGGATTCTTATAGAATAGTTGACTCCATAATTTAGGGGCAGAAAAATGTTGCATTTGAAATTTCAGGTTGTTGCCAGAAATCAAGGATGCAAGGATAGAATTATTTAGAAGACAAAAGAAACTATACAAGGGAACCTCCCCTGAACTGGTTGTGAATATTTAAGCAAAAAAAAGAAGTGGTAACAATAATGATTAATTGAAACGTGTTGAAACTGTAAATGGCTATGAATTCATAGCCATTTTTTTCAATTTTTATTAATTAAAAGTGATAAAAATATAGTTTCCATACAAAAGAGTATCAAATATAAAATTTTGGTTTACCTTATTAATTTTAATAAGTACAAAGTAGAAAGGCATTGATCTATACATATTTTCAATATATATAAATATATAATGTATATACATGAATGTATCTATATATATGTTTTTGTATCTCATTAGCAGAAAGAAGTTTACAAAAACCTCTTTCAAGAATGAAACAAACAATTCCAATTCGCATTTTCTAAATGTGATTATTTTCTCCGTTATCCTATTGCCAAATTGCTCTCACTGCTTATATCTGGAAGAATATTCTCTGCAGGTTTTGTCTGGGTCACAAATTCCTAGTTATGCTTTGTGGGAAGTACCTCATCTAATTAGAGCCTGACTTTATCCATTCAGAAAAAAACATATAGACTTTTATATTTACATACATAAACACTATTGACCAGCAGATGGCTCCACAGAGCAATAAAAATAACTTGAAATAAGACTGCTCTATGGGTAAATCATTAGTGCTGGAAATCTTTTTTACACTATGTGTTTGTGACAGAGAATTGTTTTCTAATCATAACAATTTGAATTGTAAAAACAAATATTTAACTTGCTAAATTAACCTTGGCAAGCTAATGTCTTGATAAAATTTTAAAAACAAATATATTTTAAGAAGTTCATCATGAAGTTGTTATTGTCAATTTCTACTTCAAAATTAACTCATATATACACACAGAAGTAGTTAAACACAGATATGAAAAACAAATGATGTAGAAATAATTGCTGCTTTCTTCTAAACAATATAAACCAAGGTCAGGAATATTTGGCAATATCATCTATTCAGATCTAAAAGTAATGTGATATCTAGGAAAATGAGTGTACTAAAATCTATTTTATATAAGGCTTTATATGATTTTTTATTTTAAAAAAATACAAAGTAAGGGGGAAGGTGGCGGAATATGAGAACTCTAAGCTCACTTCGTCCCAGTGAAGTGAACTAGATAACATTCACGTTAGTGTAAATAACTCAGAAAATGACCTAAGGCCACATCAAAGAGAATAGGAAGGGTGGAGATCTGGGAGATGAATGGACTTACAAGTCATCTATGGGAGGGAGCCCTGGACATGGAGAAGGGAGAGAAACAGACCCTCACACTGGAGAGCTGCCATGGGGAAGATGAATTCCACAGCATTTTATTCTGAAAACCAGAGGGGCCAAATTTTGTGAGTTCTTACAATCATTGAGACTAAAAGCCTGAAATTTTAAAAATCTCTGGAGAGCCTGGAGGGTGATAGGAAACTGAGTCCTTGCTCTTAAAGAGACAACACAACAAATAGCCCATGGAGATACAGCATAGAAGCAGAAATTTGAAAAATGCCTGGTCCCTGTGGGAGGCAGAGTTATTTACTAATCCCAGAGTATGTCCCAGAGGGACAGATTTTGCTGGGAGATACCTCCATGACAAAGGAGTTGGTTGGCATCATTTCTCTCCTGCCTAGCATAAGCATGCAATCACTTGCAGGAACTAACACTGTGCCAGCATTCACTACTTTACTTGCTTACACTGTGCCCCACCCCCTTTAGCCATTCCTGTCTCAGTCCTGTTGCTGCAGGTCTCCTCTACTAGAAGACTGGTACAATCCTTGCCAACACTGAATATCCCTACTGAACAACTTGTGGAGCTTCAGTACTGGTGGTGCCCAGTCACCTCCTATGAAGCATGCTTCTTGTTAAAACTGCATACTTTGCCCATGAATGCTCTGCAGAGTGGGCTGGGTAGCCCGAGTCTCCACAAAGACACATACATCTGGCAAAACACCACCTTGTTAAAAGTATGGTGCCCCACCTACTATTTTCAAGAACAGGAGATGTAGCTGACTTTCCTAACACATAGAAACAGACACAGAGAGTTAGACAAAATGGGAAGACAGAGGAATATGTCCCAAATGAAAGAACAGGACAAAGTCACAGCAAGAGCTCTAAGCAAAACAGATGTAAGTAATATACCTGATAGAGATTTTAAAGCAATGATCATAAAGATACTCACTGGATTTGAGAAAAGAGTGGAGGAATGACCAAGCCACCCAGGTACCTCCAGACATAACAGATTTCAAAACAAAGACTGTAATAAGAGACAAAGGACACTGTAAATCATTAAGGGGATAATCCAATAAGAAGACATAACAATTGCAAATATTTATGCATCCAACATGGGAGCACACAAATACATAAAAGATTAATAACAAATATAAAGGGACTAATGACTAGTAATACAACAGTAGGGGAATTTAACACTCCACTTACATCAATGGATAGATCATCTAAACAGAAAATAAAGAAAACAGTGGCTTTAAATGACATACCAGAACAGATGGATTTAATAAACATATTCAGAACATTCTATCCTAAAACAGCAAAATACACAGTCTTTTCAAGTGCACACAGGACATTTTTCAGAATAGATTACACATTAGGCCACAAAACAAGTCTCAACAAAATCAAAAAGAACTAAGGTTTACCATATGACTTCTCCAACCACAATGGTATGAAACTAGAAATCAACCACAAGAAAAAATCTGGAAAGAGCACAAATACATGGAGGTTAAATGACACGATATTAGATAATGAATGAGTCAATCAAGAAATCAAAGGGAAATTAAAAAAATACAGGGAGGCAAAGGAAAATGAAAACACAATGGTCCAAAATCTTTGGGATGCAGCAAAAATGGTCCTAGGAGGGAAGTTTATAGCAATATAGGCCTAACTCAAAAAGCAGGAAAAATCTTATGTAAGCAACATAAGCTTACACCTAGAAAAATAAGAACAAATAAAATCCCAAACCAGTAGAAGGAAGGAAATAATAAAGATTGGAGCAGAAGAGATCTATAAATAATATAGAAACTAAAAATACAGAACAGATCAATGAAACCAGGAGCTGATTCTTAGAAAAGATTAACAAAACTGATAAATCTGAGAGAGAACTCAAAATCAGAAACAAAGAGGAGAAATAACAACCAACACCACAGAAATACAAAGTATTACAAGAAGATACTATGTAAAATTATAGGCCAACAAACTGCACAACCTAGAAGAAATGTATAAATTCCTTGAAACATATAACCTTCGAAAACTGAATCAAGAAGATATAGAATATTTGAACAGACTAATTACAACCAATGAAATTGAATCAATAATAAAAAAAAACTCCCAACAAACAGAATTCTAGGACCAGATGGCCTCATAGATGAATTCTACCAAATATTTAAAGATCATATATATATAAAATTAATATTCTTCTCAAACTTTTCCAAAAAATAGAAGAGGTGGGAAAGCTTCCAAATTCATTCTATGAAGCCAGCATTACCCCAATACTAAAACGACGTAAGGATGCTACAAAAAGAGGGTACCATGGGTCAATATCTTTGATAAACATAGATGCAAAAATCCTAACAAAATACCAGCAAACTCATTCCAACAATACATTAAAAATTTATTTACCATGATCAAGTGTGCTATATCCCTGGGATCTAAGAGTGTTTTAATATTCACAAATCCACAAACCAATGTGATATATCACATCAATAAGAGAAAGGAGGGGTGCCTGGGTGGCTCAGTGAGTTAAAGCCTCTGCCTTTGGCTCGGGTCATGATCTCAGGGTCCTGGGATCAAGCCCTGCATCGGGCTCTCTGCTCAGCGGGGAGCCTGCTTCCCCCTCTCTCTCTGCCTGCCTCTCTGCCCACTTGTGATCTCTCTCCTCTCTGTCAAATAAATGAATAAAATCTTTAAAAAAAAATAAGAGAAAGGATAAGAACCATATGATCATTTGATTAGATGCAGAAAGAATATTTGACAAATTACAACATCTATTCATGATAAAAACCCTCAATAAAGCAGGTTTAGAGGAACATACCTCAACATAATAATGGCCTTATATAAGAAATCCACAACTAACATCATATTCAATAGGGAAAAACTAAGAGTCTTTCTTCTACGGTCAGAAATAAGACAAGGATGCTCACTCTCACATTTTATTCAACATAGCAGTGTAAGTCTGAGCCATAGCAATCAGACAACAAAAAAGAAACAAAAGGCATCCAAGTTAGTAAGGAAGAAGTAAAGAAATCTTTCACTATTTTCAGATCACATGATACTATATATAGAAAACCCTAAAAACTCCACCAAAAAACTGCTAGAACTGATAAATGAAGGTAGTAAGGTGGCAGGACACAAAATCACTGTACAGAAATCCAATGCATTTCTATACACCAATAATGAAGTGGCAGAAAGAGCATAGAAAACTATGTCATTTACAATTGCACCAAAAATAAATACCTAGGAGTAAACTTAACCAAGAAGGTGAAAGACCTGGACTATGTAAAGTACTAAACATTAATGAAAGCAATTGAAGATGACACAAAGAAATGAAACACCTTCCATACTCTGGATTGGAAGACCCAGTACATTTTTTTAAGGGGAGGAGGAACAGAGGGAGAGGGAGAGAAAGAATCTCAAGCAGGGTCAATGCCCAGTGTGGAGGCTTGATATGGGGCTCCATCTCACAACCCTGAGATCATGACCTGAGCTGAAATCAAGGGTTGGATGCCTAGCCCACTGAGCCACCCAGGCACCCCAGAAGACCCAATATTTTTAAAATGTCTATTCTACCTAAAGCAATCTACAGATTTAATGCAATCCCTATCAAAATACCAACAGCATTTTTCACCGAACTAGAACAATCCTACAATTTGTATGGAACCACAAAGACCCTGAATAGCCAAAGCAATCTTGAAAAAGAACAACAAAGCTGGAGGTATCACAATCCCAGACTTAAAGTTGTATTACAAAGCTGTAATAATCAAAACAGTGTGACAGGGACACAAAATAGACACATAAATCAAGAGAACACAAGAGAAAGCCCAGAAGTAAGCCCACAATTATAGGTCAATTAATCTTCAACAAAGCAGGCAAGACTATGCAATGGGAGAACAGCAGTCTTTCAACAAATGGTGTTGGGAAAACTGGACAGCTACATGCAAAAGAAGAAACTGGATGAGTTTCTTACACCATACACAAAAATAAAATTGATTAAGGACTCGAATGTGATACCTGAACCATAACAATCATAGAAAAGAGCACAGGCAGTAATTTCTCTGACATTGGCCATTATAACATCTTTCTATGTATGTCTCCTGAGGTAAGTGAAACAAAAGCAAAATCAAGGTATTGAGACTACATCAAAATAAAAAGCTTCTGCACAGCAAAGGAGATAACCAGCAAAACTAAAAGACAACCTACTGAATGGGAGAAGATATTTGAAAATGACGTTTCTAATAAAAGGTTAGTATCCAAAGTATATAAAGAATTTATACAAGTCGGGCACCTGGGTGGCTCAGTCATTGGGTGTCTGCCTTCAGCTCAGATCATGACCCCAGGGTCCTGGGATCAGGTCCCACGTCAGGCTCCCTTCTCAGCGGGAAGCCTGCTTCTCCCTCTCCCACTCCCCCTGCTTATGTTCCTTCTCTCACTGTGTCTCTGTCAAATAAATAAATACAATTAAAAAAATAAAATTGCAGTTTAAACTAGTTAAAAAAAAAAGAATTTATACAACTTAACACAAAAAACCCCAAATAATCCAATTTAAAAATGGGCAGAGGACATAGATATTTTTCCAGAGAAGAGAGATGGTCAGCAGACACAAGAAAAGATGCTCAACATCACTCATCATCAGGGAAATGCAAATCAACACCAGAACAAGATATCACTTCACATATGTCAGAATGGCTAAAATAAAAAATACAAGATACAACAAGTATTGGCAAGGATGTGGAGAAAAAGGTACCCTTGTGCACTGCTGGTGTGATTGTAAACTAGTGCAGCAAGTGTAGAAGACAATATGGAGATTCCTCAAAAACTTAGAAAATAGAACAATCCTATGATCCAGAAATCACACTACTGGGTATTTACCTGAAGAATACAAAACACTAATTTGAAGGGATATATGCTCTCCTGTTTACTGCAGCATTCTTTACAATAGCCAAGATATGGAAGTAACCTGCACGTCCGTCAATAGATGAACATATAAAGAACACACACACACACACACACACACAAACACACACACACACAAAACTGAATACTACTCAGCCATCAAAAAGAATGAAATCTTGCCATTTGCAACAAATAAATGGATCTAGAGGGTATAGTGCTATGTGAAATAAGTCAGTCAGAGAAAGACAAATACTACCGTATGATATTACTTACATGTAGAATTTAAGAAACAAAACAGATGAACAAAGAGGGAAAAAGAGACAAACCAAAAAACCGACTAGAGAACAGAGGGTTTCCAGAGGAAGGTTGAGCGAGGGGGTGGCTGACATAGATGAGGGGGATTAAGAGTATACTTACAGTGATGAGCACTCAGTAATATATAGAATTGCTGAATCATTACACTGTACACCTGAAACTAAATCAATACTGTATGTGAACTATATTGGAATTAATTTTAAAAAATCAATAATACAGAATACACACTTCACTCTGAAAAATCTCTCGAGGAATAAATCATCGTGGCTTACATCTTAGAGATATACTAATTGCCCTTTACATTCTTTTTTTTTTTTTTTTAAGATTTATTTATTTGAGAGAGAGTGTGTGTGTGCATGGGTAGGGAAGAGGGAGAGAATTCCCTCTCAGGGAGCAGGGAGCTCCACTAGTGGTTCAACCCCACAACCACAACACCATGACCTGAACCCAAATCAGGAGTCTGATACTTAACCAACATGGCCACCCAGGTGCCCCTCCCTTAACATTCTTATGTACTACATGTTATTTTATAATCATATTTCCAGGAATAACGAAGAGTAGTTATTGCTTTCTCTAGATTTTAATTGCAATACACTCTGTCACGCATTCATTAAAAGCTAATATTTATTGAGTACTTGCAATGTGCTTGACAAGCTGTTTTAGGCACTTTACATGTAAATATGAATTCATTTAATTCTCAAAGCAACTCTATGAAGTAAATATCATTATTATCCCCATAGTACAGATAAGGAAACTGAAGCACGGAGATTAAGCAGTTCAAATTCAGATGAGTAACAAGTGGTAAATGCAAACCTTGGTAGTTTAGTTCCAATTTGGGTGGCCTTCCATGCATTTATTCATCAGAAAATACTTATTGAGGGGCCCTGGAGTATGCTCTACTTTCCTAGATATCATATGAAAATATATGTGCAATTCCCATCTCAGGGAGGCTGAAAACTAGTTAATGAAGACAGTAATATATTTACATTGGTATGATGTGTTATAGTTAATAAAAGTATGTTCATATACCCATGCATATTAAAGGACTTGAAGAAAATACTGCAGAAGCTGGTATAGGCTAGAATGTAATAAAATGCCACATTAGAGGTATATACCATAATTTACTAATATAGCCAGGCAAAAGAAAAGATGGCTGTGGGCTATAGAAGGCCGATATAATTTGATGAACGTGGTGGGTTTTGAGCTGGGCATGGGGGGCAGGGGATATAATTCGGGAGGGCAGGGAGGAAGTGAGTAAGGGTACATTCTAGCAGCTCCCAGGGTGCAAAGACACTGATCTAAGAGCCGATAAAGAGACTTGATCAGAAATAACTGAAGGTCAGGTGAATGGATTGTGAGAGAAAAAGTTGGAATAGTAGGTGGGGACAGATTTTGAAGACTTTTGAATGTTATAGGAATGTTAGGAACAAGAAAGCAAGTAATTGGTAAGTAATTGGTAATAACTCAGCACATTTGTGGGAGCTTATTTAGCTGCTAAATGTCACTACTGCTTTTGCAGGGGAACTATTAGAGTTGAAAACACTATTAGAGTTGTTAAAGATTCTGCAATTGTTTAAGTCATTTATTGATTAGTGGACCTTTCCAGAGCTACTTGATTTAAGTATCTATGCTAATACTGTTCCATAAAAATTAATGCTTTTTTGGCCTCATTTATGATACTTCTATACTAATTTATCTTTGTGTATTTTTTAATTCTCTGCACATAATAGGTTTTATCATTCTGCTCTCCTCCTTTCCCTCTCTCTCCGCAAAAGTAATTGATAACAGTGACACTTATTAACACGCACACATTAATATATATGATTTTTAAGAGTTTATGTCTCAAAAAACAAAAAGCTTACATCTCCATGACCAAAAGATAACCCATCACTCCCATCAATTGTGTGAAAAACATGAAAAGTATTTGTCTAGAGCCACTTAGAAAAGACTGAATCAATGATTAATAAGTGATTCAATCAGAAATATACACTAGTTGACAACATTGCAGAAAACCCACCAACTTTTTTTTTTTCCCACCAACTTTTGAAAAGATTAATTGACCAGCCTTTACAGCAATGGTTTCAAGTGTGGGCTGTTGAAACACATTATCCTCTTTCCTTGATAGGAATGTAACTTGCTTCTTCCCTTTCATCCTCCCCTCAAGTAGTTTTTTTTAATTTATTTATTTTTATATTTGAGAGAGTGAGTGCAAGAACAAGCCAGGGGGGCAGGGGCAGAGGGAGAGGGAAAGAGAAACTCAAGCAGATTCCATGCTGAGTGTGAAGTCTGATGTGGGGCTTGATCTCAAGACACTGAGATCAGGACCTGAGTCCAAACTAAGACTTGGTGGCTTAAGTGACGGCACCTGCCAGGCGCCCCTCCCCTCAGTGTTTTCAGAGATGTATTTATTGTTTAAATGAAAGGATATTAAAATCATTTTTGACTTAAGAATTTTAGTCTAAATAAAGTGGTAATGCTCTTGGTCATATAAAATCACAACTTGGAAGCTTTTGGGGAAGCAGAAAATAATTTCATTTTACTGCCTCCATTTCTATGTACTGAAAATGTGTCAAAGCACAAAACCTTTGAGACTTGATTCTATTTACTGACAGAGCCTAGTTGTACTAAATAATTCGTGCTGGAATTTCTTCACCTTTAAGAGTGGGAAGTATAGAAAAGAAAGGAAGATGGAATTTGGAAAACTTGGTTCAAAACTACCAATTGTATGAGAAGCATAGATGAAATGTTCCAGCTGCATATTAGTTAACATTGTTGGAGAAAGAAAAGGGAAAAATGACCTTTCTGAGATCAATAGCAAATAGAGTTTTCAAGGTTAGCCTATGAAACCTAAAGATAAGAAAAGTCAGGAAAAACACTGCTTATGTTGGGACGGGTTCAACTTCCAACTGTGCAGAGGTTACAGGGTTCTGAAAAAGTAAAAAAGGGGGGAAGTAGTTGAGTAAAAAAATAAGAAACAAGAACACAGACAAATCAGGACTGAAACCTTCAGAAACACCAAGAGAGTTGCAAATTCAAACTCAATAAATGAAAGTGTAAAAGATTTTGGCACTACTTTATTTCTTTGGCTTATTTCTTTTCATTGACATGAAAGTGAAAATGAGAAACTGAAAACAGAAGAGGGATATGAAACGAAGGAGGAATGGAGAAAATGAAAAACTAGAGCACTTATTTTCTCATTTCTGTCTCCTATACTTTATACATTTTAATATTTCCTTCTGAGACTATATATCCTTTATATATTTAAGATATATCCTTTTCTCACTTTCTCATTAAATAAAAAATGAAACAGAAGATTTAGGATTAGGGTTGCCAGATTAAATACAGGATGATCAGTTATATTTGAATTTCATATAAGCAATTAATACTTTTTTAGTATAAACATATCTCAAATAATGCATGGAACGTATATTTGTTGTCTATCTGAAATTGAAATTTAGGCGCGCTGGGTCTGGCGAGGTGCCAGAGCAAGAAGGGTCTGCGCCGGCGGCCGGGACTGTATTAGGAATCTTTGAAGCACTGCCAACATGTCTGATGTTCAAGAAGCCACTAACCAACTCTTGGATGTGAACCTTCATGAGAACTGCAGGTCTATACAAGTGACAGAAAGTGGTCCGAGAAGTGAGTCTGAGCACCTCCAAGTCACTATTGGAGCCACTGTACCTACTGGTTTTGAGCAAACAGCTGCAGATGAAGTGAGAGAGAAATTGGGGTCATCATGCAAAATCAGCAAAGACCGGGGCAAGATATATTTTGACATTTCAGTGGAAAGTCTGGCTCAGGTTCATTGTCTGAGATCAGTTGATAACTTATTTGTGGTTGTTAAGGATTTTAAAGATTACCAGTTCAAAGAAACAAAGGAAGAAGTTCTAAAGGATTTTGAAGACCTGGCTGGGAAGCTTCCATGGTCAGACCCTTTAAAAGGATGAAATTGAAATTTAAAGGGGCATACTGTATTTTTACTTGCTAAATCTTGTGGCCATAGGAAAGGGCCACTAGTCTTAATAGAGATTAATATTCCTACATTTAATCCAGTTTATTAATATCCCCCAAATTTTTTTATTGAAGTACAACACACATACAAAAAGTACATTTATCTTGAGTGTACAGTTCATTAAACTTGCATAAAATGAACACATCGATGTAACTGGAGCCCAGGCCCCTTAGGAGCCTCCATTGCATCCCTTCCCCTTACTAAGGATAATCACTTTCCTGACTTCTGACAGTATAGACTAATTTTGCCCATTTTGCCACTATTTCTATTTAATGTCAATTGCCTCATCCTTGTATTTTAAGATGTTTACCTAGTTGGCAGAAACACAGACCCCTGGCACCAGGTTAAATGTCCAGTTGACTGGAGACAGTTGAGGTTATGAGAGAGCTCTCCTGTCTCCATGTATTAAGTAAATTCTCTATTCATCCAGAACTCCACAGGGGTAGCAGGTGGGCAAAGTTTCCAGGGAACCCAGGAGATAATGAAGGCAGAAATCCAGAGGTTGTGAATCTTCTGGAATATAGTAGGTTATGACCTTTTGATTAGGAGAAGCTGAGGACCAACTAGGTGGTTTTGTTGGTGATGCATTTAACAGAGAGACAGTAGGAAATAGGCATTTGACATGCTTCCCCATGAACAGCTTCCTGAAGGTGATCTTATGAGTCACTGTCTTCCCAGCAAGGGCTGCATGTTGGCAATGTTCATTTGCACTGGCTAGTTTTGTTTCATAAAGAGGTTGGTTCTATGAAGCCATGTAATATCTCTAAGTCCATAATCCTCTCAACCTGTAGAGAGGATCCTGTTCCCATTCTACTAGAATGCATCATAACCATCCCCATTACTAAGGACAGGGAATTGGTCTCAGAAAAAGGTCCCTTCTGCTTGTCCCCAGAAGTGTAGGGAGGAAGACCACAGGAATCAAGCTTGAAGAGAGAGCAGGAGTATCTCTAACAAGACTTTCAAATAGGGGCGCCTGGGTGGCTCAGTGGGTTAAAGCCTCTGCCTTCAGCTCAGGTCATGATCTCAGGGTCCTGGGATCGAGCCCCGCATCGGGCTCTCTGCTCAGCAGGGAGCCTGCTTCCCCTCTCTCTCTGCCTGCCTCTCTACCTACTTGAGATCTCTGTCAAATAAATAAATAAAGTCTTAAAAAAAATAAAAAGTTTAAGACCTTCAAATATACTAGACTAGAAAAGAGGGAGGCTCCAGGGACTCACTGAGTTCATGGAGTATCCTCCCAGGCTAACCTGGAACAGAACCCAAAGGTCTGAGCAATTGTATAACAGCTGCTGCATGAAGAACTGGTAGTATATGACATGGCTGGCCAATGAGTCTTCTCTGATCAGAATCTAAGGATAGGATTACCAGTGATTCAATCTGGGAAGGACCATCAGATATTTGCCTGGGTGGTACCATAAAGTCTGAGTAGTTTTTAAGCAGCAGCTTTCCAGGCAAAAGTGAGGTACTGATGTCATCTGCCTCTCCAACCAAGCTCAAAACAAAGGGTAAAACACGGTACTCCCATTTCCCATCACTATATTCCTTTCCTTCCCTGCTTGGTGCATAGTCTGTCCTGTTACAAATGCAATGGAAGAAGGCTGTCTGTTTGCAGGATTGCTCGATATACTAAAAAAGTACAATCCAACAATGAGACCTTGAATAAATACATTATGCTATGTCCCAAAAAATGTAATCCTCTCTAGTCTTTAAAATGATGTTGTGAAACAAAATGTAGGAGTAGTCATAATAGTGCTAGCTAGTACTATAAAGCCCTAAGGCAGCATTCTAAGTTCCTGGCAAATGCTGACTCACTTAAATATTCACAACAACTCTGTGAAGTAACTATTATTATTCCCATTTACAAATGAGGACTCTAGTAAATGTTTCATTTAAAGAACATGTCCAAGGGTCACACAGTAAGTGACAGAGCCAGGATTCAAATCTGGACAAGCTGGCTCTAGAGTCCACACTGTTAACTGTTACATAATGACAAAGGAAAATGTTAATCATTTATCATTAAGGGAGAAAAACAAGCTAAAAAAAAAAAAGGAGTTTGCGAAGTGTGATTTCAATTTTATATCAAATATTTTTTTAAAAAATCCTGTGAGTATATACACAAGGAAAAATTATTATAAAGATACATGCCATAGTGTTAACAATGAGAGGTCAGAGTTTAAGTGATTCTTACCTCCTTTTTTATAATATACTATACCATCTACATTTTCTGTAGTAAGCTTCTGACTTTTTTAATGAGTAAAAAAATTCTTAAAATGGTTTGTTTTGGTGAAATCAGCTGGACAATAGTGACCTTTACGCAAGGCCTTCTGGTGTGAAGCCGTGGAAAGCAATAACATCCTATGGAAAGCTTTCAAGGAACATGCCAGCCATTTTGCCTCAGAGAACAGTGAGCTTCGTGCTCATTAATGCAGACACCCAGTGCAGGGGACGTGAGCAGTGTAGAGCACTGAGCACACGTTAGAATGTGGAGGCTGGCGGAAGCCTCAAGCTTCTTAAACCAGCCCACTCAATTGGTAGAGACTGAGCCTGAAGAGGTTACCCACAGAAAGTTCTAAAGTTTGTTAATTGGGAGGCCTTTTAGAAAATGGCATTGGCCTTAGGAAGCAGAACTCAGCAGGAAATTTCACAAGTCATTTTAAATATAGCCATAGAATAATGGCATGTCAATAACAAGAGAGCATTTGAGAAGATTTTTATCTTCCTGTGGCCATGAAATTTTGCTGAGAGAAAGGCCTGTGAATGCATTGCAGCAAAGGTTTATTTACAGAAATTGGGAGAATTCAAACTTAGCTGTAATGGAGAAGAATCTCCTGCAGACAATAGTGGGAAGACTCTTTCCCAGGCTCCGTCCTCTGACAGGGCTAGGTTACATTCATTGTCTCCCTGTAGGCACCTGTTCAGGTAACCCAGAGTTCTTGGATTTCCAGTCCAGTCTGGATTTCCCAAGGGAAGGGTAAATTGAAAACCAAGAGTTTTCCATCCAGCCCCATCATGGATTCACATCATGGCTCATGTGAGGATAGAGAGTGGAGAGGGCTGGCAATCTCTAAACAACATGGTTTTTCAGAGCTTGACCTTTCCAGTGGCTACAGCCAGGAACAGAGCCAGGGAGTCCTGCCAGTCCAGCAGCCACTCCTAGCAGCTCCCCATCCCGGCTGGGTGTCGCCCAGTATGTGTTGTTGATCCATAGTCTTGGGCCTCTCTCTGGCACACTAATGATTGATATATTACCTGTAGAGGGCAGTTCAAAGCAGGGCTCTTAATGAGTTCTGGAATGGTAGTACTGCGCAGATTTTAAAGAAACTGTTCAAATACCCTGGATTGCATTAGGGAAGCAAACTTACTTTCTTTCACAGAATGTCACAATTTTAGCTGCCTTCCCAAGCAATTCGCAGGACTCAAGGAGTCCTCTGTACAGACCAAATATGTACCCAAGTATATAAACTAAAAGGAACTATGTGGTAAGTGTTGCTATAGTTACTAAGAAAGAATTGAAAGGATTCAAAGGGAAGGTTGTTTCCAGCTGAGGTAGTAAACAAAGCATTCTTTGAGGAGGAGGCCTTTGAGCTGGGCCTCAGAGATGGGCCCATACAGGAAAGGAGGCAGGAGAGAGGGATGCCCTGACAGAAGGAAATGTCTGAACAAAAGTCTGGAGCTGTGAAAGAATGAGTCATAGTACAGCAAAGTGAGAGGTCCTGTTTTTTAGAACAGAAAGGTCCTGTAGCAAGCCAAGAACTGAGAAAAGAACCGTATTTCATTGAATCCAAGATGCCAAGATTGCCATCAATCATAAGATGCACTCTGATTTTAGAATATTTTAATATATTTTAATAAAAATAGGTCTTAGAGGGATGCCTGGGTGGCTCAGTCTGTTGAGTGTCTGCCTGTGGCTCAGGTCATGGTTCCAAGGACCTGGGATCAAGTCCCACATCAGGCTCCCTGCTCAGGGGGGAGCCTGCTTCTCCCTCTGCCTGCCTCTGCCCCTGCTTGTGTGTACTCTCTGACAAATAAATAAATAAAATCTTTAAAAAAAATATCTTGGAATGGATGAAACACAGTTAGCTGGTATAGAAGTTCTTGAAAATCAGGTAAGAAGGACAGATGGATGGTAATAAATAGGAAGCCCTGAGCAGGAGTGTAATACTATGCTCTATGAAGACTGAATTAATTGCTTGGTGAGGCCAAGTAGGATATGTTGTGTTAGAGCTACTGTATTCATACAGGCCAAGGGAACTATAGGGATAGAAGTAGGAATCAAAGTGGTCAGACACAAGAGATATTTCCAAGGAAAAATCAAATGGATCAACCACACTGATATGCTGAATGAGAGAGGAGTCAAAGATAAATTCCAGGTGGGTAATGAGGAAGAATACGTTAGGCTTGTCACATTTTATGTTTCCAACTTATGTTTCTTCTTGCATATTTCCTCCTTTCATGATTTTCCTAGATGGTAGAGTTTTGTTATTCTTTTTCTCCTCTCTCTAGTGTTTAAAAAGTTTTAATTCCCATCTTTATATGGCTAATGATTACCCTTACATATTTAAGCCTACATTTTCATATTAACAAAAATTAATAGGTGCTTATTCTCAAACAGAATGGGAGATTTACCTGCTTACCTCTCTTCGTCTTCATCTTTATTCCCACCACTTTCAGGTTTTGTTGGTATTATCACATTTGGAATTGTATTTCAGGACTAGAGTCATATCAGTCATGACTGCTATTTGATTATGCTATGCAAAATATTCTCCCTAAAATAGGATCAATATCAAGCCACCAAAAATATATTAAAAGTTATGGAAACTTGTACCCCAAGGCTCGCTGTGAATTTCAGTTTATAGTCTATGTCATGTTAATTTCTAATAATTCCTAACTCCCTCTAAAATTGTCTTAATTTTCAATACTGCTGTAATTTCTATTTCTCTAAATTTTATTTTAGCTTTACTGTTCTTCAAGAGCTCATGATTTAGCATATTTCCTATTACCTGAGTTTACATGCTTCTAGAATAAGGTATGCAGCTTTAGTTGCTTCACCTTAAGAAAATCATGAGGAATATTTAGAAGGACAGAAAAATACAATAAAGTATTTGAAGAGAAAGGTCCACTGTTGAATAGGGACCAACAAAAATGGTTAGGTATCTTAGGTTTAGGACAGCAGTCATTTAGAGGGTGTATGGTTAAGGCCTTTAAAATCAGGGGCACCTGGGTGGCTCAGTGGGTTAAAGCCTCTGCCTTCAGCTCAGGTCATGATCTCAGGGTCCTGGGATCGAGCCCCATATCGGGATCTCTGCTCAACAGGGAGCCTGCTTCCCCCTCTCTCTCTGTCTTCCTCTCTGCCTACTTGTGATCTCTCTCCTCTCTGTCAAATAAATAAATAAAATCTTTAAAATCAAAAGGGTTAGGGTAGAAGATGTGGTGTGTATACACACACACACACACACACACACACACACACACACACTGGAATACTATGAAGTCAATCAAGAGAAACGAAATCTTGCCATTTGCAATGATGTGGATGGAACTAGAGGGTATTATGCTAAGCAAAATAAGTCAATCAGAGAAAGATAATTATCATATGATCGCTCTGATATGAGGAATTTGAGAGGCAGAGCAGGGGGTCATGGGGGTAGGGAGGGATAAAATGAAATAAGATGGAATCGGGAGGGAGACAAACCATAAGAGATTCTTAATCTCAGGAAACAAACTGAGGGTTGCTGGAGGATAGGAGGGTAGGGATAGAGGGTCTAGGTTATGGACATTGGGGAGGGTATGTGCTATGGTGAGTGTTGTGAAATGTGTAAGTCTGATGATTCACAGACCTGTACCCCTGGGGCAAATAATACATTATATGTTAATAAAAAATAAATAAAAAAAATAAAATCAAATCAAAAGGCAAAAATCAGGTGAATCTATTGATAGAATCCTTACCCTGACATTAGAACATGTCCTGATACTTTTAAGAAATGAATTTAGAGAAAAAAATCAAAGCACTTTACAATAGCTAGTTTTGCTGGATACCTTCTTTTGTCCCTTCAGGTCTAACTTGTGTCCTTCTCTGCCCTTCTCTGGTGCTGGGAGGCTGACCTTTATGAACTGCAGCACAAGCTCCCTTGCCCTTTGGCTAAGGCTGGCTTTGGTGAGCAAGGTAGTGCTGAGAGGCACTGTGGAAGGAGACTGGAAGATGGAGAAGCATGAGGTTAGGCTATTTATTGCCCCTCTCCCTTGCTTCCTCTCTAGCAGCATGTTCAGGGTTACCACGCTAGTTCAGCAGCTCTCTCCATATTCTTTCTGGGATCTAGGAAAAACATTCTCCCTCTCTCACTTCAAATTTATGAGCAGCAAGAGCTCCTCATTGTTGTTAACCCCAGACACTGCATTAACCCCTGCTGATTTCTATAAATTCTGCTCATCCCTTATGAGTGTTGCCTAACTTTCCTCAGTTACCTTTACGGAGTACATCATCAATTTCCAGACCTTGGCTGAACCCTGACTGCTGCATGAATGCACCTACAGGTCCCTGTACCTAAGAAATAGTATAAGAGACTACCCCTGACTTTGTGAAATAGGCCAATCGTATAGTACTTTGAATTACTGGGTCCAAGGGGCACCTGTTGGGCTCAACGGTTGGGTTGCAGTAGGTTTTTCTTTTAGAAAATAGATGTTCTATATATCTATAAATCTATAAATCCTCCCGGGAACCAGATAATCCCCATGTAGGAAAAAATTGAAGGAAGGACTTCTGCTTCTCTCTGGACTAGGGATTCATTCGGTCCTGGACTTTGAGGTATGAAGAGGCTTTGAGCAGGCTCATGCTGGCAGTGAGTTCTCCCTGGGGTGGCAGCAATATCAAGCTTCTGTGCTTGTCAGGAATGGCAGCAGACAACAGCAGCTCAGAGACAGAAATAACCAGCATTTGAGGGCCTGGGGTAAGGAACATCTGGCCTGGAAAGGCATTGTATCCACATTCTGACCCCACCAAAAAGTAGGAAGCATTGTCAAGATGCTCCCTTTGGCCCAAAGGAAAAGAGTTTCTCTTTCCTGAAGCTGATAGGAGGGCAACAGTAGGGAAAACTGAGCCCATGTCAGCCAAACTTTCCTGAAGATCAAAGCAATGTATTGAGAAGGCCAGAGGGGATACATGGGAAAGCTCTATTTTAGAGTTTTATATATAAGGAGTACAAATAAAGTTTCAGATATAGTTAAAAGCACTTTGAGAGAGGTGACTTTCTAGCAAAGGGGCCAGTAGGATAGAATGCTGTCGTAATTTGGGTATAAAATGAAAGGACACTTTCCACTGTAGTCATTCACTGGGAAGCTAGGGACACGTCAATTCATTTTCTCTGTATTGGAAATAGGAATAGTTCTTGGAGCTTTCACAAAGCAGATGTGACACCTTGATTCTTATTTTGGTTTAAAGGACTTCAGAGCTCACTAGGGGTCAAATCAACTCTCATTAGTCATATGAGACTTGCACATTTACCAAGAACTTGCTCTGGCAAGAAGGAAGGGTCCTATGTACCAGCTGAAAGGATGTCACCTGCTGATCTCTAATATAATGTGGAGCCTGGACTCAGTGCACCTAAGCATCATCCAAAAATATTGCTGTAAGTTATTACGTAGGACCAAATGCATTTCTTGAGATTTAAAAAAAATATATCAATTACCTTAAAATATTAAGCATTTTGTAATAGCTCAAGAAGACAAATTGCTTAGAAATGACAGAGAAATTGCTGAAAAATTTACTCTTAAACAGTGATTTCTCCCATTCTTGGAAAATGTTAATCAAACTTTAGGGGTCTAATTAGCTTAAATTTTAACATAAATTCTTCTATTAGCCAAATTCTGTATATTATTGAAGCTTGAAGTATCAGGCTCTCTCCTGGCAGCTACCACTAATTATGTACGACTGGATTCAAAAGTCCCACTGGAGGAGGGGCGCCTGGGTGGCTCAGGGGGTTAAAGCCTCTGCCTTCGGGCTCAGGTCACAATCTCAGGGTTCTGGGATCGAGCCCCACATCGGGCTCTCTGCTGGGACGCCTGGGTGGCTCAGTTGATTAAGCAGCTGCCTTCGGCTCAGGTCATGATCCCAGGGTCCTGGGATCGAGTCCCACATTGGGCTCCTTGCTCAGCAGGGAGCCTGCTTCTCCCTCTGCCTCTGCCTGCCTCTTTGCCTGCTTGTGTTCTCTCTGACAAATAAATAAATAAAATCTTTAAAAAAAAAAAAAAGTCCCACTGGAGGAACACTTTGTTTCTTCACAGGTATAGTCATTACTCTCTTCTTGGGAAACTGAACTTTCCTCAAGGAGGGCTTTTTCTGGATGAGGGACAGAGATCCCACATGGCCTCTTCTCCCTCATCTGTTCCTTTGCCATCTGACCAGAGTGTATCTGTAGAACACCAAGCTGCCCTGCTTCCCTGTCCCTTTTTGACCTTTTTTGCTTAGAGTGGAAGTCATCTCTAAGAGCATGTGACTCAGGCTACATAATGTCAGGGATCAGGCTGAACTATTACAGACACAGTGGGTTAACAGCCAAGGAGCAGTTCCTCTGACTTGGGCTGCCCAGGGTTTTCTGAGGATTCATTCTCTGGCAACGATGCCACTCAGACTATAGTAGCTTCATAACACCAAGGAGAAATTCTGAATTACAACACCCAAGACGGGTGAGCTCCTTCTCTGGGTACACATTATCTCAACTATACTAACTTGAATAAAACCTCCAAGAAAGCGTAGTGGTTTTGTTTCTAATTTCTTCCATTTTAATTCTGTTACGCTTGTAATTCCATTGCACACCATGACCAACACAGCTTGATTACACATGAAGTTACAGGAAGAGTAAACTGTGTCTGTGTTATGAGGTTAGACATCCTACTGTCACCTCCATTGGCCCTGCAGGATGGGAGTGGGCTGTTACGCAGTGTGTCTCCAATATGGATGTCACAAAGGGAAATGTCTATGGGAAATCAGAAAACTGAACGGAGGCATGGACTTTTAAAAGGCCAGTCTGTTTCTGAAATAGGCAAATTAGAGCAGTCTTCAATGCCAATTTGCCCACAACAGTAAGTTTTTGGAAAAACAGACAGATGTCTTCCTATGCGATAATTAAATAGTAATTAATATGCTAAAACAGGCAAACATTCTAAGTGTGAATCCTATGTTGACAGGAGGGAATGGGCACAAAACTGACTTCTGGCAACCTGAGACTGTTTTTCAGATTTTTATCGGAATGAACCTCATCAGAATTGGCTTCTTCGTTTAAAGCAATATTCTTAATTGGGTTCGAGGTTTATTATAGTGGCAACATGGTCAAAGGGCAACAGGTCTGCAATGATTGAAGCATTGCAAAGAAATAATAGGCAATAACTGGCAAAAACTTACCTGGCTTTGGGGGCTGATTTGAGACATTTTTCTCTGACATTTTATGCAGATCATGTGTGTGGTGCAGAGTCTATTTTGGTTCTGTCTCTCTGGGCACAGAGGTCAGTCAGCTAGCACACACGTCCCCTGCCAATGACTATGTGCCCTTCAATTCTTCAGAGGGTTCTCAGAAGTTCAGAGGGCTGCGCTTTCCCTACTAAGACAATTTCATTTCGTTAATGCTGTAGGTTTTCTCTTTCAGAAATAAATGTAGGAAAACAGTTTGGCAGTTCCTCAAAAGGTTAAATAGAGAATTACTGTATGATCTAGCAATTCCGCTTCTAGGATATATATCCAGAAACATTGAAAACAGGTACTCAAACAAATTCTTGTACATGAATGCTCATAGTAGCAGTATACACAATAGCCAAAAGGTAGAAACAATCCATCAGTGGATGAACTGATAAACTAATTGTGGTATATACACACAATACTCAGTCATAAAAAAGGAACGAAGTGCTGATACATGGTACAATGTGGATTAACCTTGAAAACATTGTGTTAAAGGAAAGAAGCCAGGTACTGAAGGTCACATAGTGTACAAGTCCATTTATAGGACATATCCAGAACAGGTGAATTTGTAGAGTCAGAAAGCAGACTGCTGGTTGCCAAAATCTGTAGGTAGTTAGGGATAGGATTTCTTTATGAAGTAATAAAAATATTTTGGAACTGGATATAGTTGATAGTTGTACAATATTGTAACTGTACTAAATGCCAATGAATTGTTCACTTTAAAATGGCTAATATTATGTGAATTTCATCTTAATAAAAATAATTTTAAAATAAATGTAAAACACTTGATTCAGTTCTCTGCATTAAGTACATTGCCACTCAGAATGCCCTTCAATCCTAGTACTATATGCCACAGATAGAGAAACAACTGTTTGCACCAGGTCCTGACAATGGGAAGTGACTTCAGCCACCTGTAACGTGTCAGGTTCATAAAGAGAAGCCTGACAGTTCACCAGGGATAGAAATGATACCTGGTCCTCATATTTGTTGGCAGCCGTTTTCCAACAGAAGAGCCATTCATCTCTCTGACAGCTACAGAACACAAGATTAAATTTTTTTCATGCTTTACAAAAAGGGTATTTCAATAGAAAATTGATAAACTGCTTTTTATGAAAAGAAATCTCACACTTGGCGATCTGCAAAAGAAAAAGGATGTATTTCTGTCCATAGATTCCATTGCATTTAAATTCTCAGTGCAAAGATAAAGGCAAGAATTCTCTACTTCTCTGGGTCAGAATGTGTCAGAAATGCCATTCATCATAAAATCAAAGGGGTAACAACAATAATTAAGTCCTTGGAAGATAAACCCAGTGAGAAAAAATAAGAAAAAAAAATAAGACAACGGTAGAGGAATTGAGTAATTACAGTTTGTCATGAGGGGTGGTGATCATTTGTCCTCATTTCCCAGAGGAGAGAGGAAGGAAGCCTGCTTCTATTCAGCAGTGACAGGTTCTTGCTGAAGGACTTCAAAGAGACTGAAACAAGACACGAAGGGAAGCCACAAAGTTCCTCTGGGAGGCATTTAAGACTCTGGGCAGCTGATGGATGTGATGAGCTGTGAAGGGACAGTTCACTTCTCTGACTCTGGGAGAGCTGCAACGAGTCAGGATCTTTTTTTTTTCCCTTTTAGAGAAGGCAGCTACCTAGCTACCTGTCTGGTATCTTAATAGACCTCTCTACCTATATGTAATTTAATTCCTTCATGACGACTTTCTTTTTTCTTTCTTTTCCTTAAATTGAAGTATTTTTATTTTTTAATTTATTTTTTAATTTTTATTCTTTATTATTTTTTAAAGATTTTTATTTATTTGACAGAGAGAGACACAGCCAGAGAGGGAACACAAGCAGGGGGAGTGGAAGAGGGAGAAGCAGGCTTCCCACCGAGCGGGGAGCCCGATGTGGGGCTCGATCCCAGGACCCCGGGATCATGACCAGAGCCGAAGGCAGATGCTTAACCGACTGAGCCACCCAGGTGCCCCTAAATTGAAATATTTTTATACACAATATTACATTAGTTTCAGGTGTACAATATAGTGATTTGACAAGTCTGTAAGGTATGCTGTGCTCACCACAAGTGTAGCTGCCATCTGTCACCATATAATGCTATTGCAATACCACTGCAATATCAATGCTGTGCCTTTCATCCTTGTGACTTTCTCATTCCATAATTGGAAGCCTGTACCTTCCATTCATTTTGTCCATCTCCCATAACCTCCCCACCCTCCCTGCATGGCAACCACCAGTCTGTTCTCTGTATTTAGGAGTCTGTTTCTGCCTTTTTTTTGGTTAATTTGTTTTGTTTTTTAGTTTCCCCATGTAAATGAAATCATATGCCATTTCTCTCTGACTTATTTTAGTTAGTATATATAATACCCTCTAGGTCCATCCATGTTTTTGCACATGGCAAGGTCTCATTCTTTTTTATGGCTGGGTAATACTTTCTTCTTGCCTTAATCTTGTGAGGATAAGGAACAAAGTCATTATACCTATGAAATAACTTTCAAACAGTTGAAGCTGATAGCAATAAGTTCATCCCAAACCCCAGATAAACTTCCCATTCCCTAGGTCAAAGAATCTTAGTTCTTGACTTGATCATTTTTTGTGGCATTCTCATCACTATTTTAAAGTTCTTTATTATTTTCTGAAATCATCTATATGATTGGGTAACCTAACTTTAGAAAAGAAGCTTAAAGACGATCTGAATAAATGTACAAAAGTAACAGAATTTATTTGAGTTATACATACACTTACTCTCAAGGATGGTCACAACTGTTTTATGGGGCCACCAATGCCCTTATTTGGGAGAGTTTGGGGTTTGCAGTGTGGGGCTCAGAGGAGGCCAGGGAGCAAGGAGAAGAAGCTCCCTTTCACTGCTCTATGAGTAATTAGAAAATAAAAACTGGCCCTGGAGCAAAGAATTCTCAAATTAAATATTAAAGACTCAACTGGCCATGCCTTACTTTTTTTCTGCTTTTATATATTACAAGGCCAAATGCAAAGAAACAACAAATGGCTTACTTACCTCACATGGCCAATAAGCAGTAGAACTGAAATTGGAATTTAGGAGTACCTTGTTGCCAATCTAGTAATCAATCTATTGAACTAGGAAGACTGCTCAAATTTAGAAGTCCAGTTAGTATAATAAATATAACTCTGATAATATTCACACAAGCACTCTATAAAAGTATCTTATTAATCTCATCCTGGTAGTAATTCGATGTTTTGATAAAATTGACATTTTCACACTTCCTTAGTTATGAAATGTCTTTTAAAGACTTATTATTGACTTACAAAGCAATAATGCAAAGGAAGACTGTCAACCGAAATATTTAAATAACAAGTAATTTTCATTTGCATTTATTGCTTATATGAGTCTTCATGGCACGGAGGTTTTGGTAGCAGTAGCAATGGGAAGTCTCTGGATAACTTTTTGGTGGGGGAAAAAGTCAGTCAAAATTACATGATATGCTCAGTTTTTAGGATTCTGAGTAAAAGCCTCAAGCCAAAGACTAGACTTGGTCTTATACTTTTCACTTTTCCCCTTCAAGGAGCATTACAAAGCATCATACTTGGAGCTACTAACAAAATTCTTGACTAGATCTGAGTCATTTAGAAAAACAAATGACCTGGAAAACAGGGAATATAGTATGATGAAATTTATTTTCAAGTGGAAAATTGTAACTGGTTCATTTTGAAGGGAGAAAGATCCTTGCTGGGAGAGCAAAAAATAAACAAGAAAAATGAAATGCAGCACTTGGAGAAGAAAGAAACAAGATGGGTTTATCTCAAAGCATATCTGAAATCCAAAGTTTTCACAGCATGATATAAATCCCAAGTACTCAGAACAAATCCTTCTCTGTAAAAAGAACTTTAAGATAAAGGGAGCCCATGGAATATGGAGGCTCTGAGAAATACCTGCTTTCCATCACCTTGGCGGGGAGGCAGTGGTTTCTAGCTCCACTTAGGCCTTTTGGAAGACTCATTAGTCACTAGGTCATGCCCCTATGCAACAATTACTTGGCTCACTGAAACACTATGGGTATGTCCAATGTAACAAGAACTGGCCAATGGGACACAAGCCATGTTGAGCAGGGAAGGTGGCAACCCAGATGGGCTGCAGAGTTAGTAAGTTGTTCATACAAGTAGATATCAAGATCTATTCCAGCGATTAAACCAAGATGAGAACCAAGATGAGGAACAGATCTTAGAGCTAAGAGCAGATCTTAAGTCCAGTGGCAACATTAAGTTGGGATCTAAAGCAGTAGTCAGATATTTCAGATAAGAGAAAAGTATAGAGTGTTGGAGAAGCAGGGAGAATTAAAAAACCTTTACCTAATACTTTGATTTCTAGCTTCAGTGACTTATTTTGGCCTACCCAATTGTGGTGGATTGAATGGTAGCCCTCTAAAAGATCTGTTCACATGATAACATCTGGGATTGTGAATGTGACCTTATTGGGAAAAGGGGTCCTGGAGTGCCTGGTGGCTCAGTCAGTTAAGCATTCAACTGTTGGTTTTGGCTCAAGTCCTGATCTCATGGATGGTGAGACTGAGCCCGACGTCAGGCTCTGTGCTCAACAGGGAGTCTGCTTGAAGATTCTCTTCCTCTACCCCTTCCCCACTCACACTTGTACACTCTCTCTAAAATAAATAAATAAATATTTAAAAAAAAAAAAAGAAAGAAAATGGGTTTTTGCAGATGTAATTAAGGATATTAAGATTACATCATACTGGATTAATGGGGTGGGCCCTAAATCTAATGACAAGAGTCTTTAAAAGAGACAACAGAGGAGAAAAGGAAGAGAAGAGGAGAAGCCACAGGAAGACAGAAACAGAGAATGGAGTTATATAGCACACCAAGGAATGCCAGGAGCCACCAGATGCTGTAAGAGGTAAGGATTCTCCCCCAGAGCCAATGGAAGAAGCACAGTCTTGCCTACACCTTGATTTAGACTTCCAGCCTCTACAATGCTAAGAGAAAATATTTGTTAGTTTTAAGTCACTAAGTTTATGGTCATTTGTTGCAGCAGCCATAGGAAACTAGTACACCAATTATGCTGTGCTTCTCATGAAGGGGTATCTTAAAAGCCTTACATGACTTCTACCACCACCACCACCTATCTCCATGGGTGAACATGTGCACATGTGTGCACACATACATGAGAGCACACACACATACACACACACACACACGCTTCAGTAGTCCCAAACAAGAGCTCCTGGGGTGGCAGATAGGGTATAAGCATCAGGGTACTGAGCAGGAGTATGCCTCATTCAATCTGTCTTTCTAGACTCCTGGCTGCTGAGGTTTTTCCAGTACCTAAGGGGAAAACAAATCATTACTTAGTAAGTGGGATTTATTTAAAACATTAAATTTTTCAAAACATGGTGTATAAAATTTTAAAAATTCCTTAGTAGTAAGAGATTTAGAGCCACAGTTCTAAATAATTTGGTTTTTTGAAGATATCTGGGGGTGATGACAGGATCTCCTAAAACTAGGTTTAAATTGTACCAAGACTGTGCCATTCTAGCCATTCTATACCGGAACCACCCCATGGTTCTGTTTGGTTTTTTTTCTTTTTTTCTTTTTCTTTTTTTTTTACTGTTGCATGTATTACTTAAATCAACTCTTGAGAATGGAAAGTGCCTTGGAACCTATAACTTATTAAAAATCTAGGGTAAAGGAGCAAGATGGCAGAGGAGTAGGACATCAAGTTATCATCAGGTCCCAGGAGTTCAGTTAGATAGTTATCAAACCATTCTGAACATCTACAAACTCAACAGGAGATAGAAGAGAAGAAGAGCAACAATTCTAGGAACAGAAAATCAACCACTTTCTGGAAGGTACGTATGTGCACAAGTGAATCTGAAGCGACAGGAAGATAGACCACAAGGGGAAAGGCCAGCTCCCAGTAAGTGAGAGAGCAGCAGAACACAAAATCGGAACTTTCAGAAGTCAGTTCCACTGAGGTACATCGCTCCAGAGGCTAAGCAGAGGGTGGATCCCTTATGGGGACAGTGTGGTCTCAGGACCTGCAGGGACACAAAAAGACCGGGGTGCCTGAGTGTGGCAGAGCTCCCAGGTATCAGATCAGGGAAGGTGGGTGCAGAGACAGAGCCAAGCAGTGGGCTTTCAGCTCAAGATTACCTTTAACTGTGATCTGAGGCACAGATGGGCCGCTGCTCTTTGAGCAGGGACTCCACAAGCAGCAGATCTGGGGATACCCCCTCCTCCCTCCTCTGGGAGGAGCAGCGCAGGAGTGTGCTGCAGGAATCTCCTGGATTTAGAGACTCCAAATGGGGCCATGTGCCAGAGATAGAAATGCTCGGTCACAGGCTGGGTGAGCTTGGAGTGTGACCAGAGACCAGGGAGATGGGAGGGATTGACTGCTTTTCTTTAATAGTGCATTGAGGAGTAGGGCCTTGAGCTCTTGGCTCATATGGGGCTGGAGATTGGGAGGCCACCATCTTCATTCTCATCCTCCAAAGCTCTACAGAAAGT
>CM053610.1:67958911-68029660 GCA_028646535.1 Procyon lotor
TAACCATTTGAACTAGCCTATTACTCTGGTCTGAATTGGCAGGCAAAAGGCGGGGTTTGCATTCTGTGACAGTTAGGGATTCCGCATTCTTATCGGCTAACTCAAAGTAGTTCAAGGACCGGCTAGGCAATGTTCTGACATTCTGTGACCTTTCTCAGGAGCTGGTTGTATAGGGGTTATATACAATATGACAAGTATATCACAAAATGAAGTTAGCCCCTCTTTTTTTTTTTTTTTCCTGCTCTCTCAGTCAATAGCCGGTAAAAAGATAAAATGGACAGAAATAAAAAAGGGAAAGAGGAATACGAAAGAAGGAGAGAAGGCAAGGAAGCAGGGAAGAAAGTTTCTATTTCAGGGTCTTTATTCCAGTTTGTCATTTTTAGCAGTCCTCAAAGTGCCTTGTAACTTGTAGATGATGTCCACTGAGCATTATAGGGAGGACGAAGTGTTGTGTTAACAGGTCTGGCCTTCCTACTCCATTATGGAATAGGTCCAAAGGATCATTATGGTCTGATCACATCAGAGCTTATGGTGACCTGTCTGATCCAAATCCTTTCACTAATGATGTAGTGTGCACTAAAAGTTTGGTTTTGTTCAATTTATTTTATGCAGCCTTATTGTGATGATGCTTTTATCTATAAAATTCTAATGAGATCATCTTTAGCTTATCAACACAAAATTCTAGAGCAGGGGTAACTAACAAAAAAGACCCATTCGAGATGACATAAAAAGTTGATCTATTGTTTATTGCATACTCTGCACAATGCCAGGTACCATGACCTCATAGAATGTCTGGATAATTACCAAGCAACACTAGGGAAACTGCTCTCAGTCCTTGCATTAACAGCACAGAACACAATGTTATCAATTGCATCTCATTACCTGGACTCTAAAGACTCTAAGAATGCTGTAATTGAAAATAAACTGAAAATTTAATAAGAAATGCCAAGGTGACCCAGGTGAATGGGGCAAGGAAACTAACATTTCTTGAGCTTTTATTTTTATGCTAAATAGGTTGCTTACATTCTTTTGATCTTCAAATAACCCTTTGGAATTGGTATTGTTTGTTGCTTTCCTGTTATGGAGGAGTCCTCAGTGGGGCTGACATTCAGAAAGCCTAGAATTTGCATCTCGATCTGTCCAGCTCCAGTACTTTTTCTCCTAAACTGTTCTCCCTTCCTGCAAGCTGTTATCCCAAAAAAAATTTCAAGCTGTATACCAAATGAAACTTGCTGGGGGAATGGTATGTACAGCCTGTTACATGGCTTCCCTATTTGATCATTCCTCAGAACATCAGACCCAACCAACTACTTTAGTAAGGTCGTCAATGTTCCTTCAGAGTCATGCCTAATGCTAAGTGGATTTGGTTACGGCTTGTCCTTGCCACCTGATGCTACCAGGGGAAGTAGAAGAACAGCTGCTGGAAAGACTTACTAATTTCTTTGAATAGTTTGTGACATTAGCTAAACTTTAGATTCTAAAGTGACCTGTTGATATTGCAGTTGTTTTTTTCCTTAGTATATCAAGATATGCCTGGAAACGAGAGAATAGGAGGTTTAGAAAATTATTTTGTTGGTATTATGTGGACTTCTCAAATAATGTATATGAAATATAATCCCAAGTTATGAATACTTGCATGACAGCTCACGGCATTAAGAGGGAGTTCTGTTTGAAAGGTCATGTACGCAGTTGAGTAATTTGTTATCAAGTGATCTTATTAGGAAGATATTACATCGTAGCCCTTGTGATACCAAAAGCTTTTTTTTTTTTTTGGTAAATCACGAGTTGCTTAAAGGTAAAAACTGTCTATGTGATCTTTTTATATTTCTTACAATTTTAATATCATGGAAAGTTCAGTTAAAAATTCATTCACTGCTCATCACTCTTTGTGATTTAAAAACCTCTCTCTAAAATTAGAGTACATGGGTGGAAATCAGATCACAATGCAAACAGCAGAGGTAGTCTCAATTAAAGTGTAATAAACCACTTGATGGCAGGGACAACTATATATCATGTTCTGAAAAAAATCATTGCTTTCTCTAATCGATGGTCACATGTTTCAGATGGGATGAATGGCAGAGATACAGAGAAATGGTGGAGAGAGGAAGTTATTTTTCATTTTAGTCTATAACTGGAGAAATGGAGATAGAGAAATGATCCATTGAAGTTATAGTGCTCTTGAATGCATAATACTTTTATCTGCTTTCACTTTCTCTCTAGGCAGAACATCTACACTTTACTGATTAAGATTAAGGAGGTTTCTGGGGCACCTGTGTGGCTCAGTTGGTTAAGTGTCCAACCAACTCTTGAGCTCAGCTCAGGTCTTGATCTCAGGGTCTTGAGATCAAGCCCCATGTTGGGTTCCGTGCTGGGCATGTAGCCTACTTAAAAAAAAAAAAAAAAAAAAAAGATAAGGGGGCTTCTTCCTTGTTTCTAATCTGTGCTCCAGCCTGAAAGCTGTAATAGACATGGAAAACCTCCCTTCTTGCCCCTGGGCCTTCTTTCATGCTGGGCTATGGTTGGGAAAGGCACTTCATTTTTTTTTTTTTTTTGGTTTTAATTTGCTGAAATACTCAATTTAGTAAAATTACCAAGACTCAGAACAAAATGACCTGAAAGTTGCTACCATCAAAGCAACTGGATACCATTCCATGAATGACTATATTCTTTGTGACACTTTTCAGACTTCTTTCAGTGTTGAAAAATTCGTCAGACCAAAGCACACAGGATTCAGACTCACCCCAGAAATCTCTCTCATATATTGAAGTAGTTCATTAAATTGTAATTGCTTTAGAAAAAGAGAGAGAGAGAGAGAAACTAAAAGAATGCAGCTTACATCCTAAAGAAAAATTAATTTACAATCACATTTTTCTTTTTTTTTTTTTTTTAATCACATTTTTCTAAGGATAGTTCTTCCAGTTCTTTTTCCCTTGAAAAATCTGTATGATTCTCCCCTTTGATTCCACAGCATAAACAACCCAGAGAAAGCCCTCTGATTATAGAAACTTCCCATGTGGTGAGATTTTAGGTCTCCCTTTCCCCTACCCACCCCACATCCTGCACAAATAGTTTCACCATCTGTCTATAACACTTCCTGAAATTCCATCATTAAATATATGCTTCTAGTTAAATATGTACCTGCTTATTTTAAAAATCATAATCACTTCATTGAACATTCCCATAATCCTAACACAATTACTCATATTGTTTTAACTATCTCTGATATGTTCAATGCTTCTGCAGATATTTTTAATCATTAGACAGCATGTGAATGCATGCTTAGTTCTGGTTGTTCATCTGATGTTGTTTAATATATCCATATACTAACACAAGTTATATTTTCTTAATCATTTTTTAAAAATATTTTATTTATTTATCTGAGAAAGAGAGAACAGTAGAGAGAGTAAGCAAAGGAGAGGAGCAAAGGGAGAGGGAGAAGAAGGCTCCCTCACTGAGCAGGGAGCCTAACATGGGGCTGGATCCCAGGACCCTGGGATCATGACTTGAGCTGAAGGTGGACATCCAGCAGACTGAGACGTCCACAAGGCATATGTTTATCACATTATTTTTACTGTCAATGTGCTCTACTTTAGTAATTTACAAAAAAATAAGGAACATGAATTGTTTCAAGTTATATTTTCATAAGTCTTTCTGCCTTAAACACTATTGTACACACTGGCTTGGTTCTGACTTTTTAAGATTATTTACTTTAAAAACCTTTAATTCTCGAAGTAGAAATCCTGAGTCAAAGAATAGCAATACTTTAATATCTCATTTCACATTTCAAATAGGGCTAAACCCACTCCCCTGAAAGACTGTATATATTTGCAATGCTACCAGCATAAGAGTACCAGTCTCTCTACAATGTTGGTTGATTACTATCATTTTTTAATTAAAAATATATCCACAATATTTATGTGTATGTTAGAACTCAAAATTGTTAATTTTGTATTTATTTTTTCATTAACAGGTAGTGATTTTTCAGCTGTTATTTTATTATAGCCCTTTCATCTGGGAAGTCTGGAGCCTGGCTCTTGATTTTATAGATCTAAATGAAGATCACACAGCAAAGAAGTAATAGAATTAAGATTTGAATTTAGGTTTATCTGACATCAAATCAGTCCACCAATAAGGAGCAGGGATTGCACTGGAGAGCCAGGGGGTCTAACCATAAACATAGGAATGTACTTTGTTCATTCTATAAATTAAATTATCTTTAATATTATGAGCTGTGGTTATGAAATAGAACATTGTTAATATCTTAGAGCTCCATGTAGGTCCTATACTCTCTTACAGAAATAACCCACTCTCCTATCTTTTGTGATTTTTTTCCTTTGCTTTTCTTTATAACTTCACTCTTTATGTATGCCTTCCTAACTTACATACTGGTTGGGTTTTATCTGCTTTAAAACATAATGCAAATGGAATCTACTGTCTGTATTCTCTATGACTTTTTTCTCTAGTTCAACTCTAGAAGTTTCATCTATATTGATACATATAGCTTAGTTTGTTGATTTTTATTTCTGTATAGTTGTAATAGTTTTATATGCTGTTAACAAATTACCACAAATAATAGTGGCTTAAAACACCACATATTTATTATCTCACAGTTTCCACAGGGTCAACAAGTCCAAGTGTGACTTAACTTCTCTGCTCAGGGTCTCACAAAACTGTTGTTCAGATGTCAGCCAGGCTGCATTTTCCTCTGGAGGCTTAACTGGGAGAAGAATCTGCTTCCAAGTGTATTGGGGTTATTGGCAGAATTCATTTTCTTGAAGCTTTAAAACTCATGGCAGCTTGCTTTTTCAATACCAGCAGGAGAGTTGAGTGTGCTTAAATATATATACATAGACATAGGTGTGTGTGTGGGGGGGTGGGTGTGTGTGTATATATACATACACATACATACATACATAAATATATGGAGAGACACACATACATACAGAATCATTGGTGGTAATATCCCATCACCTTTGCCTATAACATAACCTAATAGAGTAACATCCCATGACTTTTGTCAATTCTATTTGTTAGAAACAAATAGGTTCTACCTGCATTTAAGGAGAGATTATACAGATTAAATAGGCACAGAGATATGGGGGGTGGCAATTTGAATTGTGCTTACCACGTGATGATTTAGTCTTCGTTATATGTATAAACCGTAATTTATTTATCCAGTCTACCCTAGATGGACATTTAGATTTTTTTTTTGTAATTTTGGGCTGTAATGGTTAATTTTAACTTCGCTGAGCCACAGTGCTGAGATATTTGTATGTTTCTGTGTGGGTGTTTTCAGATGAGATTTAAATTTAAATTGTTTGACTTTGAGTAAAGCAGATTTCAATCAGTTGAAAACCTGAATAAAACAAAAGACTGACCTCCCCTAAGCAAGAAGGAATTCTGTCAGCAGATTGTCTTCCCACTTCATCTGCAACTTTTACTTTTTCTGGTTTGCCAACAGACTGTCTTTGGACTTGAACTGTAATTCTTTCCTGAGTCTCTAGCTTGCTAACCTCCCCCATCATATTTTGGGCTCAGCAAGCCTCCACAATGGCCTGAGCCAATTTCTTAAATAAATCTCTTTCTTTTCTCTCTCTCTCACTCTCTCTCTCCCTCCACACCTTATTGGTTCTGTTTTTTTGGGGGAAACTTTACCAGTATGAGTGCCATTATTAACAATGCTTCCATGAATGTTCTCCTGTATATATTCTGATGAACATGAGGAAGAGTTACTGGGGTATACATCTAGAAGTGGAATTCCTGGGTTGTAAAGTATGCCTCTATTCATCTTTAAGTAGTGCCAAACTATTTTTCAAAGTTTTTTGTGCTCATTAATACTCCCACCAGCACAGCTGAGTTCCCATTAATACAAATGCTCATCAACATATGGTATTGTCTATTTTTAAATTTTTGTCAGCCTGATGGGCATGAAATCGTATCTCATTGCATTTTCTTGGTAACTGATTATTCTGAACATGATTTCATGAGTTTATAGGGCATTTAAGTTTCTTCTTTTGTGAAATGTTTGGTCAAGTCTCTTGCCTATTTATCTGCTAAATATTTTGTTATTTTCTTACTGATTTATAGCAACTCTTATATATTCTAGCTATAAATCTTAAATATAGTTTGTGGCTTATCTTTGCATTCTTTTTATAATGTCTTTTGATGATCAGAAGTTTTTTTTTGTTTTTTTGTTTTGTTGTTGTTGTTGTTGTTGTTGTTGTTTTAGGGAGAAAGGCAGAGGGAGGAGTAGAGGAGAGAGGGAGAGAGAGAATTCTAAGCACTCTCCACACAGTGCAAAGCTGTGTGCAAAGCTCCACACGGGGCTCAATTCCACAACCCTGAGATCATGACCTGAGTTGAAATCAAGAGTTGCACACTTAACCAACAGAGCCACCCAGGAACCCCCAGAAGTTTTTCATTTTGTTGTAGTTTACATTTCAACCCTTTCCTCTCTGTTAATTTTTTGTTCTTTGTTTAAGAAATCCTTCTGTATTCTCTTTCCATGAAGATATTTTCCTGTATTATCTTTCAAAGGCTTTAACTTTGCCTCTGACTTTTTGGTCTTTATTTCCTCCAGAAACTTATTTTGATTATTGTGTGGGATAGAGAGCTAATGTAATATTTTCCCATACAGGTATTTTTTTTAATCAAGTAGCATTTATTGAAAAATCCATCCTTTCCTGCCATCTTCAATACCTCTTCCATCACATATCTATTATCTATATATATCAGTGTCTACTTCTGAACTTTAATTCTGTTCAATTGACCTATTTCTCTACCCAGCATCAATACTATACCATCTTAAGAACTAATGCTTTATGTCTTGAAATCCATAGGCTAAGTCCCCTAAATTTATTAATCTTCTTTAAGAGTGACTTGGCTATTTTGGGTTTTATGTATCACCATAGAATATGGCTTTGAAGTTCCACTTTAAAAAAAATCTATTGGAGGGGCACTTGGATGGCTTAGTTAGTTAAGCATCTGACTTTTTATTTCAGCTCAGATCATGGTCTCAGGGTTGTGTGATCAAGCCTTGCATTGGACTCTGTGCTGGGCGTGGAGTCTGCTTAAGATTCTCTCCCTGTCCCTCTGCCCTTTCCCCCATCCTCTCTCCCTCTCTTAAAAAAAAAATCTGTTGGAGATTTGATTGAGATTTCATTGATTCTATAGATCAAATTAGAGACAACAGATATCATTACAATATAAAATCTTGTAATCTGTTTTTTCTTAAATGTTTTTGGTGTTAGATTAATACCTAAATATTTCCTGGTTTTAAAAATGTGTATGTGAAAAAAATATGTATGTGGTATGTATGTATGTATACACACAGAGATAACATTTAGTAAATGGTGCTGCTATGCAGAAATATAATAATTTTTGTGTATTGAGTTGGTATCTGGAAACTTTTGCTAAATTCACACTCATTAAAAATTTACTGGTTGTTGGTTATATATCAGTAAAGCCAGAAAATTTTATTAGTGGCTCAAGTGAATTTTTTGCTTATATCATCACTTAAGGACAATGATAGTATTCTTTCCCTTCCTAATACTTATTCTTCTTATATTTTGTTCTTCTTTTTCTTCAGTGACAAGTACATGCAATATGATGTTAAACAGAAGTGGACATTCTTGTCTTGTTCCCAATCTTAGAGAAAATTATTATTATTATTATTATTATTATTATTTTTAAAGATTTTATTTATTTGACAGCGAGAAACACAGCGAGAGAGGGAACACAAGCAGAGGGAATGGTAGCGGGAGAAGCAGGCTTCCCGCGGAGCAGGGAGCCCGATGCGGGGCTCGATCCCAGGACCCTGGGATCTGACCTGGGCCGAAGGCAGACGCTTAACGACTGAGCCACCCAGGCGCCCCGAGAAAATTATTTTTTTTAAATATTTTATTTATTTATTTGAGAAAGAGAAAGAGCATGAGGATGGGGAAAAGGAGGGGGAGACGCAAGCTCCCTCCAGAGCTGGGAACCCAACATGGGGCTCAATCCTAGGACCCTGAGACCATGACCTGGGCTGGAGGTAGACGCTTAACTGACTGAGCCACCCAGGCACCCCAGAGAAAATTATTTTAATAAGTAACCGTAAATGTAATGTTTTCTTGGGTTTTACTTACTTTTAAATAAGGCTGAAAAAGCCTCTTCTATTCTTAGTTAGCTAGGAGTTTTTATTATAAATGAATGTCAAATTTTATCACTTTTTTTTTAACCATTGAGATGATCCTATAAATTTTCTCCTTTAACATGTTAATGTGGTGAAGTGTATCAACTAACTTACTGTTATTAAACCAATCTTGAATTATTGGGATAAATCTCATTTGGTCATAATATATTATCTTTTCTACTCTGCTGGATATGTTTTGGAAATATTTCATTCCTGGAACACACTGTGAAGTTTATGTCATTTCTTTAAGCATAGTAAACATTTTAATTTTATAGTGTCTAAAATATATGTGAACATATTTCTGGCAACATTTGTTTCTACTGTTTATCACTCATAGTATCTTTTTTACTTGTGTGTTTTGTCATTTTTTTTCTGGTGAGCTGTTCATTTTACTTGGAGTTTTACTTCTTGGAACTCTGAAATCTGAGATGACGGTAGGATGTGCCAGACTGCATTTACATTTGATGCTGACCAGCCATATGGGGGCGCTACAAATCTGGGACACTGTACTTTAAATTCTTAACTTGAGGTTTTGGTAACACATAGTTCCTATGAATTTGTGCTACAAACCTGTGTGAGGGCCATCTTGTGATTCTAACTCCTTGGTGATGTGTTTTCCTTCTCTGTTCAATGCTAAGGGCAAAGACGACTCTCTTTGGAGACCCCAAGGACAGAAAAGGGTCATGCTTATACTGAATGTTTAGAACTTTGATGTCTCAGCTTTATTAAGTTAGGGAGGAGCTTCCATTAAACTACTACCTTTGGAGAGCCCTGGTGTTTGTCTCTTGCTCTGTGGGTCCTGTGAGTCCATGATTACCAAAGTTCAAATTCATGCAATCTAGGCAATGCCTTAAGAAATAAAATGGGCTAAAATGCTACAGTTACTTCTCTGGGTTTCCTCCCTCTTTTTGTCCCTGATATGAGTATTCCTTACTTTCTTATAGTTCATTGATATTTTAAATATTTTGAAATATATAATCTAGGAAAAGCCAGGTGCCTACACTGCCATATTACATGAAATAACTATGTTAAGTGTTTAATATATTCCCATCCTATAGTTTCTCTGTTATGTTTCCTTTGTAATTATTTTTTTAAACAGGATTTTTAAATGTAGTTATCTTTTAGAGAGATAGTGCACATTTAATTGTGAGCTTATCATGTGAAATAGTTTTTCAGATGTTTTCCTCTGTGACAACTCTAAGGGTATGAAACAATGGGAGAAGTATGTATTTTTATGACAAAAGAGGTTAGCAAAGATAAATAAATTTGAAGAACTAGGTATTATTGAAGAAAAACAGACTGGGAGGGTGCATTGCCTCTAGGCACTAGGTGGTTAGGACACACCGAATGGAAGAAAGATACAACTCTTTTTTTTTTTAAGATATGATTCTTATTATTTCTTAATTCTTCTTTATTATTTTTATTTTTCTTACATTATTGCAGTAGCTAGCACCTTTATTATAATGTTGAATAGAAATTGAGAAGAAGGGCTTCCACTCCTTCTTCCCAATTTTAGGGGGAAAACATCCAATTTGTTAAGTGTAATATTAGCTATAGGTCTTTATAGCTGGCTTTTACGAAATTGAGAAAGTTCCTTTCTATTCCTAGTTTGTTATGGGTGTTTTTATAAATGTGTGATAAATTTTGACCCATGGTTTTCTGCATTAATGAAGATGATCTAAGGGGTTTTTTCCTTCTTTATTTTGTTAATGTGGTTATACTGATTGATTTTTGAGTGTTAAACAAACCTTGCATTCTTGGGCTATACTTTTCTTGGTCATGGTATAATATTCCTGTTATATATTGCTGGATTCAGTTAGTACATCTTTAAAGAATTTTTTAGGTTTGTATTCATGAGAGATATTGGTAGATCATTTTCTTTTCTTGTAACGTCTTTGTGAGGTTTTAGGCTTAGGATTATAATGGTCTCATAAACAAGTAGAAAAGTCTTCCTTCTCTATTTTCTTTAAGAAAGAGTTTTTATAAGATTAGTGCTATTTCTCCCATGATTGTTTGTTAGAATTCACAATGAAACCATCTGGATTGAGAGTTTTCTGTTTTGGAAAGTTTTTGACAATATATTTAATTTATTTAAGAGATATAGGACTAACAGTATTTTCTGTTTAACCTGTGTTGACTTTGGTAAATTCCATTTTTCAAGAAATTTACTATTTTATCTAAGTTGTCAGAGTTTTGGTCTAC
The DNA here is from genome assembly GCA_028646535.1 of Procyon lotor. Taxonomy (NCBI): domain Eukaryota; kingdom Metazoa; phylum Chordata; class Mammalia; order Carnivora; family Procyonidae; genus Procyon; species Procyon lotor. Next base: position 67,969,287 of record CM053610.1, read on the forward strand.
ATTTTTCATAATATCTTATTATCTTTTTAATGTTTGTAGGATTTGTAGTGATAATCTTCCTACTATTCTGATATTGGTAATTTATGTTGTATTTTTTCTTGATCTTAGGATTTTTCGATTTTGTTGGTATCAGATTATCAGTTTTTGGCTTTCTTACTTTTTGCTATTGCTTTTCTTTTTTTAAGTCCTTTCAAGGTTTTGGACTGAGAATACATTTTTTCACTCATGAATCAAATATATCAGTCTTATAAATAACTGAGAAGATATCACCTCTCCTATCTAGTTTCATGAAAGTAGGTAGTCTTAGATTAGATTCCCTAAAAGCAGAATCTGAGATAGGGATTTGAGTGCATGTAGCTTATTGTGAGACCATTCTTTGGGGGAAAAAACTGTAAGGGAGAGAGAGGAATGCGATAGGGAAGAAAAAAGAGCTGTCAAGTAAGGATCTGATATTACATAAGGTCTAGCCTTAGCCCAGTCGATAGAGGGGAGAGTTCTGGATATAAACAGTACCACAGATCTGTCATTCCTTGTGGCAACGGAACTGGACTTTTATACCATCATTTTAGTTGGCTGTTGGTTGTGGGTTTTCTATGGAGGGGACATAATTTCCTAAGTTGGCTCTCAATGGTTGATGGTAATTTCCTGGAGAGGGCTAGTTGTAAGCCATTACCAGCCACATTCATAGGAACTGGGGTGGGTGCTTCAAGCAAGTAAAGTTGATTTGGGCAGGTTTATCATAGTATTAACTGCATCTATGCCAGAGTTAGGCAAATAAAATAGGATTTGCAGATGGAAAAAGTACTTTCTATATTTAATCCTATGACTTTTAACCAATGAAATGTTTTTGATGCTGTTTAAAGAACTATCCAATAGTAATCCTTGCATAGCAGAATAATACCCTCATATATACATAAGACTTAAAGAAAGAAATAGAATATAAAGTTGATGTATTAGTTAGGACATGTGGAACTATTGTAAAATTAAGACCCGAAAATTTAATGTCTGTAAGTAAGTTTATTTCCCTCTCTACAGTCCGTATTGAGGTTGGGAGTAGAGAAACTAGAGAAGAAAGCTCTCCTCCATATAGTCATTCAGGAACCTGAGTTGATTACAGTTCCGAACTCTTCAACAAGTAGTTTCCAAGATTGTGAGCATTGCCATTCAGCTGACTGGATGCATCTCTTATCTACTGCTGCAAAACAAACTCAGCAGCTTAAAACTACAATTTAATATTTGTTATCTCATAGTTTCTGTGGGTCAGGAATTTGGAAGTGGCTTAGCCTAATAGTTCTGGATCACTTTCTTTCAGCCAGAGTTTGCAGTTAGATGTCTGTTGTAGCTACAGTCATATGAAGGCTCAGTTAGGGCTGAAGTATTTGCTTCCAATATGGCTCAATTAATGATGTTGTGGCCAGGTGGCTTCAGCTCCTTCCTACACAGACCTCTCAGAAGGTTTGTTTGAACATCCTCATGTCATGGGATCTAGCTTCACTCAGAGAAAGTGACCTAAAAGGGCTCAGTTGGCTGAGCTACAGCTCTTGAACTTAGGGTTGTGAGTTCAAGCCCCACATTGAGTGTATAGATCACTTTAAAAAGGAAGCAAGATGAAAGTTGCAATATCTTTTATGACCTAGACATGGAAATCACATTCTGTCATTTCTGCAATATCCTATTAGTTATATAGGTCAGCTACATTCAGTGAAGGAGGGGATTACAGAGGGACATAAATACCAGGAATCAAGAATCACTGGATGCCATCTTGGAAGCAGGTTACCATCCTAGAGAGGCATGTGTGGGAGGTTTTTACAGGCCAAGACTACTCAAATTTCATTCAAGTGAACTTACTCACATGACCTTATCTAATAGCAGAAGGGGCGAGAACATGTTGTATAGCTGGCCAGACATGTGTCTTTTTTTTTATGGTGGAAGAAGTGGGAGGGACAGTTTTTAGATGCACATCTGGCAGTTTCTGCTACAATTGGGAAAATGAATCAGGAAGAGAAAATATTCAAGAGATAAGTAACTAAAATAAAAAACAACAAAAGTTGATCTTAGCAAGTTTCCAAATATGTGTATCCATGCCAACATGTTTAAAGTTTTTTTCTGATTTCATGAAATTGTTCTCACCAACAAGATTTCAGAGGCAAAACCTCTGAAATTCCAATAGGCTGTTTGAAAAGCTAATATCCTAATCTTGGCTTTAACAAATGTTTTCAATTTATTTTAAGTAACTGACATTTTTAAAATAGTGCAAGAAATTACTAAGATCCATTAGTGAAACCCAAGACACATACACAATAGGGAAAACAGAAGTTGTCTGCATACTCGTTACCTAGAAAACTAATAACTTAAGAGCAAAATATCCTGCCCCTTATTTGAGAATCTCCCTTGGAAAAGGGTTTTCTATGCACCGATTTAGGTCACAGACCAGATTAATTGTCATTGCATTTCCCATAAAAACAGTTAAACCTCAGCTAGATTAAGTATTCAATCAGAAGGTTATTTAAACCAGTTTTGCTTAATGAGGAAGAGATAATCCCTTAGCTGTAACATGAACCTCAGCTAGGGGAAATTTTTCTTTCTGCTTTGTCCCAAACATTCTGTTTTGGCTTTGAGTCATATTTTGCATCAGTGAACTGGAATTCATAATGTTAATGATTTGTCTTAAACATTTAACAACTTAGAACTGGTCCTGCCCATATTTCCACTGAGGATAGTATATACATACTTATTTTTTTTTAAAGTAAGCTTACTTGACTATGTTTGGTTGGAATTATTAAGGACCGCTTTGTAAAAATGGTACTTCCCTTGAATTGTTGTATGCTCCCTTGTTAATATAGCAATTTAAGGAGGATGTAGCCCCATTTCAGGGTCTGTCACCTTTTAATAATGTAGAATTACATAAATCAGATGGCAATATTCTTGTTACTGAGTACCAGTACTCTGTGACGTCTTGGTTTAATGATAAACCAAGATGTAATAAAAATAATACAAATATACATTATATATTTTTCATAGGATTTAAGAATTTCGTCCCTGACACAAGGAGCAGCTGTGTTGAGAGTAGAACACACACAGGAAAATAAAATTGAGAATCTTGACTCTGTCAGTAGCTGGGAAATTACTCTTAGGTAAGTCATCTAATCTCTGAGTCCTTATCTCCTCATCTAAAACTGGAATATTAATAACTTCCTCTCTGAGGTTTTATGTGGATCAAAGGAGGGAGAATTATGTGAAAGCACTTAGCAGACATTTACACTGTACATAAAGGTTTTGTTTGTTGGTCCTGTATTCGAATTTCACAGATGGGAAAATTCAGAGAAGTCAAGTGAGCTGCCTAAGACCATATATATCTAAGAACATTTTCTAGTGTACTTACCACTATGCTATGCTCACAGACTCTTGCAGGGGGCCTATACACCATTTAGTTGCAACAGGATGGATATGAAATGTAACTGGTTATATGTGTAGTACAAGTTGGGGGTAGTGTAGTGTGGACTGTTTTGTGCGTAGTTCAGCACACAGAGGAAAAGGTTAGTTTCAATTCATTTATCTATCTATCTATATTTATTTATTTATCTCTCTATAAATGAATAAATACGCACACACACACACACACACACACACACACACACAGAGACTAACCCCATGTGGCCCACTAATTGCTGAGTTATTGCACCTGCCCACTCCATCCAGCCACTAGCCACTAGATTAATGCCTGGCTCCCTGGTCAGGGTGAGGAGGTCTCCCTTCCCACCAGCCTCCTGTCAACAACCCACAGTGGACAAGAGACTCCCAGATACCCTGGCTTTCTGGATCAGGGGTAAGCTAGAGGCTCCCCATCCAACACACTGTGGCACTTTCAGCTTAAGTTGGGGATGGCAGTCCATTTCCGTCTGACCCCAATTTTTCTATACCTGCACCCAGGGCCCCACAGGGCCCCATGGCAGCCACTACTGGGTGGGGGAAGTGAAGGGAGGCTGGATCTGGCTCTTAAAAATCAGGGAATAGGATGGTGGGTAGTGAAGAATCCATCTGGGAATGTGGTGGGAAGTAGGACTATGCATGAACTAAGGCTCCAGGCTTCACTGTCCCATCAGACTTCATTTACAAAACACAAACTTGAACATGAAAGTATTAAGAACTTCAAGATGGTGACTACAGAATGTTAAACCATAAGCATGGAGTCCCTGTCAGGCTGTAACCATGAAGGTGGTCCTGCTTGAGAGCTTAATATGTCAGACAGATTGGAAGTTGATATTCACTATTACATATCAACAGACATATCTCTGTTCCAGAAGGGCCTGATTATGACTCAACCCAGAAGATTCAGACATGAAAAAGATTCCTTTTTCTCCAATCTTTGCTTTCTACAGAGCTCTGTGGAATCTCCTCATCCCACCTCTAACAACTTCTAGAATTTCTAGGAAAGTTAAGTTCCTAACTTTCAGATTCCGTAACTACTCGTTTTGGTTATGAAAATTCTGTCTGTCGAAAGACTTGAATCTCATTCTCAGTTGAAATCTCATTTCCCCTCCTTCCAAGGCAGAACTGACTCGGGGCCCTGATTATCAGAGAGCCTGGTTCTGAAATGTCTCTCCTTTCCCTCTTCCAAAGCTGGACTTTGCAGTGTTAGGCAGGACAGGCAAGTGACCAGAACAAAGATCCCTTTCTCACTTGGTAGATTATTGCTTCTTCCTGGATAACACAGTGGTTCTGAAGATGTGTGACAGTCATCCCAATCCTGCCTTCCTTGAGTTCTTCCGAGGCAAGGCTTGCCCACTGCAGGAATGCCTTAGTGACAGATTGACCCCAGCTCCACATCCTGCATAGACAGCCACCACCTAGCCCCTCAGTGATACATTGATGGGCTTCCTAGTGGGCTCTCTTGTTCTTCCCATGACCACTGGAACTGGAGTGGAAAGGGAGGCTTCTCTTTCTCCCCAAAAGAGGATGAACTACAAGCCTGCTATTCTCTTTGTGGTATCTTCCTAACACAATCCAAGGGTAGGATGGGTAGGTGAGATAATGATCAGGAGTGAATCAGTTGGTTTGGACTGTTTCAGGAATCTTGGAAAAGGTGAGTTGGTAGCTATCTTATAACATATAGTGTTAACCCATCTTGTTTTAGGCTGGGCCCTAGTTGCTAATTATTCCCGAGCAATAATACTAATCTTTTAAAAAAATACATGCATCTAATAAATAGGGATATTAGAAGTCGGGCTGGTTCTTCAGGACCTTTGAAAGAATGCCACTTCTTTCAAGTGGCCAGATTCAGGGCAGAATTAAAATGCTGGAAGTTGCCTTAAGTGGGGGCATCATGGACCAGATCAAGGCAATCAGTCCAAAACCAGGCCAGTAAGTCCAAGTGTCTGGGAAGAGAGTAAAGGCTGGTGTAGAAATCAGAATCTTTGGAAACAACAATGGAGTGGTAACTAAAGGGAGTAAGGAGGCTGCAGAGGAGGATTGATGCCTTTTTCCATAGGTGTTTTCTGTGGTCCTTGGCCCACTACTATGAACAGAATAAATGAATTATAAGGAGACAATCTGAAGATTGACATGAAAATGATATTTGCACACTGAGGAGGGTAAGGAAGAATGCATTCATTATCATTTTTAGATTAAAGCCAATAAATTGGGCATTTCTAGTTTGACTCAATGCTGGTCTACATAAGAACTACATAAAACATGCAAATAGCATACAATTGTGGAAAACTTCATTCATATATCAAAAAATATCTATTGGGTTTCTTCAATATGCCAGATCTATTATGTATGGGGGATATAGCAGTGACCTTGACAAACAGGCTCTTGATACCTTGAAGCTCACCTCATCTTCATATCTAGATTTCTATTATTTAAAACATGATCATCTATATAACTAATGTGATTATTTTTTTTTAAAGATTTTATTTATTTGACAGAAAGAGAGATCACAAGTAGGCAGAGAGGCAGGCAGAGAGAGAGGGGGAGGCAGGCTCCCTGCTGAGCAGAGAGCCCAATATGGGGCTTGATCCCAGGACCCCGAGATCATGACCTGAGCTGAAGGCAGAGGCTTTAACCCACTGAGCCACCCAGGCACCCCATCTAACGTGATTATTAGATCACTAATTTTTGAGTAGGGGGTATGCCCTATTCATCTCATTATTCCTAGCACCTAATAACCTAACTGATGCATAAAAGATACTAAAAAATATTTGTTGACTGAATAAATTAATTCATTTGCAGTGAAAATAGCATAGCTTGTGAATTCATCTAAAACATATTGCTAATTTAAGGACTAAAACTTCATGAAACCAAAATCCACCTTATATATTCTAAAATGTAACAACAAGAAAGTATTTTAATTAATGAAGTTACATAGTAAAATATCCTTATATAGGATATATTCAGAAATGAGTCAGGAGTTATTTTTGTTGTCCTCCATTATGGCGATTCCTCTGTACCAACAGTTTGCTGCTAGAAGTTGTTTTCCAAAATGGAATCTTTAAGTAGTAGATTAAATCCAGCTGGCTTCAAATGATACAGGGTTGGGGGAAGGGGGACAGATGGCCACATCTCTGAGGAATTGTATGACTTCAGTGATGACCGACAAATTCCTAAACTCTTGTGAGAGAAATTCTGTTTCCTGAGAATTAGTTATTATTTTTTAATTGAAGTAAATTCACACAACATAAAATTAACCATTTTAAAGTATATAATTCAGTGACATTTATGTACATTCACAGTGCTGTGCAACCATCACCTCTATCTAGTTTCAAAACATTTCATCATTCCAAAAGGAATGACTAGGCAGTCAATCTGACAATTGCTGGGAAGGGACTCGTGTATTTAAGGCAAAGACCAAGAATCATCTTGGGAGGGGAAATCCATCCTAAGTGAAGAGCCTAGAGGAAAAGTTTCAGTCAGAAACTAAAGTTGAGTCACCAAAAGGGCATGGTTTTTCTGATTCAGTGTTATATGTGTAATTCAGATTCCTCTCCTAACCCAGATTCTCTTGGGGCTCATATTGGGGTGGCGTAGGGTGGGGGACATGGTGAGTAAAAAGTTGAGAATGGAAAGAGCTGCTTTGCTGAAAAGGAGGAGTCCTGGACTAGACCAGGGCAGCTCATCCATTCAACAGATATGTGTGGGAAGAACTAAGTGTTGGGCGTTTGTTAGACAAGGAGAATGTAATGGTAACCAAGGCAGATATAGTCCCTGTCCCAAACAAGTTTACAGTCTGGAGGTAGGTATTTAAAATAGGACTACATAAATGTTGATTATTATAAAGGCTAAAAAGATATAGGTTAGTAGCAATACAGGCCGTACTTGATAGGGGAATCTAACCTACTCTGGAAGGATGGGGAAGGCTTCTCTGAGGAAAAACATTTTAGCTTAAACCTGGATTTGGGAAAGGTGTGTAAACTTTATTTTTTGTTTTTATTTTTGTTTGTTTGTTTGTTTGCTTGTTTTGAGGTGGGAGCAGCTTCAGTGAGTGCAAGTACGGAAGCTAGAGAAAGAAGTAGCAGGATGCAGCTTACGAAGAAGCTGGCTACTTCTCTATACTTGCCAAGCGAGTGTCCTGTCCCAGATGGGGCAGAGTCTCTCCTAGTTGTAAAGCTATGGGATGTGAGCTCATCTAGGACCTTGAAGGGTTTGGTGAAAGGACTGGGCAGGTTTCCTGTTTCTCCTTCAGCTAAATGCAGTAGACCATTCGTTTGGCCACATCACATGTCTCTGGTTCCCATGTAACACTGTCTCAAAGATGTGGACTCAAACTCTTTAGGAAATTCCAGGATTATTCTAAAAGGTAGATCGAGTCTCCTACCAGCAGCCAAAAACTAAGGCATGTGATGCTGGTAGAACCAGTATACTCTCTAGTTAACACTTTCAGCTCAATTCAGGAGCACATGTGTTTATTTAACTGCATAAAAAACCGTCACAACAGTAATTCCTTAGTGGTAGGAAGGACGTGGTCATGTTTGTGCTTTCCCTAAAAGAGAAGCTTCACCAGGAGTGAGTGACCTGAAGAGTCATGAATCTCTCTGTTATAACAGGGCCAGGTTTCCTAGCCGACATTTGGGTAGAACGACTATGGGTGGGGAGAACACCTCCAGCCATTCTTTGCTCAGGAGGCCAGAAAGTTGTCCTTGTTTAGAGCAGTATGTATCTTGGCACCTGGAATAGTGCATACTATATGGTAGGGAATCAGTAAAGATCTTTGTAATATGGAGGCTAAGCACAGGGCAGGCACTTCTGCCAAAATAGATCCCAGTCAACCCAAAAGATTAGCATGTTCCATTCACAGAGACATGAGGAACCAGCAGCAAGAGCAGTGATTTTCATCCCTGCACATCATGGGGATTTAAAAAAACACAGATACAGTTTTAGTTCAGATATGTTTTTAAAAGTGTGTTTATAAAGAAATTAGGCTGGAAGTAAATATGCCCAAATATTAACTTTTTGACTTGAGATTATGTACAGTTGTTATTTTACTCTTTGCTCTTGACTCTGTCAGAAGTAACTTTCCAAAAACAAATACAGGGGCACCTGGGTGGCTCAGTCATTAGGCGTCTGCCTTCCGCTCAGGTCATGATCCCAGCCTGGGATCGAGCCCCACATCGGGCTCCCTGCTTGGCGGGAAGCCTGCTTCTCCCGCTACCATTCCCTCTGTTTGTGTTCCCTCTCTCGCTGTGTTTCTTTCTGTCAAATAAATAAAATCTTAAAAACAAAAAAAACCAAATACAACTGGGCGGTGGACATTGGGGAGGGTGAGTGCTGTGAACTGTATAAGACTGATGATTCACAAACCTGTACCCCTGAAACAAATAATACATTATATGTTAACAAAAAAAAATACAAAAACAAAACACTTTACTGAAGTATAATTGGTATACAGTAAACTGCATATGTTTTAAGTGTCAATATGACAAGTTTTAACATATGAATACACCCATGAAATCCCCACCACAATCAAGATAATGAACATATGGATCACCCCTAAAAGTTTTCTTGTGTCCCTTTGTCCTATCCCTAGCTGATCCCCAGGCAAGCACTGAACCATTTCCTATTACTATAGATTAGTTTGGGTTCTCTAGAATTTTATATAAATGTAATTCTAAAGTATATATTCTTTCTGTCTGGCTTTTTTCATTCAACTTAATTATTTCAAAATTCATTCATGCTGTGTTTATCAATTGTTCATTCCTTTTTACTTGTGAGTAATATTGGATTGTATATCACTATATATGTGTGTATATGTATATATACATACACATATGTATATATCCATATGTATGTATATACATTCACCTGTTAATGGACATTTGGGTTGTTTCTAATTTTTAGTTATTACAAAGCTACCATGAATTTATGTTCAAGTCATTGTGTGGATGCCTGTTTTCATTTATGTTGGGTTAATACCTAGGATGTGAATATAAATACCTAGGTAGGTATATGGCTTAATATTTTAAGGAGCTGCCAAACTGTTTTCCAAAATGGCTGTAACTTCTCACCAGCAATGAATGAGAATTCCAGCTGTTCCATATCCTCTCTCCAATATTTGGTATGGTTAGTCTTTTGTATTTTAAACATTCTAGTGGGTATACAGGTATACCACTCTGGTTTTAATTAGCATTTCCCTTATGATTAATGCTGTTAAATATCTTTCCAGGTTCTCATTTGCCAACTGAATATCTTCTTTGGTAAAATGTCTTTTCATATCTTTTGTCCACATTTTTATTTGTGTGTTTGTGTGTGTATGTGTATGTTCTTATTATTGAGTTTCAAGAGTTCTTTATTAATCTGGATACAAGCCCTTTATCTGATACGTGATCTGCAAATATTTTCCTTCAGTCTGTGGCTTGTTTTTTCATTCTCTTCATAGTGTCTTTCAAAGAGCAAAAGTTCTTAATTTTGAGGAAGTCCAAATTACCAATTTTTCTTAGGGATAATCCTTTTGGTGTGGCATCTAAAGAAACCTTGCTTGCCGCAAAGTCACCATGATTTTTTTTCTTATTTTTCCTTATAGAAGTTTTATAGTTTTAAGTTTTATATTTAGGTCTATGATCCTTTTTTTTTTTTTTAAAGACTTATTCATTTATTTGAGAAAGAGAGAGAGAGAGCATGCTGGGGCAAGGGGTAGAGGGAAAGGGAGAGAGAATCCTCAAGCAGACTCCCCACTAAGGGTGGAGCCCAACATGGGGCTTAATCCCAGGACCTGAGATCATGACCTCAGCCAAAATCAAGAGTCAGCTGCTCAAATGATTGAACTATGCAGGTGCCCTGTCTATGATCCATTATGAATTAATTTTTTTTATGTGGTAAGAGACATGAAATTTTTTGTTTTACATAAAACATCACACTATTTCAGCACCATTTATTGAAAAAAGCAAAAAACAAAAAACCACCACAGTTTCTTCAATGAAGTGCCTTGTACCTTTGTTGAAAATCAAAGGGACTATATATGTATAGACCTATTTCTGGATTCTCTATTCCTTTGAATTACTTTATTATCTTGACACCAATATCTTTAAGTCTTGCAGTCATGTAGCATAAGTCTCTCAACTTTTTTTTTCTAATTATTTTGACTTTTCTATATTCTTTTCATTTCCACATGGATTTTAGAATCAACTTGTCAATTTCTACAAATGGCTTGTTGAGATTTTGATGGAGTTTGCATTGAATTTATAAATCAATTTGGCAAGAAATGACATCTTAAAAATATCAAGTCTTCAATCACTTGAGTGTTTAAAAAATATGCCTGGTTACTCCTGACCAACTTAATCAGAATCTGTGGGGATGGGGCATGGGTATTGTTATTTTCTAGGAAATTCCCTAGGTGATTTTATGTGAAGCCAGGGTGCTGGACATGGAGATCTGACACCTCTTTTAGTGGCGTTCTGCCTACTTAATATTCCCAAAGGGAATGAGCTATGTCAAATAACACAATGAATGATTGAAGGAATCAGTGATACTGAACTTATAAGAAAAACTTTCAGGGGGCCTGATTGGTTCAGTCGGAGCATGTGATTCTTGGTCCTAGGGTTGGGAGTTTGAGCCCCACACTGGGTGAGATTACTTAAATAAATAAATTTTTTTTTTTTTAAAAAAAGAATAACTTTCAAGAAGACATGAGTTTGAAGTGCTACCATGCAGAGGAGGAATTAGATTCTTTCTAATCCAATGGACAGAAACTTCAGGGGAGCAAACATCATCTCAGGCCATAGAGGTGCTTTCTAACAGTCCATGATGTCCTTAGAAATAGTGGGCTTCCTGGGAGAGGAGATCATTGTAGTCTTGTAGACTGGATAACTATTTGGTGGGATTCATTCATTTAACTTTCACCAGGTATCTACTATGTAACAACAGAGAAGTTGCAGAGGCTTTTCAGTATAAGCAGAATTCTTGGAAAAATGGCTTAGTGAACTCTGAGTTTCTGATTCTATGAAATACTTCTTTAATATTTTTATTTTATTTTTTAAAAGATTTTATTTATTTATTTGAGAGAGATATTGAGAGAGAGAGCACGAGCAGGGGTAAAGGGCAGAAGGAGAGGGAGAAGCAGTTTCCTCACTAAGCAGGGAGCCTGATATGGGGCTTGATTCCAGGACCCCAGGATCATCACCCGAGCTGAAGGCAGACGCTTAACAGACTGAGCCACACAGTTGCCCCTTCTTTAATAATTTTAATGAAAATTTCATGAAATAGCTGTGATACCTGGTTAGGCCACAGGTGTAGACTTCGTTATAATTCATATTCAGCGTTGGGGAAAAAAATGAAACACACTATAGATAGGTAACTAGTTCTCTGTGAGGGATATGAACACACAGGAACATATAGCATTATGTGGGGGGGGGGGGGACAACAGAAATGGTTTTAATGGGGCAATCTCACTGGGACAAGGAAGCTTAGAACCATGAAACTTCCGTGGAGTAAGTCAACTGTGTTGATCACATGAGCAGAATAATGATAGTGTGCTATAAAGTTTATGTGGAGGTAAAGTGGCAGCTAAAGTGTTTGACAGATTTAAAAATATATGTAATTAGTTTTTTAAGGGCACATGGAATGTTAACTATGATTGACCATATTCTGAGCCATAGTTTAAAAAATTTCAAGGGGCACCGGGGTGGCTAAGTGGGTTAATAAGCCTCTGCCTTAGGCTCGGGTCATGATCTCAGGGTCCTGGGATCGAGCCCTGCATCGGGCTCTCTGCTCAGCGGGGAGCCTGCTTACCCCTCTTCCTCTGCTTGCCCCTCTGCCCACTTGTGATCTCTTTCTCTCTGTCAAATAAATAAATAAATAAATAATTAAAAAAAAAATTTAAAAATAAAAAAATTAAAAATTAAAAAACAAAAATAAAAAATTTCCAAAAGAGTAAAGCTATTTAGAACATATTCTCTGATTACAGTGGAATGAAGCTAGAGGTTAACAATAAAAATATAATTAGAAAGTTGCTAAGTGGAAATTAAGTAATACATTTCTAAATAACTTATGGGCCTAAGAAGTAATCACACACACACACAAAAATGGAAACTATTTTGAACTGAAATGAATATTTAATTTCATATTGTGGAAATGCAACAGAATGAAACTGAGATTCAACTTTTGTGGCACTCAGAGAAAAGAAAGCTAAAATTCATTCTAATATGTGAGAAAAAAATACCAACTTAAACCCAAAGGAGGTGTTAGAGTGAATTATTTTGGAATTATCTGTATTCAACTACCTATAGTCTTATGAAGACTAATACAAAGATTCTTAAAATATAGTCTGAGAATCCTTGGATGTCTCTGAGTTCAAGGGGTCCATGAGGTGAAAATTATTTTAATAATAGTAATAATGTGTTATCTTCCTTTTTTATCCTTATTCTCTCACAAGTATACAGTAAAGTTTTCCAGTGGCAACATGACACAAAATATTGCAACAGGTTGAAAGCAAAAGTAGATAAGAGAATCCAGTTGTCTTCTATCAAGTATATTTAAGAAGAGGATTTTAAATGTAAAACAATATCATTCTCATCACTCAATTTTTTTGTTTTGAAAAATATTTCTATTTTCATTAAAATAAAATGGTTTATAAAACTAGGTTATTTTGTTAAAATGTAATAAGTTTAAATAAATAAATAAATATTTTTAAAAGTTCATAATTTAAATTTCTAATATGGTAATGTTGATATGCATAGCCAACACAAATAAAAGTTCTTTAAGGTCCTCAATGATTTTTTTAAAATATTTAATTTACGTATGTATGTATGTTTGTATTTATTTATTTATTTATTTATTTATTTATTTCAAAGAGAGAGAGCAGGCATGTGCACATATACAAGTCGGCACAGGGACTGATGGGGAGGGGCAGAGGGAGAAAATCTCAAGCAGTCTCCACACTGAGCACAGGGTCTGATGTGGGGCTTGATCTCCCAACCCAGAGATCATGACCTGAGCTGAAACCAAGAGTCAGACACTTAAACAACTGAACCACCCAGATGCCCCATGGTCCTCAATGATTTTTAAGAGTGTAAGTCACAAAAAAAAAAAAAAAGAGTGTAAGTCACTGGACTGCAAATCACTGGACTAAAATATTGATTTATCACTGGTGAGGTTGATCAAAGGAAAAATAAAAAAGAAGGCATGAATCTCTAATGCCAGAAATAAAAAGGATGTATAGACATTAAAAAGTACTAAGATAGAGGCACCTGGGTGGCTTAGTCAGTTAAGCATCTGCCTTCGACTCAGGTCATGATCCCAGGTCCTGGGATGGAACCCCACCCACATCCATCTCCTTGCTCAGCAGGGAGACCCTCTCGCTCTGTCCGCTACTCCTTCTGCTTGTGCTCTCTCTCTCTTTCTGTGTCAAATAAACAAAATTTTTTTTAAAAAGTAGTTGGGGGGCAGATACCTGGGTGGCTCAGTGGGTTAAATCCTCTGTCTTCAGCTCAGGTCATGATCTCAGGGTCCTGGGATGGAGCTCCGCATCGGGCTCTCTGCTCAGCAGGGAGTTTGCTTCCCCCTCTCTCTCTGCCTGCCTCTCTGCCTACTTGTGATCTCTCTCCTCTCTGTCAAATAAATAAATAAAAATCTTTTAAAAACAAACAAACAAACAAATAAAAATAAAGTAGCAGGATAGTATAAACACCTTTATGCTAACTCATTTGAAATTTTAATGAGTTGACAAATTCCTAGAAAAACAAGCTAAAACTGACGAAAAGAAGTAGAAAATATAAAAAAATTCTATATTTTTGCAAACATTGAACATCTAATTTAAAACCTTCTACTATATGTTGGCTAACTGAATGTAAAATAAACAAACAAACAAACAAATAAATAAATAAAACCTTCCTCTGATATATTCAAAACCTCTAGGCCCAGATTATTTTGCCAGTGAATTTTACCAAACAATTAAAGAAGAAATAACACCAATCTTAAACTCTTCAAGAGAATAGACTACAAGGGGAAACTTGCCAACTTACTTAATGAGACCAACATAACCTGGTACCAAAACCTCACAGGGACAATACAAGAAAGTAACATCATAAGGTGAGTCTCTTTCATGACAGATAAAAAAATCCTCAATCAAATATTAGCAGATTTAATCCAGTCATGCATAATAGGATAGTATATCACAAGCTGAATTTATTCCAGGAATGCAATGTTGGCCTAATATTTGAAAATCAATCAGTGTAATTGATGACATTAACAGAATTAAGGAAATCATTTAAATGCTCAATTCAATAGTATAGAAAAAGCATCAATATTTTAAAAATTCAATAATATTATCTTTCTCTCTCTCTCTCTCTCTAATATATATACAATCTTTGTAAAATACAAGTCATGTCAGTCCCATGCTTTAAAACCTCCAATGGGTTCTATGCCCTGCTAATGATTCTCTTGATCTGACAGACGTGAGATGGCTCTAATAGGTAACAGCCTTTACAAAGACACACTAACCTCCACTCAACTATCTCCCTTAACGTACAGGTATATACCCTATGCAACAAGCAGCACAGAGAAGCAGGGAATGTAATCTTGGGCTCATCTTCTGAGTTCTCAAGCAATATTTGTCAAAAAAACCTTTCTTAGAGAAACCATGAATCAGTTCCTGAAAGAAGTAAAGATAGATCATTCACCTTTCCTTATACTCCAGATTGTCTAAAGCATGTTCTTGCATGGATCTAGATCATCAGAGAGCTGGATACCTATTCTTTGTTGTAATGGTTCCCTGCAAGTGTTGCTTTACTGAATGGCACTTAATCGCAATGGAATCAGCTCATATTGGACTATTATAACAAATTACCCCTTCAAACTTGCTGTTGTTGTCCAGGAAACTGTTCCTCCCTCTTTGTAAGGTTCTGTGGGAGAAATTCATGTCTAGTCTTTGTGCTAATATGTCTTTTAAACAATTAGTTTGTTTGATCTTCTACACATTGAATTGCTGGAAAAGTTAGAGGCAATGTGCAGATCATTATAGCATTCATTTTCACTGTCATTAGGGGTGCCAGTTTATGTCCCACCCTACTTTTATTTCTTCTACCTACTCTCAGGTTATATTATCTTGGATCCTTGGAAACTATCTTAAAGTCTTTCTTTAACAAGACAAAATAGAAGGAGATAACTAAACAAATACATAAGCATTCGAATAAATAAATACATCCCACTACCTCTCTTGTTTTATGCAGTATTGTCATAGCTGCACACCAAAATCATCTTCGAGATTTTATAAATACTCAGATGCTCAGGCCCCTTTTCAGACTTACTGAATGAGGAGCTTGAGGGAAGAGGCCTAGGAATTGGGATTAAAAAATTAAACACAAAACTATTCATAAAAGAAATGATTTATGGATTGAGCTTCATCAAATTAAGAACTTTTGGGAAGATACTGATAAGAAAATTAAAAGATAAGTCATAGACAAAGTATTTGCAAATCACACATCAGATAAGAGACTTGTATCCAGAATACATAAAGAACTCTCAAAACTTAAGAATATAAGTAACCCAATACAAATGTAATGTGAAGAGAAGATTTGAATAACCATTTCACCAAAGAATATATACAGATAATAAATAACCATATGAGCAGATATCCAACATCACTAGTCATTAGGGAAATACTAATTACAACTACAAGTTAAAACCATATCTATTAGAATATCTAAAATTTAAAAACTTACCATACCAAGTATCAATGAGGGTGTGGAACAACTAGACTTAGTTGTTCTAAGTCATACACTGCTGCTGGGAACGTAAAATGTTATAGATATTTTGGAAAACAGTTTGGCAGTTTCTTAAAACGTTAAATATCTACCTACCTTCTTGAAAGTATATATCCATACAAGGAGTTGTAGTTCAATGTGCATAGCATTCTATTTGTAAAATCCCCAACTGGAAATAATCCAAATGCCCATTAACAGGTGAGTGAATGGACAAATTATGTTACATCCATACTATGGAATATCACTCGGCAAGAAAAGGAATACCCTACTAAGGCACACTATATGAATGAGTCTCAAAGTAATTATGCTAAGTGAAAGAAGCCAGACAAAAAAGAGTGTGTATATAAATGATTCAGTTTATATAAAGTTCTAATGAATGCAAATTAATCTGTAGTGATAGAAAGCAGGTCAGTGGGAGCCTAGAGTTGGGGGAATTAAAAAGGGGAGAAATTACTCCCCTAAAAAGGGAGGAATTACTGAGGAAACTTCTGGGGTGATAGAGATGGTCATTTTCTTGACTGTGATGACAATTTCATGGGTACATATTTGTCAGAATTTATCAAATTATATACTCTAAATATGTGTAATTATACCTCAATAAAACTTTGTTTAAAAGCATATAGGAAATACATATAGTATAAGATAGATAGATAGATAGATAGATAGATAGATAGATAGATAGATAGATAGATTATATATATATACTATATATAGATAGATATTGAGCCTCTCTTTTGAGGAGTAGAGAGAGACTCTCAGGATACATTACAGTTAAATTCATAAGCAGGTTCTGGACTAAGTGGACAAAATACTTTTATATAAATCACTAGGCTCAAGAATCTGGAAGACCTAGAGAAACTGAGAAAATACTAGATCTGTTTTCCAAAATGTGTAACCCATTGTATATATCTACCTTGTGGTAGGATGAATTGTTATAGCATCCAACCATAAAGCATACTTTTGAAAACAAACAAACAAAACTTATGTTTTACTCACATTCCTATAGTAAAAAGTAGGATTTAAGTGAGCTTAGGTAATTATATTCTTTAAGTAGGGAAGAAGCCAAAATAAAATTTCTGAGAAGTCAGGCATGTGCTTGTCCTGGCATATTCTGATTTTGTAGGAGCCTCAGAAGCAACGTGTTGCATTGTGGTAGACCTCCCACCTGAGGATAAACCATGATCAATTTTGTAAGTGTGTCTTTCCTTAGGGCTTGATATTGATTAAGTACCTTGTGAGGAATAAATAGTAAATGCTTTCCATCTTGAGTGCAAAAATGGGAGTGCTTTACCAGAGTCTTTCAAATCACTTTCTCAGATGCACAGAAAACACTGTTGGAAAAAAAAAAACAACTTATTCAGCTTCAACTTCTAATCCATGTGTGAGTGTGGGACTTTAAAGCTTAATCTAGTTTCATAATAAATAAAATCTATATGCCTGAATTACTCTTTCATTTCTTTTTCCAGAAATACTCCAAGAATTAGTTCTTAGAATCAAGATATCCTAATCTTTGATATGTATTCTTAATAATTCATCATTTTCTTAGGGTTCTAGGTTTACAAAGATAACACAGAGTACCTGTCTTCATGTTGCTCACAATCTTTCCCCAACTACCTGTAACAGCTGTCTTCTGGGCACCAAACAATCTAGGGGATTTGTCTTTCATTCTTATTTCCAGCTCCATGCCCACGTACTCAGGTTTTCAGCTACGCACAGCTATTTGCTTCTGTCTGGCATAAGTCACAAATGTGTTGTGTCAAAGAGTGACTGGCAGTCAATGACCTTTCCAGTAGGAGGCCTGGCTCAACACACTTCTATTTAATAAATGAACGCTGTGTCAGTTACTCTACCCTGGGAAAAACTTCCAATTGCCATAAAAAAGCTAGTGGAAAGAGTTCTCTTGTGGGTCAAGGAAAACTATGGATGCCAGAATACAATCTGGAGAGAAGAGATAGAAGGATTATTCTGCCCTTTACCAGAAGGATATCCTGCTAGTGAGCCAGGCCAAACATTATTATCCTCAATTATAAAGGAGAAGATATTTTTCCCATTACACATTTTTCCTTCAAAGAACAGAACTCCCAAGGACATACTTGGATTAATTAGGAGTAGGGGCTCAAGTATAATAAATCAAAGGCAACTTCAGGAGGACAATCACTGTGGTTTAATCAGTCCACAAGGTCTAATACAAGATAGCTGCTGCTGCATTTACCAATAACAGCCTTCTCAGGACAACATATCTTTCTTTGTTTCCTAGCATGAATGGATAATGTATGCACAGCTTATAAAACAACATTTATTATGCTAACTAACTTCAGGCAGAATGCAAGTGATGAAGAAAATAAATAGCTAAGTAGGTGTGATGGAGCCTAAAAACAGCAAAATAAAACATAACAAAAACCAAACAACATGTGGGACCTGAAAACCAGGTCAACTAGTCATCTTACATTCCTCTCTTCACAAAGCAAATCACTACCTTCTTATGTTCACTGACTGTGGGTCTGCAATTTAAAGTGACAATAGACAGATTAACAGGAGGAAAAACCAGTTTATTTATGTGTGCAATGCTCATACAAATAGGAAGACTCTGTGATGAGTAACTCAAAGGAGAGGATAAAATTTGGGGTTTATATACCATCTTAATAGGTGAAGGGAAAGGGGAGAAAGATAGGTAGGGGAAACCAAATTACTTTTCTTTGAAAGATAGGTGATTTTTCATGAGAAAATAAAAGAGGAGATAAAGAATTTGTGATAATGTTTGTCAGTATAGGTAAGAGTGGTCTTCCCAGCTTCTCTAGGGCCGTAAAACTTCATTGCAGAAAAGACTAGGATAGGTTTTATTCACATTCTCCCTTCTGAGAAGGGATCCACAACAGCCTTCTTTCCCAAAGAATTTTTCAACAGCCTTCTTTCCCAAAAATTGCTCTTTGTAGTCAGATAAGGGAAGTTCTGAGACATTTTTTTTTCTACATCTGTTGAATCTCATATGTCCTCAGCTTAAAATAATCTTTATACAAACGTGGCATATTTGGGGGCAGCATACTCTGATCCCCTTTAGTACCTACCCCAGAGCAGTCAATCCGCTGACATCGTGTGTGTGTGTGTGTGTGTGTGTGTGTGTGTGTGTGTGTGTGTGCATGTAAAAGCATAACTGGGAAATGCAGAGAGAATTGGGTAGTTAGCCCAGGAAGCTCTTCCTTCACCCCTTCCTTGTGTAAATTCATCCTTCACACTATAGCTGAGTAGTTTGCTTACAAAAAATCTGGCCTTACTTCGCTAACTTGGCTAAATCCTAGCATCAAATCCCCAGCACCATTTCACATTTGCAATGTTGCTTTTGTTTGCCCAGCTTCTGTGTGTTGGGTTAGCACCTAAATTCCTTCCTCTCTGTCTCCAGGGGGGCAATGACTATTTCTTTTCGCTCATCATTGTATATCCGGTCTCTGGCACTGAACAGGAGACAAAGTCTATGGTCAATAAATATTTGTTGAGTGAATGAACAGAAGTGAGGAAGAATCAAGCAGAGCGGGTCATCACCCAAGCAGCTAGGGATCAGCATGAAGGTCCCAGAAAGGATCTCTGAAGCAGTTAGAAGGGGCACTCAAAGGAAGACAAGGAAATCCCAAAGACAAACTTTAGCCTGAGACTAAATAACCTTGTCTTAGGTTGGCTGCCATAGGCAATTCCTTTTGAAAATAATGAAATGTGACTGTATTTGATAACAGAGTTTGGGCATAAGAAAATGTGGGTTCAAAAAAGTTCCAATCCTTTCTATAATACCAATCGTATAGACTGAAAAAATGTTAGTGACAAATATATGAAAGACGACTTCTCAAAGACAATTTTTTAAAATTCCAAACTTCTGAAAAAAAAAATCTCCATTTTAATAAATGCAGCTTCTAGAGGGAAGCCCTGACAAAGATCTTTTTTAAAAAGACTATTTATTTATTTATTTATTTATTTATTTACTTACTTACTTACTTATTTATTTGACAGAGAGAAAGAGAGAGAGAGAGAAAGAGGAGCAGAGGGAGAGGGAGAAGCAGACTCCCCGCTGAGTAAGGAGCCAGATGTAGGACCCTGGAATCCTGACCTGAGCCAAAGTCAGGCACTTAACTGACTGAGCCACCTAGGCACCCCCCTGACAAAGATCTTGCTACAATAAGAAAAGACAATGAAGTAACAAGGGTTAACTCAAACTTTAGGTCCAATTACCCAAAACAAATGTACACAAACTGAAACGTTTTAAGATTATTCTTATAAACTGAGAACCATAGACCATATACGCAATTGTATTGTAGTACTTTAATTAATCTGTTGAAACTGTATAAGAATTAATGTTGTATTTTAGGACACAGGCTTCAAAACAGGCAAACCTCCATGAATCCTGACATTTTGAGATTATTTAATCTCTGAAAGCCTCTGTTTCTTCATATAAACTATGAACATAATTATGCTGCCTCTCAAAGTTGTAAAGATTAAATGAGACAATGTATGTAAAGAATCTGACTGTGCTTAGGTTATGAGAGTTCAATAGGTGGTAATTATTGTTAAATATATGCAATTATCTCCTTTAAGCATTTAAGACTATTTCTTTAAAAAATCTATTTTTTTAGATTTCCTCTTTAACTTCATTGAATTGGTTTTTTTTCTCATTTGTGAAAAGAATATTTAAATATATTCTTTTTTTTCCTAGTCAACACTAATGAAAATGTGTTCCTTAGGCACAGAGGAGAAAATCTCTCCTTTTTCCTTTCTAGGTTCTTTCACATACTGGAGGAATTATTTCTTCCTTCCTCGCTTCTCCCCCTCTGCTTCTTTTGTGCACAATTAAGCTGGCTACTTAGCATGAGTTCACACTCACTGCTTCTCCCTCCCTCTGGTATAGGGAGCTGAGCTCATTCATTATTGAAGAAGGGTAGAATGTCATTTTTTTAAGTTGGTATTTTAAAAAGATACTAAATTGGCACTTATAAATTAAGAATCCATAAATATTACATGATATACATTTACTATTCTATTTTAATATTTTAATATTTATAAAGTTCTTAATGCAACTCTCCTGCAAATAATTTATTTTCCTAGAATGCTATGTTTTAAAAAAGGTTTATCATATGCCTCTGTTGTCCCTTTTTTTTTTTTTTTGCTTAAAATTAGGCATCTTGCAGATACATATACTCTTCCACTCAACTGAAGCAAAAGCAAAGGAACCCCTAGAATCTTAGATTCATTTTCTGTCCCCTAATTTGAATCTTACAAGTTTTGGTTTAGGTCATCTGGAGAATTGATGAATTGTTGAATGGTTGACATAGTTGACAAACATAGTTGAATTGTTTACACTAGGTTTTTATGTGATTGTGTAGCAAGACAAAGACATTTTTTAAAAAAAGAATATATAAAGACAGAATAATCATGGTAACAATATATACATTTTTTTAGAGCAAGAATAAGTATGTAGGCATGTGCCAGAGCAAGGGTTGGGGAGTGGGCATTGAAGAGCAGAGGGAGAGAGAATCTTAAGCAAGCTCCATGCTGGGCATGGAGCCCGACAGTAGGTTCCATCTTACAATCCTGAGATCATGACCTGAGCCTAAATCAAGAGTTGGGACACTTAACCGGCTGAGCCTGGAATATTTTTAACCAATATATACATTTTTATTAGTAAAAACAGAGGGCACATCAGTAGCATGGCTTCATGTTTTGAAAACAAGATTAATTATATTGATCTAGCTTCAGATAAACTTTTAAAAAAGAGGTATGTGTTTGCCACAAATTCCTTATTCTAAATTTTTATGTTCCCATTTCATTTTGTTTCTCTAGGCAATTGTCAATTAAGCAGGAAGTAAATATTTGAATAAAAATTTCAGTCCCATTATGGAATGTTTTTAGGAGAATGCTTCTATGCAGTTTTAAAGAAGGGATCTAAGTAAGCATTTCAATGCAAACCGTCAGGAATTCTGGATAAATTTTAATGTCTAGGATTTGCTTATGATATAGCTGGTGCCCAATATGTATGTTGATCACAGCCTCATTAGATTCTGACTTTTATCCTCACCTCCATGAAAATGCTGAACTTTAACCTATCAGCCTCTCACCTTGTTTTCAATATGCTGAGAAGCAAGTTACTGACTGGTCATTTAAACAACCACAGCTAAGACATGAGATTGTGCTTCATCAAGTAATACAGACATGACATAAAGTACAGAAGAACAAGTCTCAAAAAAATTCAAATTGCATACACTGATGTAATAACTTTCAATATGAAAAAGAATGATTCATACTCTCAAGAGATTAAAATTTTACAAATGTGAGCACCACAAGCACATAGAATTTTATTTTTTGGAACTTGATAAATTTTTAGTGTCTAGCACAGTTTCTGGCATATAATATATGCTCAATAAATATACCAAGGAAATGAATAATCAAGACAATATAAATGAGGAAAGGGCATCATTTCTAGTAGATCCCCAATCCATGATTATCTTAGCCCTCTCCTATGAGTATATCTGCCATGACTTTAAAAAAAAAAATTACATGAAGTAGTGTATCCTGGGATCCTAAGAAAAATAAAGACAGAACAGGTAAGTTTAAACTAGGGAAATAAATTATGGTGCCCACATTATAGAATGTGCTGCTAGGAACTGAAAACAAAAATTTAGAAGGATAGAGTACTTGAGATGGGGCCCTAAAGGCAAGGATGTCTTCAGTAAAGAAAGAGCAGGCAACTAAGACAAACTTAGTGGCCCAGGTGGCCCAGGGCCACCTGGATTCCCACACCACAAGAAAAAAGTGTTTAAGCAAGCAGACTACAAAAATGGACTGAGGAGTTCCTCTACCTATACCTATCGGTAAAGCTATTGGACAAAAAAAAGATGAAACAATGCATTCATTGGAGAGAGGTTGCTTTTTGATCTTAGACCAAAGTAATTTTGCCTTATGTAAAAATAACACCTCATCTATTAATTAAGGGCACTGAAATTTTAAAGAATCAAATATGTGACTTATTTTCATTAGCTTTTCCAGAATAGACTACTTTAAAAGAAATATTTATAACAAATATACATCAGAGCAGCACTATCTAAAATTGAAGGTAAACTTAAGGACTGAACATAACCCAATCTCTATCAATTAAGATTATAGCACATATAAATAATTGCTAAACTATAGAACCAAGATACTAAGTTAATATGATTAGTAAAATTGGGAGCCAATATCATATTATCTTTCTCTTTTAACCTTAGATAGAACTCATGATATCTAGCAGTCTATAGGTGTATGAGGCAAAATTTTATAACCAGAACAATTATACAGCCCTTCAAGACACATGTGCAAACAAGTGGTATAATTTTCCAGGCCATGATGTTCCAGGAAAGTCAAGTTTTATAAAATAATAAAAATGAGCAATATGTCATTAATGGATATGACTCGCAGGACATTAGCCAATGCTCTTTCCAGTAAGGAGACTGATTAACAGATATAATAAGAAACAGGAGAATTCTTCTTAGTAAATTGTCCAACTTCATATTTTTACACTTAAGAGAAACATATGTTTCAATACTTAGATGACTGAGCAGTAGTGGGAAGCCTGTGAAAATTGTTTGCAGCCACAACTTGGAGTACATCTTTAGGGCTTCTCTTAGAATTCTTTTAAGGACTTCCTTTCTTCCTAATGCTAAATACAGATACAGTCCTATTTTATTCACTTATACTATTATTTCTTATAATCAGTATATTATCTAAAAGGCATTTTTATTTTTACAAACAAAACAAAACAAAACTACCATAGCTTAGTTGTTGAGTTGTGCAACGGATTTTTTTTAAAGATTTTATTTATTTGACAGAGGGAGACACAGCGAGAGAGGGAACACAAGCAAGGGGGGTGGGAGAGGGAGAAGCAGGCTTCCTGCGGAGCAGGGAGCCCAAGGTGGGGCTCGATCCCAGGAACACGGGATCATGACCTGAGCTGAAGGCAAACGCTTAATGACTGAGCTACCCAGGCACCCCTGCAACTGATTTTTTTTTAAAAAGAAAAGAAACATCTTTTTGTTATAACTTTTTGTTATATCATTCTGCAAGTGGGTTTCAAAATGATGATTAGAAGGATGCCTGGGTGGCTCAGTGGGTTGAGTGTATGATTTAAGGTCATGGTCCAAGGGTCCTAGGATCAAGTCCCACATCAGGCTCCTTGCTCAATGGGGAGGCTGCTTCTCCCTCTGCCTGCTATTCCCCCTGCTTGTGTTCTCTCTCTTACTCACTCTCAAATAAATAAATAAAATCTTTAAAAAAAAAAACACCAAAATGATGATTAGATACATACATTTTCTATCTGCCTTGGCTATCCTTACATTTTCAAATCTCCTTTCTTTCAAGTCAAAAAATGGGCAGAAGAAATGAACAGACACTTCTCCAAAGAAGACATACAAATGGCTAACAGAAACATGAAAAATGTTCATCATCATTAGCCACCAAGGAAATTCAAATCAAAACCACATTGAGATACCACCTTATACCAGTTAGAATGGCAAAATTTGACAAGGCAAGAAACAACAAATGTTGGAGAAGTTGTAAAGAAAAGGGAACCCTCTTACACTGTTGGTGGGAATGCAAGTTGGTGCAGCCACTTTGGAAAACAGTGTGGACGTTCCTCAAAAAATTAAAAATAGAACCACCCCATGATCCAGCAATTGCACTACTGGGTATTTACCCAAAAGACACAGATATAGTGAAAAGAAGGGCCATATGCAGCCCAATGTTGATAGCAGCAACGTGCACAATAGCCAAACTGTGGAAAAAGCAGAGATGCCCTTCAACAGATGAATGGATAAAGAAGATATGGTCCATATATACAATGAAATATTACTCAGTCATCAGAAAGGATGAATACCCAACTTTTGTATCAACATGAATGGGACTGGAGGAGATTATGCTAACTTAAGTAAGTCAAGCAGAGAAAGTCAATTATCATATAATTTCACTTATTTGTGGAACATAAGGAATAACATGGAGGACATTAGGAGAAGGAAGGGAAAAACGAAGGGGGGGGGGAATCGGAGTGGGAGATGAACCATGAGAGACAATGGACTCCAGGAAACAAACTGAGGGTTTTAGAAGAGAGGGGAGTGGGGGTATGGGTGAGCCTGTTGATGGGTATTAAGGAGGGTACGGATTGCATGGAGCACTGGGTGTTATATGCAAACAATGAATCATGGAAAACTACATCAAAAACTAATGATGTACTGTATGGTGACTAACATAATAAAAAAATTATTTTTGAGCAAACATTCTAGAAGATTCTCCATTATTTCTACAGGAAAAATTTTACAAAATTATTGTTGTATGAAGAAACTACCAAAGAGTATGCAAATGAAAAAATAAGGGAGAAGTATTTCAGAGATTTGTCAGACAATAAGTTAATAAAGATACTATATTATTTCTCTAGATTCTTGTAATTTGTGTGGTATTTATCAGCTTTTAGAAGCTTATATCTGTCATGATTTCTATTTTCATATCTGTTTTTAAAAAGATTTCTTTATTATAGAGGAGGGGGAGGGTCAGTGGGAGAAGGAGAGAGAGAATCCTAAGAAGACTCCCTCTGACCATAGAGCCCGACATAGGACTCGATCCCACAACCCCTGAGATCATGACCTGAGTTGAAACCAAGAGTTGGATGCTAAACTGACTGAGCCACCCAGGTGCCCCTTCATACCTGTTTTTGATATGTAATTTAGTATCCTTTTTCTTAAAGCAGGCCCTCAAATTATATAAGCTCAGGTCAAACAAAACATGGATCTGATTCTACCCAGTGCCTGGCTCCAAACTGGCACATTAGATGTTTTTTAAAAGAATATATAGTAATTGCCATCAACCTGAAGGTGGTGACATGATATGCAGCTTGTGAAGGATGGGCCAGCCAATACTGAGGTTCTTTAGCATATCCGGCCTCCAAGCTAGACCAGTTTGGGAACTGTGATGGGATCACACCTGCCAGCAGAGATCCTGAACCCAGCTAGTGGGAAGCCAAGATGGCAGAGCCAGAGAAAATTAGCCTGGAGCCTGTCATATTGTTTCACAGTCAAGAAACAATATTTTTCCTTGTGCTTTCATTCTTGAAGGGTGCTGAAGTTAATTAAAATAAATTCTTCCTATCCCCAGAGAATATGCAAATTGAGTTTCATGTGTTTGGAAATTTATTCCTTTGAATTATGTTTCCCATTTGAAGAAAATGGTTACTCTTCCTTCCCTTTAAATGGAATAATGCAAACCATATGTGAGTGGGATTACATCAGGTCCCAAGATATCAATGTTTGGAAATGACTGAAGTCTTTTACACAGAGTCTCAAGTTAAAATATCTTACTTAAGTAAAATGCATGTTGGGCCTGATATTGCTATTCATGGTTCCTACGTGGCAATTTTCCCATTCTAAGACAATGTTTAACCTCAAAATTTCTAGAGTGCTTCATTTCCATCAAATACCAGAAGTCAAGGAAGCTCTATTAACCAAAGACAAAGCAAAGTCTAGACACATGGTTAGGCTAACTGCTTCCTGATGGAGATGCTTCTGAGGTACCAGCACCTAGAATTGAACCCACTAGCAGACCCGATGGGGTTTGATAGGAGAGGTAGGGAGTAGGTAGTCCTCTCTCAAGATGCTGAGAGAAGGTTGTTCTGAGTTATGATATGAAGAGTATCAAAAGGGAGGAAATAGAGAACCGAGAGGAAAGCAGCTTGGAGGTACAAGAGGGCAGCATTAAGGAGTCCTATCAGCAGAGAACTTTAGCCACCCAGCCGGTGTTCAGGAACAGCCTCTAGTCCCTGGGAAGGGGTGACAGTAGGAATTGATAATAACAAAACAGGACTCTGGTTGTTGAAGATGCTAAGTCAGATAACAGCCACAGGAAAGCAAGGCAGAAACTCAGTTAACCAAACTGATGCACAAGCAGGTCTTGGAGGGTAAGACAGAGACTTGTAATCAGAACTTGGGCAAGTAATCAGAGCTGGGCTAGCAAGAAAGATAATTTGATGCTGAATCCCATAGCATTAGGCTACAGCCCCATAAATCTCTTGTGCTCGAGGTCTGGATTAGACAGCAGGGTGAGCTGAGCTCGTGGTTAGGACCAAGTAGCCTTTGCAGAGAGAAGAAGACTGCAGAGGCTTGGACCAGATAAGACCTGACTGATATTAAAGTAACAGAAGGCCCTACCTACATACAGTGCTTTTAAAATAAGTCATCAAAAGAGAACATATGTGTAAAACCAAACAACAAAAGGGAGATAACTTGAATCTTTTGGGCTACTTCTAAGAAAAAAAAGACTCTTAGTAAGGGGAAATATTTTTTACTAGGAGTAAAAAATAATTAGGGTTTTTTTTTTTAAAGTACATATTCTTTAGCTTTCCTTTACACATACTAAGGCATGAAAGAAATTAATACAGATTGTAATTAAGGACATTTTCTTTTCTTTTCCTTTCTTTTAAATTCAGGAAGCATTAAGTTAGGACAATGAAAGCAGCTTTCTCTTCCTAAACACTGATTTAGCAATTGTTTGACGTGCGTTCCTCACCTACAAAGCTGATCTGCACATTTTTTTCTCTTGATTCATTGCCTAATGGCCTGTGCCAGTCATGGCTGTCACTGGGATTCATCATTTACCACCACATATCATGGCTCAATTCCTGCCTTAGTATGCCAGTTCATTGCTGGGATAGAGTCTTATACTGAGCCCCAGTCCACTTGGATGGGTAATGGATCTGTCTCTGGATCTTGACTCCTGAAAGACTGGATCCTATTTCCTATACCTTTATCTTCTGACTGAGATTCTTCTCTGAAGATAAGAATAACTCTACACCATGGAAATGGTGGCTTTTTGTCAGGCATTACTTACTGCCTGAATATCTGCTGAAATAACACTGAGATTGGCACCTTCCCACTTCAGGTATTACATAGGATCTCCATAATGTGTTGTGTGGAATAAAAAAACAAAACAAAACAAAAAAACCCAAAGATTAAGAATCTGACAGACACAGAGTTGACCTCAACCTGCTACTTGATTGTAGTTAAGTCACTGAGCTTTTCTAAGCCTATTTCCTCACCTGTAAAAATGAGGATAGTGATTCCTACCCACAAGAAAACTGAGAAAATTAAATGAGATAAATATATAAAACATCTACGATAGCCCCTTCACATAAACACTGTTTCATAAATGATAGCTATTGTGATTATTAGGAAATATAAGAAAAAATGAAATTAATTCATCCAAAAATTTATTAAGTGACTAGTTGCCAAGTACTTTTTTTTTTAACGGTGAAAGCTCAGGTCTTGATCTCAAGCCCTGCATTGAGCTCCATATCTGCTGAGCTGAGATCAAAAGTCAAACTTAACCAACTGAGATATCCAGGTGCCTCAGTTGCCAAGTATTTGACTGAGCTCTGGAGGGAGGTATCAAGGTGAAGATGACATGGCTTTCTAGGTTCTAGGTATTTGCACCATCAGCATCTTCACCATAGACATATTTGCCACAGTATTTTTGCCACAAACACAGTGGCTATAGAAGTAATAACTGTAAGGCAAATTTGCCTTAAAAAATAAAAAGGTAACTGGTTGACAGCTCAGTTTGACAGTTTGTTGGTTTCATCAACTGGTTGACAGTATGATTTCATGTTTCCACTGAGGCAGTACTCCCATTTTTATATATATGAATCTTAGCCCTCACAAATGTCTGAACAGTGGCAAAGGTTTGAATCCATATTTCCTACAGAACTTTGGAACTTCTGTCAATGGACAATGATAATATATCCAGAACAAATAATAATATAGAAGGCTTTCATAATGCAAGACAGAGTTCATTTACAAATATGCATCCTAGTATTTGGAAACTTATACCTGTCTTAATGAAGGGAGAAAATTTAGCAAAAAAAAAAAATTGCAATGCTAAGCATGGATGAAGAAACAAGCAAAAAAAAAAAATATTATGAATGAAAGACTTTGAAGACAATGCTTAGGTACAATCCACAACATAAATTCAGTTATTTTTGCAGTATTGCCATGAATCTACACTACACATTGTGAATGTATTTAAATATATTACATTTCACAATAATGCCTTTTTAAGTTACTCATTTTTTTTCCCTAAGATTTATTTATTTACCTGACAGAGAGAGAGAGAGAGAGAGAGAGAGACAGCAAGACTGGGTACACAAGTGGGGGGGAATGGGAGAGGGAGAAGCAGGCTTCCCGCTGAGCAGGGAGCCCCATTCGGGGCTCTATCCCAGGACTATGAGATCATGACCTGAGCCGAAAGCAGACGCTTAACAACTAAGCAACCCAGGTGCCCCTAGTTACTCATTTTTAAAGTTTCATGTTCCTTTTTTTTTTTTTTTAACAAATGTCCCTCTATTGTTTCTTGTGATTTTATCTTTTACTTCCTGCCTTATAGTCAGTTAGTTGTGCAACAAAAATGTGGCAAAATGCTTGTGGCAAAAATGCTGGCGGCAAAAATGAATGCGGCAAAAATATCAGACATGGGTCCCTCTAGTGGAACAAATAAAGAGGAATCTTCAACACAATATGTGGATAGTACAATGACAGATGTCAGCTCAGCGTGATATGGATATTCAATAGGAAGGGCATCTAAACTGGAAGAGATGATCATGGAAGGGCAACCCTAAAGAAAAGAGTTGATTAGAAGGAGAAAGGAAAAAAGTTGCTCCGAGAAGGAGTTTGAAAGAGTTTGGTGGATGTAAGATACTGTAAGTAGACCGTGAGTTTGGCTGGAATACAGATAGGGAGTAGGGAGATGAGTAAGAGAGGGAAATGGGAAGGTAAGTAGTGGTCTCTCCTGATTGCCTCTGTGGCTGGGCTAAGGAGTTTGGGATCAGACTTTAGGGTTGTGAGTGGCCCTAGTACTTTCATGGTATATGAGGGTGTGACATTTCCATTTTTAGGATGCTGGCAGGAAATTTAATTTTTGAGAAATGATTGTGAAAGAATTTAAGGGAACAAAAGTATAATTACAAGCATCTGCTGAATCATACATACTGAAGAAATATGAGGTCAAAAATGTCAGAGATTGGTTGTTGAAGCAATCTTTCTCATGGGGTCAAGCTGGCCAGATCATACCAACAAGGCACACTTCAGCCAAAGCCCGTCTCTGAATTACCCTGTTTCATGTTTGTACTTCGCTGTTTATGTTTTGTCCCTCAATATTGGTTTCCACTTGTGCAGTAGACACTGAGATCATCTCTTCAACATCCCCCTCCTGACATCATGCATCAGCTCTATGGTTTAGGAAATTGATCTGAGTAATTGAGGCAGGCCTTGATAAATTTGACTCAATCAAGAAAATCTGATCCTTCTTGCCTATAATTAGTTTAGGAACCAATGCTTAAACCAGTCAGCATATGGCATTCCTTTACAAACAGTCTGCTTTAGGAATAGGCACATGACTGTGTATCTAGGCCAATGAGATATGCCAAGAAGATTGCTTGGAGGCTTCTGGGAAATGTTCTCGCTCTTAAGTGAGAATCATTAGAAAAAAACGGTATTTTTTTGTTTTTAAACAAAGTATGTATCTCCAATTGTTACTACCATCTTGTGACCATGAGGAAACCACCTTAGGATAGAACTGATATATTATCCTGGGTCCTTGATAACATTGTTGAACTGAGTTTCAACCAAACCTGAAGCTCAGACTACCTCTGAATTTCTATTGTGTGAACCAAAAAGTTCCTTACTACTTAAGCCACCACTTTGAGTTGGGTTTCTGTTACTTGTAGGTGAAACCATTCTAAGTGATGCAATTTTCTACCACTTTTTCCTGTCACCTTCGCTTCTAATTTCATGTACAATTTGGCTATCTTTCTTAGCTTTAACCATCAGCACTCTTCTATCTAGTCATTTAGAATGAACATTTGGTTTTCTAGGTAATATCTGCTCCCAGCTTCTTCCACCAGACATTATCATGCAGGACAGACTGTAAGAACCCAGTGCATCTTGAGAGGAGCTAGTCTGAGGACAAAGTCAATAGGCTGAAAAAAGACAAAACAGAAAAATGGGACAAAAAAGCCAAACAGGAGACCTTGATAATGTCATTTAACTGCTAGAGTACACTATTTTCAGTCTTCTTATCATCTGACTAACAAATATTCTCATTGTTAAAGACAATATGAGTTGGGGCATTCTGTTGTTTGAATTTGAAAACAACTGAACTAATAAAGAATTTGCTCCCAGGGCACCTGGGTGGCTCAGTTGGTTAAGCATCTGTCTTCGGCTCAGGTCATGACCCCACATTTTATTCCCTGCTCAATGGGGGACCTACATTTCCCTCTCTCTCTGCCTGTCATTCCCCCTGCTTATGCTCTCTCTCCCTCTCACTCTCTCTGTCAAATAAATAAATAAAATAAATTAAAAAAAAAAAGAATTTGCTAGCAAAATGTAGGACACTTCAAGTAACAAACCCCAAATTGTGGAATTGGATGAGGGGAAGTGGTAGATCAGGGGACAATGGTAGATCTGAATCCCACTATTCCAGACTAAGAAAACTGTCACTCCTGTCTGTGGGCAAACATTTCATTGAATTATCACTTTGTATTAGAGACAGACTTTTAAGACTCTAGTATTCGGGAAAATAAAAGTAAGAATGAGAATGTTAGCATGGGTTGGCTACTTATGATGGCTTTCACTAAAAACCTATAACAAAGAGCGAAGCTTAGGCTGAAAGCAGAGAAGGACGTGGGAGACAGTAGTAGGAGATGAGTGTAGTTGTCAAAGTTTCTCCTAATTATCTTCTGTTAAATAATCTACATTGGACAAAGATAGCTAATTTCTGTCAAATATAGGATTACAGATGGGACTTCTCTACCTAAATCCATTGTTTTCAATATCTGTCTCAAATGTGGCCATAGAAGACAATGAAAAAGGAAGATGCTCCCAAAGGACAGCACCAAGGGCCATATAGGGCAATGGATTCTCCTAGAAAACAAGAATCAGAGGCTACCAGATTGTCTGACTGCCAGATGGGCAGGCCTCTTCTATCTAATAGGATATGATATGAGCTATGGACCAATGTCCACTGAGTGTTGTTTCCCATTCTCTCCTTTGAAGAGGCTCATTGAAGATTTTCAAATGAGAGTTTTAAGTGTAGTTATTCCGTTCCTTTTCCATTATTGTATATTGAAAATGTTTGAAATGGAAAATGTATGTTTAAGCCATGAATCCCTGGAACACAAGGAATCATCCAGACCTGACAGAGAGCTCCTGGCCTTGGAACTGGATATGGTTACTGAGTGAAACTCTGGGTTGTCTTCCACTGGAAAGATAATGAATGTGTCTCATGTAGATATGGACATTTTTAAGACTGTATGTGTGAAGGGGCACCTGGGTGGCTCAGTGGGTTAAAGCCTCTGCCGTCAGCTCAGGTCATGATCTCAGGTCCTGGGATCGAGCCCCACATCGGGCTCTCTGCTCAGCAGGGAGCCTGCTTCCCCTTCTCTCTGCCTGCCTCTCTGCCTACTTGTGATCTCTCTCTCTGTGTCAAATAAATAAATAAAATCTTTAAAAAAAAAAAAAAAAGACTGTATGTGTGGGAACAAGGAGGATGAAACTTGACTTATCTTATGGGATACTGTTGGTTGTCTGTGACACATCCATTTCCCCCTTCTTCTTATTTAAAGATCCTACTCCTTTCTCTGTGTTCATGTGCATCAGGAGAGAATGGTCTCAGGCCCATTCTCAAGACTAGTCTAGGCCAATCATGATTCCCCTAGTCCCTTTGCTGGTAAGTCTTTTAGACATGGGTGTGCTGAGAAATGAAACATGAGAAGTTTGCTAGAAGATTTCTGGTCATGATTTTTCTACTTTTTAAAAGAGACACAAGAAAGGCATAGCCTCTCTCTGTGTGCTATACCTTATCATGTCAGGTTATGATACATGGACCAGCTGCAGTCATCTGGTGACCATGAGGAGAGTTTTATCCTATACTTTATACAAACCGACACACTTAGGAGAGGAAAACAATGGAAAGAATTCAGGATCCTTCAGATACTGAATTAAACAGTCTCATACCTTCACCTCAGGATTTCTTGTTCTTTGAAATAATAAATATCTTTGTTGCTTAAGTCTATTTAAATTGAGAAAGTTTTTCCTTGTTGGTCAAAACAATCTCACTGATATACTATTTCTTTGTTTCACTCTTTGAGTGCTGTTTTCACCTGATTAATATTTCATAATGCAAACTTTCCTAGAGACAGCTCATTGAATGTAGCTAACCTAACCTTCTAGGTTAGACACTATATTAAAGTTTACTTTTTGGAGCACAAAGAATTTATTCAGTCATGCTACACAAATATTAATTCAGACCTTAGTCTTTCAGTATCTGTTATGGATTGAATTATGTTGCCTCTACCCAAATTCATATGCTGAAGTTCTAACCCCTAGTCTCTCAGAACGTGACCTTATTTAGACATAGGGTCTTCACAGAGATAATCAAGTTAAAATTAAGTCATTAGGGTGTATCCTACTCTAATATGACAGGTGTACTTATAAGAAGAGGAAATTTGGAGACAGATATGCATAGAAGGTAAATAATGTGAAGAGACATGGAGGAGATAGTCATCTGTAAGCCAAAGAGAGAAGCCTGGAGCATACCATTCTCTCACAGCCTGCAGAAGGAACCAACTCTGTCAACACTTCAGTCCCAGGCTACTAGCCTCCAGAACTATGAGAAAATACATTTCTGTTATTTAAAGCCACTCGGTTTAAATGGTACTTTGTTATAGAAGCCCTAAGCAAACTAATACAGTCAGTGTTTGTGCCATCTCTTCTAGGATGTAATGTATGTAAGTATTGTATGTAACTATTGAGTCACGAAATTGTACACCTGGAACTAATAGTATACTGTATGTTAACTAACTTGGATTTAATAAAAACTTTAAAATATAGATGTAATTATGTAGGCATAGATTTGGAAGTACTTACGCCCTGTTCTCAAAGAGTTCAATAAAGTAGCTGACTGGGTGGTCACATCTAAACTAATTAAGAGAGAAGTTATTCTCAAACACTTTAGAAGAAACTATTTATAATTCAACAATCATATGCCAATTGCAGATCATTCTATGTGTGCACTACACAGATTTCAGTTATAAATGTTCATGATAAGTAAATGTTATGCTCATGAGAGGAATAAAGTGTTGCATTAGTCTTAAAATATTTGACAATTAATTCAGATCAGCTTCTATAATTAATCTTAATTGGTAAGGTTTTATCTAAAAGATTTGCAATGAAGAAAAAATTTTTAACAGTTGCACCAGACTATCAATAAAGTTCCCAGGATGTGGAGATTATGAAGGAAGATTATGAAGGTCATATTAAAATTATGGCCTTTGTCCTCCCTTAGATAATCTAACAGAATACTAAGACAACAATAACAAAAAGATAATTATCCTACAAAGTATGGTGTAAGGAAAAGAAAATTTAGGTGATGAAAGGAAACTAGCACTAGGAAGGGATAGCCATGGAAGGCTTTCTCTATAGAAAGTGATAGCTTTTGTGCTGGGTTTTAAAGGAGAGGATCAAATTTCATAGAGCCATCACTGGTCACTGTTCTATTTCTCTTCCCTGCTCAGAGCCAGGAATTAGAACTACTTTTACTTTGCCAAGGAGATACCAGACTCCTCTTGCTACGGAGATTTAACAGCCAGTCCCCTCTCCCTGCCAACATGCCCTGGGCCAAACCGTGGTGAGCTATAAAATTCTTATAGCCCAACTGATTTCAGACACCTTTTCAA
The DNA here is from genome assembly GCA_028646535.1 of Procyon lotor. Taxonomy (NCBI): domain Eukaryota; kingdom Metazoa; phylum Chordata; class Mammalia; order Carnivora; family Procyonidae; genus Procyon; species Procyon lotor. The sequence continues at coordinate 68,004,255 of CM053610.1, forward strand.
AAAAAAAAAAAAATTGCAACTGTTACCTAAGAAATAAGTGGTCACAGCACAATAAGATTTAAAATTTTATTTGAAGTCTACTTATCTGTAGCTCTTCTAAGTTTGTTTTAATATTATAATCTATTACCTATTTGCAGGAAGCCAGGGGATAATTCTTTTGCGATTGAATTTTTTAAGGAAGAGAATTAAAAGTAAATACTATATTTGACCTTAGAGGAGCATGCTGTTTTTGAGCCATTCATGTAAAATTAAGCTTCTTTGTAAAAGAGAAAGAGAGATAAATATTAAAAATGCCATTATCATGTCCAAATCTTTCCTTTAACCCAGAAGAAATCTCTGGTTATGAGAATGAAGCAAGAACAAATATCTTTATTTTGGTTTGTGATTAGATTACATCTATCATAATTAGTTATTGAATTAAAATCTGAGGTATCTTTTTCTAAATACAGTAATAATACTATATTTAATATCCCTAGAATGTTACATTTCTCAGTTGAAATAACACTAACTTTAATGACTGATTTTGAATTTTGGTAGGTCATCAGTGTTTCCAGATCCATCTATGATCTGAAATGTTTTAGAAGTGAGCACATGTGTGTTTCATACATTTGCTTAATTAACATACCTACTAAGAATGTTTCTTACTTTAGAGTCTGACAATACAAATAATTCTCTTTTTCTGGATTTTTTTCCTATTATGTAAATCAATTGCATTTCTGAAGTGCAAGTTTGGTAAAAGTGAACAGAAATGGCCAGGAAATCTAGCCTATGACTAAATTAATTAAGAAAGCCACCAATAAAAAAAAAAAAGCCACCAATGTCTTATTGTTGAATTCAAGAACAGAAACCGAATACAAAGGTAGGTAAACCATAGAGGGTTGGTAGTACCTTAGAAACAGACTCTTCGATTTGGAAGTGATCTCAAACATTATCAAGTTACAATTGAGATAACTGAGGATAGCTGAGATTCAGTGACTTACTGTAAGCATAGAGCATTCTACCCAAACTCTAACCAACTGAAACAGTAGGTTTCATACTTACACCTGCTCAGGAAGTGAACCCTTTTCACATGGTCATGACACAAAAAAACTCAAGGTTTTTCCTTTGTAGTTAGATCTTTTATAGCATTTCCAGAAACCCTGATATTTTGAGGGCCCATACCTTGAAATCTATATATGGGGTAACAAAGACACTTCAAAAAATGGGTCAGAAGAGGCCATGCCTGCCAACCAGTATTTGTTTTCCAAACTAGTGATGTTTATCATTAATTACCAATGGAAATTTATCAGTAAATTCCTAAATGGAACTATGGCTCATGAGATTCTGGCATTTTCACTTTGACATTTATTCCTTGGCAGAGACACCAACCCCGATAGCCAACAATGCTATGAGTGTGACCTATCAATTTCAAACACACAAGGAAAAAGAGTTTCTGATTTACTGAAAAAAAAAATTTGGTCATCAGATTTATAAATTTGCACATTTATTGCAAGCAATAAACATACGGAATATATGCTAAAAATAGAATGATATTTCTTTTTGGCAGGATTGGTATAGTGTAAAGCAGAAAAGTATCATCTTTTCGTACTATATTGTTGAGTAATACAGAACTAACATACCAAAAGTTGAAAAATTTGGCTCTTTGCTAAAGTAACTTTGAGTAGTGAGTTATATAACTTGCCAGCACTTACCATCTGCTGTAGCCCCTACCTCTTTTTTTTCTGAGTGTTTAAAATGATTTTTCTGGATACTTTTTAGCTCTTAATATAGAAATTACCATTCAAACATTACATTTATTTTATTATGTTTCACTATGTTTATAAAACAGATAATATCTTAGTCCATTCAGGCTGCTGTCATAAAATACCATAGACAGGGCTTATAAACAACAGAAATTTATTTCTCACAGTTTTGGAGGCTGGGAAGTTCCAGATCAAGGCACTAGCAAATTCAGTGTCTGGTGAGATTCTGCTTCCTGATTCATAGACAGCCATCTTTTCCCTGTGTCTGCACAAGCTGCAAGTAGGGAGGGAGCTCTCTAATGTCGTTTTTACAAGTACTAATTCCATTTATGAGAGTTCCACCTTCATGATATAATCATCTCTCAAAGACCCTACCTCCAATATCATCACACTGAGGGTTAAGTTTCAATGTAGGAATTTTGGCAGGACACAAGCATTCAGTCTGTAGCAGACAATAAGAAAAAAAAAAGTAAGTTATTTCCCAGTAGCTCACCTTTTAATATTACCAAGGAGTTCATAGCTCAGGCTTGAGCTCTCCCTTGATCTCACTCACCACATACTAAATTCAGTGTCAAGTATAGGTAAGGCATTTTCAGACATCCTTTGGGAATATAAATTATTGAACACAAATATATATAATTTCAGTGATTAGTTGTAGACATGTACTTTAATATCACTGACAACTAAATGTCATGTTTTATATTTAATTTCACATTGTTCTTTCAATCTTCTATCTTCGCATGTCTTACCACCAGAAAACTATATGCAACAGAGCAAGAAAAATTAGCATTGAATTGAATTAGCTGTCTTTCAGGGAGTTGTAGTTTTCATTAAAAAATAGATTTATCAGGGGCGTCTGGGTGGCTCAGTGGGTTAAAGCCTCTGCCTTCGGCTCAGGTCATGATCTCAGGGTCCTGGGATCAAGCCCTGCATTGGGCTTTCTGCTCGGCAGGGAGCCTGCTTCCCCCTCTCCCTCTGCCTGCCTCTCTGCCTACTTGTGATCTCTCTCTCTCTCTCTCTGTCAAACAAATAAATAAATAAATAAATAAATAAATAAATAAATTTTAAAAATTAAAAAAAAAAACCAACAGGTTTATCCTAGATGATACTGCACTTGGTATTTGATTGTGACTAACTATAAAATTTTATCTGGTTCAATTCTCCCTTTCATACCCAGAGCAGGGCTGATACCATATTTTCCTAAGCACATAAAGGAGAAGCATCTTTCTTAGTTCCTATTCCAGGCTTCTGGGGGCATAGAAATGTTCTGAAGAACAAGCCAGATCCTTTCATCCCAACTCCATGTATGTGCCCTTACCATTCTAACTGCAAAGTAGCCAGATCTCACCTTTGCAAAATAACGTTGGTGAGCAGCTAGAATGACTTAGCAGAATTCTTCAGAGCCACAGTGGAATAGCTCTCATCCACTAATCCCTTCTTCTTCAGGTCTATCTCCCTGTCATACATGACAAGAGCATATGTAGAGGCCATGCCAGCATGTCTCTGGCTGCACACGGAAGCAAAAGGAAAGCTAGTCATGTCATATCAAATTTGTGCAGTTCTATTCTCCCTTATAGAAAGAAAGGTGTCAGGACTAACAATTTCAATGAAGAATTAAGTGTACTTTTGACCAAATTGCTTTCTGCTGAGAATTTATCTAGTCAGTGAATACCCCACCTAATCCCATTTAGGATCATTGAATTTCAGAGCTAGAAAGCATCCTAGTGACTCCAATTGGAGTTAGGCAGTTAAAGATTAAAATATTACATTTACTATTGTGAAGGCTGTTTGGGGAAAGGAGGTTAGGGCTGAAAGCCAAAGGAACTTGCTAGTATTTCCTGACTTACTCTTTCCCAACCCAGCCCCCAGACCAATCCTTGAACAGAACTTGATACTGCCTCCATCCTGTCCAGGGCCAAAAGTTCATGTGCTTATGCATTTTTTTTTTAATGCTTAAATTCTTTTTTTTTTTTTAAGGTTTTATTTATTTATTTGACAGAGAGATGAAGCAAACAGTGAGAGAGGGAACACAAGCAGGGGGAGTGGGAGAAGGAGAAGCAAGCTTCCCACTGAGCAGAGAGCCTGATGCGGGGCTCAATCCTAGGACCCTGGGATTGTGACCCCAGCCGAAGGCAGCCACCCAACAGCTGAGCCACCCAGGCACACCTGCTTATGTACTTTTTTTTTTTTTAAAGATTTTATTTATTCATTCGATAGAGAGGAGAGAGATCACAAGTAGGCAGAGAGAGGAGGAAGCAGGCTCCCAGCAGAGAGCCTGATGTGGGGCTCCATCCCAAGACCCTGAGATCATGACCTGAGCCAAAGGCATAGGCCTCAACCCACTGAGCCACCCAGGCACCTCTGCTTATGTACTTTTTAGTAGGTTAACTCTACTCAGTTATAATCTGTGGATTCATGGATGTCAGCTACTAATCAGATGGGCATGAGGCCGGAGTGTTATTCTGGGCAAATACTTCTGAAATAAAGGTAGGGGGGAAACACATCACTTCCCAGCATTATAAGGGACAGAACCATAGAAAGTCTGGTGAATAGACTCCTCCACTTCATTTCAAAATAATTTGAGAACCATCTAGCAAAAGTGTACTGTAAATTGTTAATACAGAATGCTAGTCTACTCTCAATAATATATAAAAGACATTTACTAACCTCTCCCAAACATATTAGCAATAAGAAATTAATAAATAAACTTTAAACCATTGTAGGGATTTCTCCTCTCAGTTTTATCACAATGATTATCTTACATGTCATATTGTGAATAATTTTAATAACAAATCTATTTTGAAGGAAGTAATGCTGGAAATAGAACTACTCTATATGAAAGAAATTTAATATTAAAATTGAGTTTTGCTTATAATTTAATTCTAAATGATAAGACTTTTAAAATAAAAATCAGGAAATGACATTACACTGGATTGGTGAAGTTCACAAATGTATAGAAGCCATCTGTTTGAAAGCAATCAAACCAACAAAGGCAGTCAGTAATAGATTCATATAATAGGTGTTCAATGTACTTGTTGAATTATTACAAAGAGTGATCATATAAAATCTGAAGAAATTGGGCTCTTAACTCTCAACACTAAGACCTTTAATTCACTCAGGGCCCATCATTTCAATAAAATACCTGAGGTCACAAAGCTGTGAACTTACACATTATGTTCTTTAACAGAAATGCTAATTGCAGAGTGCCTGGGTGGCTCAGTGGGTTAAAGCCTCTGCCTTCAGCACAGATCATAATCTCAGGGTCTGGGATAGAGCACCCGCATGGGCTCTCTGTCAGCAGGTAGCCTGCTTCCCCTTCTCTCTCTGCCTGCCTCTCTGCCTATTTGTGATCTCTCTGTGTTCCAGATAGATAGATAGATAGATAGATAAATAAATAAATAAATAAATCTTTATTCCAATAAATAAAATCTAATTCCAAAAAATAAATTCCAAATAAATAAAATCTTTAAAAAAAAAAAAAAGAAATGCTATTTGGAACAGGAATTTACTGAAATGAAACTGCAAGGATACTGAAAAATCATTTGAGTTGGTCAAATTATTAAAAATAGAATATTTTATCTAAGGTTTTTTAAAAATTTAATTCCTCCATAAGAAATAATTTTTCTTTAATTGAATTTTTTTGTCTAATGAATATTTAGACTTCGGTGAAACTCCAAACCACTCTCTAACATTTGGCTCTTCAATGTAGTAAAGAGAAAAAGGAATTTTTTAAAAGCGATATATAAAATAGTAGCAAAAGACCAGGAGAAACTGCAAACACAAGATTAGTTTTACAATCCATTGAGCATCCTAATTAGAGGTCTTCTACTGTTTTGATCTGTCTTCTTCTGTTCTCTTCTGGGTAATCTCATCCACTCTCATGCTTTCAAATATCATCTTATATGTTAATTATCTTCAAACATGTACTCCAGTCATTACCTCTCTTGCTGTGTTGACCTGTATTTCTCTTCCCATAGGACAGCCTCTTCAAGAAGTTTAAGTGTTGCGCGCCCGATCTCGTCTGATCTTGGAAGCTAAGCAGGGTCGGGCCTGGTTAGTACTTGGATGGGAGACCGCCTGGGAACACTGGGTGCTGTAGGTTTTAAAAAAATAAAATAAAAAAAATAAAAAGTAAAAAAAAGAAGTTTAAGTGTGTGTGTGTGTTGTGTGTGTGTGTGTAAAAGAGTGATGGAAGTGTTATAAATATGTGTTAATAATATCAGTTTGTATTGGCTACTATAAGTACAAAAGAAAGAGAGGGAAAACTTCATAGAGGAAATAACAATGGAATAGATGTCTAGGGGAAGTAATGACAGAAGGGGAGCAAGTAGACTGATACTGCAGGGAGAAAGAACAATGTAAATTAAGTTCCTGACTGATGACTCAGCCTGCAAAATAGTTCCCTTAAACACAGGCCCTAGAGTACAAAGTGGGGAATGGCCAAAAACCTGGCAAGAGCCAGATCAGGGAGGGTCTGACTTGTCATACTTGGGAATTCAAAGGTATTCCACATTTCTTATTCCTATTGTGTAGCAATAGAGAAACATTAAAGGCCTTTTCAAGGAAGGAAAAACAGGATTAGATTTGGATATAACAGGGAAAAAAAAACAAGTTTTCTATTTTAATCCCTCCTGCTTTCTAAAGAGCACTAAAAAGTTTGTTCTGTTGAGCCCCTGAAAAGATTTGTTTTTATACATTTGTGAGTGGAAAGCTAGAGAAGCTGAACTGCTAGAGAGAGAAGGAATTCCTTAAAACAACTTTAGGGAAATAGAACAGAAGTGAGAGAAGCCAGAAAAATATCCAAAGGCAGTGTCTCAATATGTTTCATAAAGTACTAACTCACAAATACTTTGAGTGGTTGGTTTTCTGTCTGTTTGTTTTGGCATAAACTGAGCTTCACTTCGAAGATCATTCCCAGAGAGAGTACTCACTAAGCAGATCTTGAGGACAGAGAGGACTTTGAGAGTGTTGTGACAGACTGTAAGGTGGTTCCCCATGATCTCTGCTTCTTGTTGTTCACATCTCTGGTTGTTTAACCCTTTGAGTATTGGCAGGCCTGTAACTACTTATAATGTATGAAATTTAGCAAAGGTGATGAACTGTCACTCCCATGACCATATTGGACTATCTTGCTAGCAAACTCACTATAGGGGTTCTCCTTGCTGGTTTAATGAAGTCAGCAGACATGTTAGGAAAGTTCACATGGTGAGGGACTATAGGTGGCCTCTAGGAATTGAGGGCAACCTCCAGCCAATAGCCAGAAAGAAGTGGGGTTCTGAGTCATACGACTGCAGACAAATGAATTTTTCCAATAATGTGAGTGAGGTTGAAAGCAGATTCTTTCCTGGTCAAGCCTCCAGATGAGAACACAGTCCTGTTGACACTTTATAGTTTTGTGAGACCCTAAGCAGAGGACCCAGCTAAACTGTGACAGCCTTCTCACTGTGAAACGATAAATGTATGTGTTAAGCCCCTAAAATTTGTGGTAATTTGTTAAATAACAATAGAAAACGAATACAAATGTAATAATTCCCCACCCTGTCTCCCAATTGACCAAATCTACAGATATTTCATAGTCTGATAATTGAGTCGCAAAAGTTTTAGGGAAATCACTTTCTAGAGCTGCCAAAAGGATGGATTAAAAGAGTAGGAGACTACAGCTAGGACGTAAGGGCAACAGCCCAGGTGAGAAATGATGAGAGCCAAAACCAAATTATGAAAAATAGGAGTACATTTCAAGAGAAGTCTAATGAGTCTATCTGGGACATGATAAATTCAAGGTATCTGTAGAATCTCCAAGTGATGATAGCTAGCAACTTTGGTACTAATTTTGAGAGATACTAGTTTTGTTTTTTTTTTTTAACATTTTTTATTTATTTATTTGACAGAGAGAGAGATCACAAGCAGTCAGAGAGAGAGAGGGAAGCAGACTCCCCGCTGAGCAGAGAGCCCAATGTGGGTTTCAATCCCAGGACCCTGAGATCATGACCCGAGCCAAAGGCAGAGGCTTTAACCCAGAGAGCCATCCAGGCACCCCAAGAGATACTAGTTTTTATCTGGCAAAACTCACATTTTCCTGAACATAACCCTTCAAAATTTGACAATAACCTGCCTTTTCAGGCATGAAAAAGGCATGTAAATACCATGTATTCTACACTTCATGGAGCTAATGGATGCTCCCCAAACAGGACACACATATTCGCATTTCCATCTTTGTTCATGTTGCTCCCTTTGAATGAAATGTACTTCCCAATTAGGTTTATTTATGAAAATCCAACTCACCTTTCAAAATCCAATTAAAATGTCAATATGAAAAAAAATAAAAATAAAAACAAATAAAACATCAATATGCTTTGTTAGAATGTACACTTTCCCAAGGGCAGGGCTCTTTGCTTTGTTTGCAGATATATCTCACAACTGTAGAATAATGCATGGCACATAGTAGGCACACAATAAATATTTCTTGAGTTAATCGATGAATGTCTTCAGTAAATGGATGGATGTCTTAGAATTAGCCATTCCCAACAGTCTCCTCATCACAGAGAAAGTACTAGTGTATTACATATGCTTAACAAATGTTTGCTGATTGGTAGTATAACTAAAAACCTCTTCTAATGCTCCTGAACAAATGAGGAAAAGAAAATGTAAATTTAATAGGAAAAAAAAATAAAAGAGTAGGTGTATACCTGAACTTTAGCTCTGTTGAATACTGTGATCACTCGTTAATTCATTCAACAAATGGTTACTGCACACATAGTATATACAAGATGTCATCAGTTACCCTAAAGTCATTCTCAACCTCTTCTCCCTTGCCTCCCTCTAAATACAAAGGTGAAAATATATGCTGGTTCTCCCACCATCCTTTTCACCTAAAGATAGTCATGTGATACCTTTATGGTCATTAAAATGCAAAGGGAAAATTATTGGATAGGTGACTTGAGAAAGATGCATCTTTCTTAGTAAAAAAGAGTCAAGGAGAAAGCTAAGTTCATGAGGCACCTGGGTGGTTCAGTCGGTTACGCTCCCAACTCTTGATTTTAGCTCAAGTCATGGTCCTAGGGTCCTGGCATTGAGTGTGCCCTTCCCAAAAATCAGGCTTCATGCTCTTCATGGAGTCTGCTTGAGGATTCTCTCTGTCCTTTTCCCTCTGCCCCTCTTCCTGATCACATGCTCTCTTTCTGTATTTAAAATAAATTTAAAAAAAATTTTTTAAGAAAGCTCTGTTCAGTAGTGTCCCCTGCTTTCTGCCTTTGAAAATGTTACGATACTTGGAGCTGTAGCATCCAGCTTACGACTATGAAGAGAAGACAAAGGGGATCACAGAGAAACCAACCTAAACCCTATATTGAACAGCTAAACCAATGCCAGCAAACACCTAATACTGGATTTCTTCTTATGGTAGACAAATAAACCCCTCTATTAGTCTGTTATTCTGTTACTTATAACTGAAAATATTTCCAAACTAACAGAAGAAATTAAAAAATCTGGATAATAATATAATCTGGCAAATAATGCTACACATGAAATAGGTTTAAAATGCCCAGTTTACTGTTTAAAATACAGTAAAAAATAGAAAATGAGTATTAGTGAAAATTTCAAATTTATCCACCCAAAAGTTTCCAAAAATTATATTCCAAAATAATGAGACTGTATCTTCACTTTTCAAAAAAGTTAAGTAAGACTTTTGATTTATAGACATTGCAAAACAGATGTGGTAATAAAAGAGCACATTGCATAATTGTATTCCCATTTTAAAAACTCTAAGCCATTTTACAGGGTCATTTTTAAGCTGTCTTTTTAAAAAAAGTATAATAAGAACTCTGTTATACTTTCCAAGTGTCATCAGAGCCTGAGTAGTGTTTCAGTTGCTTTTATAAATGAATAGTGTAGCCAATCACCAGTTCCTAGAATTGCTGAATAAATGAAACAAATATTCAAGAAAAAGACTACCAGTATAATGAGTAATAATCCTAGAGACTTTCCAAGAGATTAAAAAAAGAATCATTTCTAAGAAATTTCATTAACAGGAACTATTCTGCATTAATGGAATTACTTTACTATGAAGAGTAGTTATCAGGATCTTCCTTCTTATTTTTTATTCACAGGCACTATTTACTCAGGAAACACTTACAAGGTTAAGAAAGCATTGAGTTGGGCCTGGAGTTGGGTGATATACAGATGAATGAGACAGAGTCCCTCTCCTCCAGGGAGCTTTTGCTGTAGAGTAACAACCAGCCACACAGGTAGAAAGCCTCTCAATCATGTCCCAGTAGTTCTGTTAAGGTTGGGCCTATTAAAATCTAAAGGTGGGGGCCCAGACGGATGGCTTTATTTGTTTGTTTATTAAGGAGCTGCATTTAATCCCATACTAGTGGAGTGGTCCGTGTTAACCATGCCCATACTGAGATAAATGTATCAGGGTTAGCTTGGGTGACAGCCACAAGCACCTATGCAAACTATCATGGCAAAACAAAAGAATTGAAAGAATTGAGTCAAGCTGTCTGTGTTTTTGTTTTTTGCTCTAATCACATATTGCTGCTATTTTAAGCGATCAAGTCAATGTTTCCTGATCTGAAACTTGTTTGTTTCTTGATGGTGTCCTGAGAAACAAAAATAAAGATACATATTAGAATTCTATCTTGTCTCTAGGCAATATTATGTTTTTATTCATACAACATTTTAAAGTCAGGTGTATGCAGGTTGATAAATTCTTTTTTTTTTTTTTTAAGACTACTTATTTATTTATTTGACACAGAGAGAGATCACAAGTAGGCAGAGAGGCAGGCAGAGAGAAAGGAGGAAACAGGCTCCCCGCTGAGCAAAGAGCCCGATGTGGGGCTCGATCCCAGGACTCTGAGATCATGACCTGAGCCAAAGCCAGAGGCTTTAATCCACTGAGCCACCCAGGGGCCCCGCAGGTTAATCAATTCTTACAGAAATTCCTGTCAGAATTAATGTTATTATGGGTGATTATCACTAAAAAGAAAATTAATCACATCTTCTAGTAAGATAATTAGAACTGGAATTTAAAAACTATGAAGTTGAAAACACCCACAAAAAGCCTTATACAAGAATATTCATGGCAGCTATATTTGTAATAGCCAAAAAATAAAATAAAATAAAAATTCAAATATCTATTATTAGCTCACCGGTTAAATAAAACTGTGATACACTGTGGTGGGTTGAATAATGGCTCCCAAAAAGATAAGTCCACTTGGAACCTGTGAATGTGATCTTATTTGGAAACAAGGATCATTGCAAATACAAATAATTAAGATGAGATCATTGCCCATTAAGGTGGGTACTAAATCCAATGACACTGTCCATATAAAAGACATAAAAGAGGAAAGACACAGAGACACAGAAGAAAAGGCCATGTGAGGACAAAGACAGAGATAAAGTACAGCCTCAAGCCAAGGACTAGGAGCCACCAGAAGCTGGAAGAAGCCAGGAAGAAATATTTCCTAGAGTCTTCAGAGAGAGCATGGTTCTACCAACACCTTGTTTTCAGGCTTATGACTTCCAGAGCTGTGAAAGAATAAATTTTTGTGGTTCCAAGCTATGAAGTTTGTTATATTTCTTAAGACAGTTCTAGGAAACTAATAACAGGTATATTCATACAATGGAATACTGCTTAGCAATAAAGAAGAATTAACTACTGATACCCTCAACAACATGGATGAATCTCACAAAGTAGTTGGATGAAAGAAGCCATATAGTCAGACATAAAGATACTGTATAATTTTATTTGCATGAAGTTCAAGAACAGGTAAACTTAATCTATAGGAATAAAAATCAGAGGAATAGTTAACCTCTCAGGGTGGGGGTGGGGACTGACTGGAAAGAGGCACAAAGGCACTTTCTGGGGGAATGGAAATGTTCTACGTCTTGATTGGGATGATTACATAGGTGAATACAATTGTCAAAAACTCATGCAAAAGTACACTTAAGGGCTACTACATTTTATTCAATGTAAATTAGATCTTAATTAAAAAAATAAAAAACAACAGAAAAAAACAAAACAACAAATAGCAATGAGGACTGAAATCATACACCAAGTCAGGGGTTGGCAAACTACAGCCTATGGGCCAAATCTGACCTGCTGCCAATAAAACTGTATTGGAGCACAGCCAGACCCAATCATTTGCATATCATCTAGGGCTGCTTTCATCCTACAAAGTCAGAGTTGAGTAGTGGTGACAGAGACCGTATGGCCCGCAAAGCTGAACATATTTACTGTCTAGCCCCTTACAGCAAGTTTGCCAACCCCTGCACTAAAATTATAGTCTATAACCACGCCTGTAGCTATGGAGGCCCTTTCTTGTCTAACATTCTATAATTCTCATTATATTCAATGGTATAAATTAGCACTGTGTTTGTTAAATAAGACATTTGAAATCCCTTCACCCTGGGCACCTAGGTGAGACTGTGAGTTAAATCTTAGGATCTTAACATCAGTTCATTTTTCTTTTACTTGCCATTTTTTGGCACAATAGTTCAGTACTACACCCTCCAAAATCATGGCATATTATCTATATATGTGTTAACTTGTACGGCCTCATCTGGAGGCATGCTAGGAAGTAAAGGAGTTCAGAAATGTCACCCCAAAATATGCTACTCTGGCATATTAATATTTTGAATTAAAGGCACTTGAACAACAGCAAATATAAGAAAAACACTCTGACTTTCCCTTTTTTCCTTGAAAGCAGGAGACTGAATTTCTATATGAAAGATGACCTCCCTATACCACAAGGAACATAACACTATCATCAGGGACAAGAAGTTAAGACCAAGAGAATGCTATACAAACCTTGTGAAAAAAATTCTCTTCTTTTTTTAAGCCTCCCCATATAGTCAATTTTCCATAATTGCCTCTCTTTGCCCAACCTAATATAAAAGCCAGTAGGTTTTGCCACTCGTTTTGGTCTTCTTTCCTTATGAAGGCTCCTATGTCATGTAAAACTTGTATTAAGTAAATTGGTATGCTTTTCTGTTGATCAGTCTTATGTCAATTTAATTCTCAGGCCCAGTCAAAAAGAACCCTAAGAGGGTGAAGGTAAAAGTTTGCCTCCCTTTCAGAGCTTTATGGTTGATTACAGAGAAATGGAAGACAAAATCGGCAATGGATAGGGCCAGGGCTGAGAGAACTTAGCCAGCGGATAAAGTGCTCCCAACTGGCTATCACAGGGCTTAAGAAAGGCCTAGCAAAGTTTGTTGGATTCTTGCAAACATAGGTATCAAAAGGGTCCAATCCAAAGGTCTAGGGACTCCAGGTTAAAAGACTCTGAGCTTAGAAAGCCAAAACTATCAGTCAGAAAGGACTTTTCATTGCACTTAGAATAAAAACCAAAATCCTTAAAATGGTCTCAAAGGCCTGTGTAATATGTCACTGCCTACCTCTCAGCCTTTCTTTTTCCTTCCTTCTACAACTTCTTTTAACAGTAGGAACATGATCAATGTTGACTTTCAGAAGATTCCTCTGGCAGCAGTAGGGGAGACCCTGAAATTGAAGAGAACAGTTAGAGACCACAGGGATGGCTTAAGCAATAAAGAATCATTTAATGAATGTTTGAATTAGGAGAGTGACAGTGGGAATGAAGAAATGATGGATTCCAGCATAAATAAACATTTTGTTATTCTGAATGAACAATGAAACACTATCTAAGCAATGAAAACAAACCTCCCTCAAATTACTGAGTTCATTAAATGCATTGCAACTTCCTATGCCTTACTAATGGATAGGAGTTCCTCAGCGCCTTCCTAGGTCAGGTGGCTGGGGTTTCTAGCAGGTGGAAGCTACTAAACTTTCTTCTCTGCTAGCCCCATGGTTCTCAAACTTGAGTATGTACCATAATTTCCTGGAGGGCTTATTAAAAACACATCTTCCTGGGCCCTACTCCCAGTTTCTGATGTATAGGCCTCTAGTGAGAATTTGATTTCTAACAAGTTCCTAGGTGATGCCATTGCTATGGGTCCAAGGACAACATTTTGAGAACCACTTTCTAGCCAAAAGCAGACAAGGTGGCAAATTGGGACTCCACTGAAACAGGTAGGAGAGGGCTTCTTTGACTCTGGCTCTCCAAGAATGAATGGGGAGAGAAATACTCTTTTCTCACGCACTTAGAAGAGTGACTCCATCTACCCAGGCAGGGATCTTCCTCCTAAAGGGAGTTGGCTTTCCCAAGTTACAGACCTCGTAGTATCTACCCTCTCCTAAAGGCAGCCCCAGAAACACAGATAATCAACAAGAGCTTCCGATGGTTGCTTTTAATTACTAAGTTGCTCCAGTAAGGCATTAGGAAAAGAAGGAGGGGGGGTGGGGAGAGAACATATATTTGAGCCATTTTCTTGGCACTTCCCAAAAGTCTTCCCAAAAACTCCTGTGAGAATTAAAAGAGATAAAAAAACATAGTGCCTGAGATGTTAAGAGCACTCAATAAAAGTTCACTATTATTATTAGGACTTCAACTTTTTTGAGGTAGGCGTTTGCAAAGACGGCTGTATCGTAACAGAGTATATGAGAAAAGCAAGTTTATCAGGAAGCTTATTAACTTAGTTAAGAACATTTTAATATCTGCGGTTTCATATTTATATATTTTAATGTCATGGCTCTAAGGTTAAAATTGCAGAATTTTATAAAACAGAGCTAACAAGTTACATGAGAAACAAAGAAGACAGCAGAAAGTTTCCGGAGCTTCCCTTGGGAAATGGAGATGTGACCCAGTTTGAATCCTCACTAGCTAGAGGGTATCCCAAATGCTAGCTAGCAGCTGGCTGGCTCATGGATACTAGTTTTTGAGAGCAGGCAATAAACACATGTTAAGCTTGTGATGTGCTTTGGCAGAAAGTCTTGACAAACCTCTCTCATTCTTTAAACACATGGTTCCAAAGTTTCTAAACAAAGTGCAGTGTGAACTTTGACTTTGCCTCCCCTGGTGAGAGGGAGGGAGGGGTAGATTTTGCAATGCCTTGTTAAATATGTCAGGGTTTTGCCCGTTGCAAAAAAAACATGTATTCTCTCCAGGCAAGAATTTCTTTTTGGCACATTCCTATACTTTAATATTTGTATCTTAGCTATTCATTCCAGTAGTATTTCTATGCTTTATATACGTTCAAATTACCCTGAGACATTTACATGAGTTCTATGAATTATACAGGCTTTAACTAAAGTAAAAAACAACAAACCAGAAAACCTATATAAATTTAACTAAAATTTATTAAAAATTATAAGAATATATTTGTAAAATTTTAGCAACTGTTCTGTGGTTTGTTTTTTTAGGGTCATATTTTGAACCTGTAACTTGAGAAAACCTACATACTTAATATTCTTACAAGTTAAAATGCAATTATTAGACTCATTCCATATTATTCAGTAAAATGCAATTCAACATTCATTTACTATGTGACTGGTAGGTTTAGGGGACACATAGGTGAATAAATGATGAAGTCCTTGTCCTTAACGAGTTCACAGTCTTTTGATCATGTGTTTCTTTGTTTTTCTGTAACTCTCCCTCACTAGAGAATGGCTGTCTAGTCCCTAGAGGAAGAAGTGACTGCCCCGCAGTCTGAACATGTTGTCACTGAGGAAGGGAACTTTGGTTGGCTTTGAAAGATACTAAGAATTGGGGTGGGAAGATGGGGAGAGAAGGGCAGGACATTCTAAACAGAAGTAACAAAACAAGAGAGAACACTGACTTAAAAAATAATTTGTTGAGACTGAGAAGCAGCTCTACGTGGCTATAGCTCCAGTGGTCATTTAAGAGGGGTGCAAATGAGGGTAAAAAAGTTAGGTGGGGCCAGATGGTGAAAGGTTCTTTTTGTGTTCTAAGGGGTTTCAATTTTACTTGTAGGTGGCTAGAAGCCATGGAAGCTTTGTAAGCAGCAAAGGTCAAGATCTGATTTGTGTTTTGGGAACAACTTTAGGGGCAATAGTATAGAGAGTGGACCACAGGGAAATACCTCAACAAAAAGTCATGTTAGGATTTGGTCACAACAGCCCTCAGGAGGCAGAACTTTGTTCATTGTGTTTCCAAATGTTAGATTTGTTTTAAATTGTTTTTAAATTCTCATATTATACAAAATGCAATAATTGCTGAAAATGAGCTAAAACCAAGGCCCTATCCAAAGGCCTACAATATGCAAAAAGACGGCAAAATTGAAAATATGAGGATTTCAGGAAAAAACACACAACCCCCCTCCCCACAGACACACACATATTAGGTAAGAAGTTAAGGAGTAAAGATAAGTGTATTTCCTTGGTGGTCAGTAAAATCCTTTTCCAGCAGCTTAACTAATTAACATAAGATAAAAATCTGAGACATCTTTGTGTAAGGGCAGAGGGAATGTGATTCCTGGGATATACTGTGTAACAACTAAATATTTTATTAAAGGAAGTAGAAAAGAAAGTTTGAGTTTATGAATCAATCAATTTGATATTTAAAAGGAAAATTATGGAGAATAATATTAATAGTTATATATAAAAGATGTCAACATAAGGGTGCCTGGGTGGCTTAGTGGGTTAAAGCCTCTGCCTTCAGCTTCTGTTCCCTCTCGCGCTGTGTTTCTCTCTGTCAAATAAATAAAATCTTTAAAAAAAAAAAAAAGAGTGATTAGGATAATAATTTTAGACATAAACAATCATGAAAAATGCTAACAAAGCACTGGGCTATATGCTACTTTTGTATTATTACATAAAACAAAGAAATTTGAGTTTGTAAAATCTTCATAATAAAATTCAGCTTCAGAAGTTTATTTTTAAACTTATAAAGTTTCAGTGTGCATACACTAAATTTGATTTCACATCACTACTGAAAACATAAAACAGATTCAAAAAGTCAAATGTTAATTTTTTTTCTTTTTTCTTGTTTATATTCTAGTTAGTAGGGGCACCTGGGGGCACAGTTAAATGTCCAACTCTTGGTTTTGGTTCAGGTCATGATCTCAGGGTTGTGAGATCCAGCCTGCATCTGGCTCTATGCTCAGAGTCTGCTTGGTTCAGGTCATGATCTCAGGGTTGTGAGATCCAGCCTGCATCTGGCTCTATGCTCAGAGTCTGCTTTCGACTATCTCTCCCTCTCCCTCTACTCCTCCCCACCTCTGTGTCCTCTCATGCCCTCTCTCTTTCTCTCTTTCTAAATTAACAAGCAAATATTTAAATTCCAGTTAATATACAGTGTAATATAGTTTCAGGTGTAGAATTTAGTAATTCATCACTTACATATAACACCCAGTGCTCATCACAATAAGTGCCCTCCTTAAATACTCATTACCCATTTAACCCATCTGCCTGCTCATCTCCCCACCAGCAACCCTCAGTTTATTCTTTATAGTTAAGAGTATGTTTTCTGTTTGCACCTCTTTTTTTCCCCATGTTCATCTGTTTCATTTCTTAAATTCTACATATGAGTGAAATCAAACCGTATTTTCTTTCTCTGACTGACTTATTTCACTTAGCATAATACTCTCTAGCTCCACATCATTGCAAATGGCAAGATTTCATTCTTTTTTATGGCTGAGTAATATTCGTGTGTGTGTGTGTGTGTGCCACAGTACCATGACTTCTTTCTCCATTCATCAGTCAATAGGCATTTGGGCTTTTTCCATAATTTGGGAATTGCTGATAATGCTGCTATAAACATCAGGGTGCATGTATCCCTTCAAATCGGTATTTTTGTGTCCTTTAGGTAAATACCTAGAAGTGTATTGCTGGGTGGTAGGGTAGTTCTATTTTTAACATTTTGATGAATCGCCATACTGTTTTCCAGAGTGGCTGCACCAGTTTGCATTCCCAGCAACAGTGCAAGAGTGTTCTCCTTTTTCTGCATCCTCACCAACATCTGTTGTTTCCTGTGTTGTTAATTTTAGCCATTCGGACAGGTGTGAGGTGATAGCTCTTGTAGTTTTGACTTGTATTTCCCTGATGGTGAGTGATGTTGACCATTTTTCCATGTGTGTGTTAACCATCTGTATGTCTTCTTTGGCAAAATGTCCATTCATATCTTCTGTCCATTTTTTAACTGTGTTATTTGGGTTTTTTGGGTGTTAAGCTTTATAAGTTCTTTATATACTTAGGATACTAACCCTATATCAGATACATCATTTGCAAATATCTTCTCCCATTCTGAATGTTGCCTTTTAGTTTTGTTGATTGCTTCCTTCACTGTGCAGAAGCTTTTTATCTTGATGAAGTCCCAATGGTTTATTTTTTTCTTTTGTTTCTTCTTGCCTTGGTAAGAAGTTGCTAGGCTAATGTCAAAGAGGTTACTGCTTGTGTTCTCCTCTAGGCTTTTGATGGTTTCCTGTCTCACAGTTTGGTCTATCATCCATTTTGAATGTGTAAGAAAGTAGTCCAGGGGCACCTGGTGGGTCAGTTGGTTAAGCATCCAACTCTTGATTTCAGCTCAGATCATGATCTCAGGGTTATGAGATTGAGCCCCACATCAGGCTCTGTGCTCAATAGGGAGTAGTCTTGATTCTCTCCCTCCCTCTCTCTCTTTCTTTAAAGAAAGAAAGAAAGAAAAGAAAAGAAAGAAAAGAAAAGAAAAGAAAAAGAAAGAAAGAAAGAAAGAAAGAAAGAAAGAAAGAAAGAAAGAAAGAAAGAAAGAAAGAAAGAAAGAAAGAAAACATTGCTAAGATCAATATCAAGGAGCTTACTGATATTATACTTATTACTTATATTAAATTACTAATTTATTTATTAATTATATTAATATACTCAATATATTACTTATATTTTCTTCTAGGAATTACATGGTTTCAGGTTGTACTTACAAGTCTTTAATATATTTTGAGTTAATTTTTGTGTATGGTGTAAGATAGTGATCTAGTTTCAGCCTTTGCATGTGGCTATCCAATTTTCCCAAAACCACATATTGAAGAAATTGCCTTTTCCTCATTGTATATTCTTGGCTCCAATTTCTCCCTTTAGGTCTATTAATATTTGCTAGTCTCTCTATATAATAGTCTATCTTAAGTTGATAACATCTTAAGTTTGAGCACATTCTAAAAACTCTACATTTTTACTCCTCTACCCAGATGTGTTTGTTTTGTTTTTGATGTCATATTTTACATTTAAAATTTTTTTGTATCCCTTAACTAATTATTATAATTTTATTACTTTTGTCTATTAATCTCCATATTAGCATTATTAGTGGTTAATCCACTACCTTTACTATATATTTGCTTGTACCAGCAAGATTTGTACTTTTATATATTTTCCTGCTACTTGGTAGCACCTTTTTTTTTTTTTCATCTCAACAAAGACCCTTATTTCCTGTAAGGCCAGTTTAGTGGTGATGAACAACTATTGTTTCTGTTTGCTTGAAAAACTCTTTATCTCTCTTTCAGTTCTGAATGATAACCTTGCCAGGAAAAGTATTCTTGGTAGGAATTTTTTTCCTTTTAACAATTTGAGTATGTTAAGCTACCCAGTTCTGGCCTGCAAAGGTGCCACTGAAAAATCAGCTCATAGTCTTATCAGGTTTCCCTTGAATTTTACAAGTTTTTTTCTCTTGATACTTTCAATATAAAATTTTTGGAATTTTAATTATAATGTATCTTGGTGTAGCTCCGTTTGGGTTCATCTTATTTGGAAACTGTTTCCTGGAGCTGGCTGTCTGTTTTCTTCCCCAGGTTAGGGAGGTTTTTCAGTCATTATTTTTTCAAATAAGTTTTCTACTCCTTTCTCTCTTTCTCTTCTCCTGCATAACCCCTGTAATGCAAATGTTATTCTGTTTGATGTTGTCTCACAAGTCTCTTAGGCTATCTTCACTTTAAAAAATTCTTTTCTCTTCTAGCTGTTCTGATTAGGAGAATTCCACTGCCCTTTCAGGTCGCTGATCAGTTTTTCTACATTTTCTAGTCTGATTTGAACCTTTAGTGTATTTTTAGTTCAGTTATTGTATTCTTCAGCTCTGTGACCATGGTACTTTATTATGTTTTCTATCTCTTTGGTGAAGTTCTCAATATGTTCATCCATTCTTCTCCCAAGTTCAGTGAGCATCTTTATTACCATTACTTTGAACTCTTTATCAGGTAGATTACTTATCTCTGTTTCATTAAGTCTTTTGTCATATTCTCTTCTTTGGGACATATTCCTCTGTTTTCATTTTGCTTGACTCTGTGTTTCTCTGCATCAGATGGAATAGCTGCTGTCTTGAAGAAGTGAACTTTATCACTCAACCTTGCCACCTTGCCATAGCTTTTGATCTTTGTAATTGTCTAAATAGCCTGATTTGTTCTTGATAGGGTCTAGTTGCTAAGGGTGTGCCAAGACCCATCAGTATTCCAAAGAAAGAGGTCTTAGAAAGTGCCTAATTTCAGGATAACTGTAAGCCATCCTTAGGCAACAGTTTTTAACGTATGTAAGTATGTATTGTCTTGTGGTTCCACAATTGTAAACCTTTCTGACCTCCACACCAGATCTAAAGGAGTTTCCTGGGTGACTGTTGCAAAAATTATGGCTTTCAATGTGTATATAAGATCCTTTATGGGAGGTATCAGCAAACTGTGGCAAAGCCAAAGGATGGCAATAATATGGTGTCTCCTTGCCCATGTTCCCAGGGTGAATCTCTGTAGCCTCTGGATGTGTGACAAACCTGAAGACTGTCCCTCAGACTGAAGCTCCTTGAAACAAAAAAATAGGTCTTTCCCACATGACGCCTAGAGGTGTATTTCAGTCTTTTTGTGCTGTGCTCTGAGAATAGCTATATGCCAAGGACCATCTCTAATTTCTCAGAACTGTGGATCCTGGAACTGTGACTGCCTAGACACTAGGGCCAGGCACTCAAGGGGCATCAGTTGATGTATCTGCCCACTATGGCAGGCCAGGCCATGGCTGTAGCACATGGGACTGGGGTTCTGGAACACCAGGCCAGAGTATGGCATAGTGGGCCATGGCTGTGGCCATGGGGGAAGAAGCTTCCATCATAGCCAGCAAGCTAGAGAGGAGGTGTGAAAATTGTGCAACACTGGCACCAACAAAATAGAAAAATGCAAAAATGGCACCCGCCAAGACTTCAGTCTCTGGAGAAAGTCCCAATGGGTTCCTACTTCTCTGGCAGATGCTTTAAGATTAACAAATGACTCTCTTTTGCATATAGTCTAGGTACCTTTCAAACTGTTGCTTTTGTGGTGGTTCCCAGGGTGAGTGTGGATGTGGACAAGCCCTTTAAGAGCAGATTTTCCATTTCTTAAAGCCCTAGAGTTCTCCTGGAAGTTGGTTTTCAAGGCCAGATGCTTTGGGGACCTTTTTTCCAGTGTGGCTCCTAAGGGTTGGGACTGTTGGGCACAAACCCCTCACTCCTCAGGGACAAGCTCTGTATTAAGAGATCCTTCCCAACTACAGATCTCTGCCCTAAGATGGAGTTTCTTACAAGACTACTACTCTTCCTCTCCTACCTGTCTTGATATGGTCCTTTTGTTGTAGGGACGCTCTTCACCTGGCTTCCAAGTCCTTATCATAGAGAATTGTTCCTATGGCACAATGGATTGGAGCTATAGACTTATTTATTGTCTTTATGGGAGGAGGTAAGTTCAGGATCTGTCAATGCTGCCATCTTGAACGTCCCTCTATTCCCCCCCACACACTTATTTTGTAAAGTTTCAAATCTATTTTACTGTATATAAATTACACTTAATTTTTAAAATTTCATTAAAGAAAAGTACGAATAAGTTTTGCCCTAGAAAAACTTTTCAAACCTATATCAAAGTTAAGACTGGTATAATGAAACTAGATTCATTTTGAAATTAACCTAATTCATAGGTTAACATTTTGCTATGTTTGCTTTCTCTCTTTCTCTCTTTCCAGAACTAATTAAAAGTAAGTTTTAGATTCCACAGACATCATGATACTTTTCCCTCCCAGCACATCAGCAAAATTTAAGAAGTATTTTGATAACCAAATTTTGTTACACTCAATTGCCTCTATCAAAAGCCACCTTGGAACAAAGAGAGAGATAAATGTGCAATATAGAATGCATAAGTCGAAATTAAAACTTCATTATGTCTGACCAAAAAGGAAGGTGAAGGAGCATGGCAAATTAGTGGGGGAGAAAAAAAGAATTATTCAATAAAATGCCAGGATAGGAAGTGGAGAAAGATGGCGGAGGAGGAGGAGGCTGAGATAGCGGGATCCCAGAAGTTCAGCTAAATAGTTATCAAACCATTCTCAAAGCCTGCAAACTCAACAGGAGAGAGAAGAGAGGAAGAAAAGCAATTCTAGGAGCAGAAAATCGACCCCTTCCCGAAAGGTAGGATGTGTGGGAAAAAGTGAATCCAAAGTGACGGGAAGATAGACTGTGGGGGGAGGGGCCGGCTCCCGGCAGCCACAGAGCAGCAGAGACAAAATTGGAACTTTTAGAAGTCTACTCCATTGAGGGACATCGCTCCAGAGGCTAAGCAGGGGGGTTAGCCCCCATGGGAACAGTGTGGCTTCAGGACCTGTGGGGTCACAGAGGGACTGGGGGTGTCTAAGTGCAGCTGAGCTCCCAGGTATCAGGGCAGGGAAGCTGGCAGCAGAGACGGAGCCATGCAGTGGGCTATCACCTTGGGCTTACCTTACACCGTGATTCAAGGCACAGTCGGGCCACTATTCTTTGAGCAGGGATCCCCCCTAGAGGCAGCTCCGGAGAGACCACTTCTTTCCTCCTCTGGGAGGAGCAGTGCGGGAGTGTGCAGCAGGAATCTTCTGGGTTTGGAGATTCCAAACGGGGCCGTGCACCAGAGATAGAAACGCTTGATCACAGGCCAGCTGATCTTGGAGCACGGGACAGAGACCAAGGAGATGGGAGTGACTGACTGCTTTCCCCTGAGGGCACACTGAGGTGTGGGGCCCTAGCACTTGACTCCTCCCAGCCGGAGACCAGGAGGCTCCCATTTTCATCCCGGCCTCCAGGGCGCTACGGAAAGCACTCAGGGAACAAAGACTCCCAAGAGTGAACCCGAGCAAATTGCTTGGCTTGTCCCCTGGCAAAGGGGTGCAATTCCGCCTCGGGCAAAGACATTTGAGAATCATGGCAACGGGCTCCTCTGCTAAAAGATCAGTGAGAATATCCAGCCAAGACCTAGTTAATCAATCAGTGAAAACTGTGGAACTCCAGAGTATTTTTCTCTCTCACTCATCTACTCTTATCTTGATAAAATGACAAGGCGGAAAAACTCACCACAAAAAAAAAAGAACAAGAGGCAGTACCGACGGCCAGAGACGTAGTCAATACGGACATTAGTAATATGTCAGAAATGGAGTTCAAAATGACAATTATCAAGGTGTTAGCTGGGCTCAAAAAAAGCATGGAAGACATTAGAGAATCCCTATCTGGAGCAATAAAAAAACTAAAATCTAACAAAGTTGAAATCAAAAAAGCTATTAATGAAGTACAATAAAAAAAAATGGAGGCTCTTACTGCTAGGACAAATGAGGCAGAAGAGAAATAATAAAGATCAGAGCAGAAATCAATGAAATAGAAACCAAAAGAACAGTAGAACAAATCAACGAAACTAGGAGCTGGTTCTTCGAAAGAATTAATAAAATTGATAAACCCTTGGCCAGACATATCAAAAAGAAGAGACAAAGGACCCAAATTAATAAAATCATGAATGAAAAAGGAGAAATCACAACCAACACCAAAGAAATACAAACAATTATAAGAACATATTATGAGCAACTATATGCCAGCAAATTAGACAATCTGGAAGAAATGGATGCATTCCTAGAGACACACAAACTACCAAAACTGAACCAGGAAGAAATAGAAAACCTGAACAGACCCATAACCAGTAAGGAGATTGAAGCAGTCATCAAAATCTCTCAACAAACAAAAGCCCAGGGCCAGACGGCTTCCCAGGGGAATTCTACCAAACATTTAAAGAAGAATTAATACCTATTCTTCAGAAATTGTTCCAATAAATAGAAATGGAAGGGAAACGTCCAAACTCATTTTATGAGGCCAGCATCACCTTGATCCCAAAACCAGACAAAGACCCCACCCAAAAGGAAAATTACAGACCTATCCTTGATGAACAGAGATGCCAAAATTCTCACCAAAATACTAGCCAATAGGATTCAACAGTACATTAAAAGGACTATTCATCACGATCAAGTGGGATTTATTCCTGGGATGCAAGGTTGGTTCAACATCTGCAAATCAATGAATGTGATTCAATACATTAATATAAGAAAGAACAAGAACCATATGATACTCTCAATTGATGCTGAAAAAGCATTTGACAAAGTACAGCATCCCTTCTTGATCAAAACTCTTCACATCATAGGCATAGAGGGTACATTCCTCAACATCATCAAGGCCATCTATGAAAAACCCACAGCAAATATCATTCTCAATGGGGAAAAGTTCTCAGCATTTCCCCTGAGAACAGGAACATGGCAGGGATGCCCACTATCTCCACTGCTATTCAACATAGTACTAGAAGTCCTAGCCTCAGCAATCAGACAACAAAAAGAAATCAAAGGCATCCAAACTGGCAAAGAAGAAGTCAAACTCTTACTCTTTGCAGATGATATGATACTTTATGTGAAAAACCCAAAAGATTCCACTCCAAAACTGCTAGTGTCAGGATGTAAATCAATGCATAGAAATCAGTTGCATTTCTATACACCAATAGCAAAACAGAAGAAAGAGAAATTAAGGAGTCGATTCCATTTACAAGTGGACCCAAAACCATAAGATACCTAGGAATAAACCTAACCAAACAGGATGAGCATCTGTACTCAGAAAACTATAAAGTACTCATGAAAGAAATTGAGGAAGACACAAAGAAATGGAAAAACATTCCATGTTCATAGATTGGAAGAACAAATATTGTGAAAATGTCTATGCTACCTAAAGCAATCTACACATTTAATGCAATCCCTATCAAAATACCATCCATTTATTTCAAAGAAATGGAACAAATAATCCTAAAATTTATATGGAACCAGAAAAGACCAAGAATTGCCAGAGGAATGTTGAAAAAGAAAACCAAAGTTGGCGGCATTACAATTCCAGACTTCAAGATCTATTACAAAGCTGTAATCATCAAGACAGTATGGTACTGGCATAAAAACAGACACATAGATCAATGGAACAAAACAGAGAGCCCAGAAATGGACCTCCAACTCTATGGTCAACTAATCTTTGACAAGGCAGGAAAGAATATCCAATGGAAAAAAGACAGTCTCTTCAACAAATGGTGTTGAGAAAACTGGGCAGCCACATGCAGAAGAATGAAACTGGACCATTGCCTTACACCACACACAAAAATAGACTCCAAACGGATGAAAGACCTCTATGTGAGACTGTAATCCATCAAAATCCGGAGGAGAACACAGGCAGCAACCTCTTTGACCTCAGCCACAGCAACTTCTTCTTAGAAACAGCTCCTAAGGCAAGGGAAATAAGAGCAAAAATGAACTATTTCATCAAGATCAAAAGCTTTTGCACAGCTAAGGAAATAGTCAACAAAACCAAAAGACAACTGACTGAATGGGAGAAGATATTTGCAAATGACATATCAGATAAAGGGCTAATATCCAAAATCCATAAAGAACTTATCAAACTCAACACCCAAAGAACAAATAATCCAATCAAGAAATGGGCAGAAGATATGAACAGACATTTCTGCAAGGAGGACATCCAAATGGCCAATAGACACATGAAAAAGTGCTCC
>CM053610.1:68030160-68190860 GCA_028646535.1 Procyon lotor
TTTTTGCATGTCCTGGAACTGTAGCTTGGAAAGCAATTCCTTCAGATATATTTTTGGCTACCTTCCCCAACTGGCCCAAGTCTCGGCTCAAATTATTTCCCAATCGCAGCTTTAAACTTTCTATCTCCTGCCCTCATTTTTCTTTATAGAATTTATTACTACTTTACATTTTATTAAATATGTATTTGTTCATCATCTTCCTCCCTTCCCCAGAATATATACTAGCGAGGGCAGAGACTCAGTTTTATTCACTGCTGTGTCCCTTGTATCTAGAACAGTACCTGGAACAGTAGGTACTTAAGTATTTGTTTATTTGATGAACTAGTGGACTCTCCTCCATGCTTTATTCTTTCCTTTTTAGGCAGATGAGTTCTTTTCTGTGTATCTATGAAGAGGGCCAAATATTGCTGCCCCAGACTGATATTCTTATTAGTGACCAACACAAAGTGATCAGTATTTCTGAGTTCCAATTCCACATTCCTAGGAGAGAAGATTTTACTGGTACAGGTTGGGTCAGTAGTCTTCCTTTGATCGAATTAGGTATATACAGCTAGGTGGCAGGTCATAAGGTACACAAGACCACAGAGGTCTTACCCCAGTGGAATAGAAGCTTTTAGAAAGGGGAGGGTCTGAGTATGCAGGTACTCAAAAATGGTCTCAAATTTGCTTTAAGGGAAAACTGAGGAAAATTGAAAGCCACCATAGAAATGGAAGCAATTATAGTATTCACTGTTAGATAAAACATTATTATACAGAACCAATAAAATAATTTGTTCATTTAAAATCATCTTTAGCATTGGCTTATAGTATGACAATATTTTAAAATTTTGATTTCTCTTGCTTTATCTTCTTCTTACTTAATCTATTGCCTAGACTTCTAACACTTTAAACTCTTGCTCTTGCCCCAGCCTTCCCACCCTTGAGCCTTAAGTAATCTTCGAAACTTATTGTTAACTCTTCCTTTCTTAAGTAATGGAAGATTGCCTATCATTTTGTTTCTCAAAAAAATTGCTTAATACTTGCTTTTGTTAGGAAATAAACCACTTTGTTACAGAAGCTTATGGGTTTGTATTTTTTATGTATTAAAAACAAAGAAACCCCCCAAAACTAAAGATAAGTATTTTAAATTAGTACATGCATGAGTTAAAAAAAATTTAAACAGATGAGTAGAAAAATGAAAGATAAAAATGTAGCCCAACGACTGTCCACAGCCTAGTTCTTCTTCCTAGAACACTTTGCTGACGAGGACCCAAGTGGCAAATACATTTTACACACAGACACACATACACACAAAGCTAAGAAAAGTTTCATCAATTTTACTTACCCTTACTAGTGCAATGCAACTTAATATTTCCTTTTTTCTTTTTTTTCTAATATAGGTTGTAACGCACTAAATTGATTTCATGCCCACAATTTGAAAAAAATTGCCCCAAATGTAGCTATATCATACTGTTTTTAGTATTTCTGATAGTTATCTTCATAATTGAAAACAATACATACATACTGCCATTTTTTGGTTCAATTCCTGACATTTTTTTATTGACTCCACACTGAAAATGAACAATAAGAATTTAGCTCAATTATATTACTCTTCATTTTTCTTCCCTTGGTCTCCTCTTTGAAATTTTTATTGTTATATTAAGTTCTATTTGTTACTTTATTGCTTTAAAGAATATACTCACATCTCTATTTCTTGATCCACCCAATTCAGAAAGTGTCTCTTGACTCCTCTATTATGTAAGATTAATGTATTTGGCATCCTTTCACTTCCCTCCACTTACCAGCTTCCATTACCTCTATCACTACTTTTACATTGTCAATATTTATATTTACTGTTAGATAATCAAGTCTTCCACATTTTATCGTTAATTTTAATTTGAAAAGTGAAGGGTTTCTTTTTCAGCATAACCATTTTTAAAATCTTATTCATTGCTGAAACAAGTAGTATGAATAAACTCATAAAAAGGGAGTGATAAACCATGTTATTAGAGCCACACTTACTGAATAAGAATGTTCTAGGTGTAATGTCAAATGGACTCTCTTTTTTATGTGTCCACTGATTACTCATAATAATGTCAAATTTTAGTTTGTTTCATCTTTGGACCATGGCTTACACAATTTTTTGCCTTTACTAAAGATTCCAGATATCTTTCTTTGGTGTTAATGACAGGTGAAGCATGTGTCACCCTATCATTAAGATTATTGTTTTTAATCATACTATGTCATAAAATGGATATACTTTTTTCTTAAAGACAGTTTTCTAGATCCTTCTTTCTGTTCTACTATTATTGATTACCATGAGACCCTAAATATTTCTGTTCCTGAAGTATCCTATTATTAAATTCCCACGTTTCTGTCTTGAGTTCTTTTGAGTTCATTTTGCTGGAACATTTCCTTAGGCATTTTCCCCCCTGAAAAGGCATAGAAACCCCCCAAAAGGTGAAAAAATCCCTAATTTGTCCTCATCCTTAAATGTTCTGCTCATAGAATTGTAGGTTCAGAGTCATTTTCTTTCAGAACTTTGAAAGTATTGCTTCGTTGTCTTCTAAAAATCAATGTTGTTGAGAAGATAAATGGCAAACTTCAATCTACTTCAATCTTTACATCACTCTACTGCTCTTGCAAAGTTAACTGACAATCTCTAGTCAGCTGACTCTCTTTTCTGTCCTCAGTTTAACGGAGCTCTCATTATTGATCTTTTCTTATACTCTTCTCTCTGGGCTCTATACCACACAACTGTCCTGGCTTTCTTGAATAATTGGCTCCTCTTGCTCATTCTCCTTCACATGTTTTTCCTTTCTCTATATGACCTCTAAATGCCAAATTTCCTGTATCCTCTGTTCTATTCTCTATGACTTCTCCCTACATGATTTTATCCATTCTCATAGTTTAAAAACTATCTGCGGACAATTCCTAAATTTATATCGGTAGGCTAGACTTCCTTTCCGAGCTCCAGATTCACATCTTTAAATATCTACTTAACATCTCTCTTGTATGTCTCCCAGGCATTTCAAACTTAACATGACCAAAATGGTTCTCTAAATCTGGATCTCCCTCAGCCTTTATCACCTCAATAAACAGCCCTGTGATAAATTGTCCTCCTTGACTCTTCCCTTTTGTTCACTCCTCATGACTCCTTCCTCCTCAAAGAATCCATCACCAATTTCTGTTATTTCCACCTTCAAAATATATCTCTATATTCTTTAAAAATGTTAATTAGATCATGTCAATTCCCTTAAATGACTGGGTTGCTTTTTATTGCATTTAGGATAAATCCAAAACCTGTACAGCCAGCTCTACATGTCTGATTCCTTCCTATTTCGCCAAAATTGTTTCTTGTCTCTCTCCATTTTTCACTCATTTCCTCATTCCATCTTCCTATCATCTCCTAGAATACACAATGCTCCTTCTATCTCAGAGCCTCTGTACTTGCTGTGCTATCTAGCATATATTCTCCATGGTCTTTATATATAGTTGATTTTTTTTTATCCTTCAGATTTTAGCTTAAATGTTTAGGGCTTTCAGGTTAACCTATACATAAAGGTAACCTTCTGGAGCACACAGTGTCAGCTGGATTTTAGCTTCCATAGGCAGAAGTCTAAATGCTACCTCTCAGAAAGCCTTTTCTTGACCATGTTAACATATTAATGTTCCTTGCTATTCTGGATCACAGCACTTTATTTCATTCATAGCTTTTTGTTTAATCTCTAATTATTTATTTTATTTATCGGTTTATAGCCTGTCAGCCCCACTTAGTATACTTCTCTGTTAGATTCACTATTATAAACCTGTAGCCTACCAGTGCCCGGTTCATGGTAGTGTTCAATGAATATTTTTTGAATGAATAAGTGAATGAATCCATGCTCTGAAACTTCGTAAGAATATGAAAAAGAAAATGATTTGAGTCATCCAGTTTAGTTTTTCCTAGACACATTTCATCTGAAAACTTGTTTCCTTTCACATTTTCTTTTAGTATTTATTTAATTATTTCTAGCCCTTGTATGTTTCTGTTGTTTCCCTGGAACCTCTTTTTGACATATCATAGGATTTGATTAGGACCTATCCCATTGCCCTAGAGTTGGTGATATGTCAAGCTGAGTGCCAAGAGGTGTTAAGTATCTCTCATTTTAAAGAAAAGTCTCAGTAAGTAGAGCTTTGCTACTCTCAACCAGTTCTCCAATCCCCCTTCCCCATCTATCCCAGGTCTATGACTAGATGATTGAGGAAGAGTAAAAAAAAGTAATTGTCAACATTGTAGGCAAGAGTGCAGCATCTTTTCCAAATGGAGCAGGGTAGTGTGTTTCCTACTTCCTAAACTAAGTGAGGTATGATGACTGAAAATCACTTCTCACAAGAAGAGAAGACAAACAACAACCTCAACTGTTGAGTATTTTTGAAGGAGAGAGAAGAGTGAAAAATAGACATACTTTCCTCTCCAGATTCCTGGAGTCACAGGTAAAGCCTAAACCAAAATGACTGGAGAATGGGGAGATGAGCTTTAAATGGGATATGAAATTGGAATTTCAAACTGAACTACTAGAGTCTTGAAAGCTGAAAGTAACCAGTGTTGTCAAGAGGTAGAAAAGGGCAACTTGACAGATCATGACTGAAGAGAGCATTTAGAAAAAAGAATAGTTTCATGTTCGTGACACTGTTCCAACAGTTAAATAAAATGAACATGGGTGGATGTTGAAATTTCTGGATTGATATACCATGTCATAATTTTTCTTTCATATTTTCTATTTTTTTGTCTCTTTGCTGTACATTCCAGGAATCCTTGAACTTTACTTTTCATCCCTTCTATCAAATGGTTTAATTTTAATGATTACATTTTTAATTCCAAAGCATTATCTCTTGCACTCTGATTGTCAGTTTTCTATAGCTTGTTTTTATTTCATGTTTATAGTACTTTAATTCTCTGACTTAATCTTCATGTCCTTCATATTTAGGCTGTTTTTATCATTGCCCTTCTCTTTGGTGTAATTGATTTTCCTCAAATATCTGGTAATTCTTGATTTTCCATATTCATGAATGAGGGACTAGGTTGATGGATATTGGTGTTGAATATGGGTTTTCTTTCTTGTTAAGTAGATATATACTTTAAACATGACTTTTATGATACTATACCTCTTTGTAGTATAATAGTACATAAAAATAACTTGTATGTATATGATAGTATATGTAATAGTACATAAAAATATTACATTTTATATGTAATAATAATAGTATATGTAATAGTACATAAAAATAATTTTAAAAAGAAAGAAAAGTAGTTACCCATGATCTTACCACCCAGAGGTAACCATTAACACTTTGGTGTATTTTTATCCAGTCTTAGATAACAAATAAGCAAGCAAACTTTTTTTTAAATGAAAGTTTGTAAGAACTGGCCTTCTACATATATTTTTTAGCTTGATTATTTTTCCCCACTTAGGATATAAGGAATATCTTTCCATGTCAATATATATATACTACCAAATGTATATATATATATATATATATATATATACACATATATATGTAAATAAACATAATTTATTCCCGTTAGTAACATTTGATTTATATCTTCATTTTTACTATTAAAACAATGTAAGAAATATCCTTGGAACCTTGGAAGTATACAATGTATCTTTAAAACAATATATTTTAAATTATATTAAAAATATATTTAAAAATCAAAACAACTTTTTCCACTTGAAGAATTTCAAAATCTCTGAAAGAGATCTCTAAGTTTAGGGGTTTCTTCCTTCTTTCCTTCCTTCCTTCCTTCCTTCCTTCCTTCCTTCCTTCCTTCCTTCCTTCCTACCTTCCTTCCTTCCATAAAGAGAAAGATGGGGGAGGAGGGGTGAGAGAGAGAGAGAGAATCTCCCTGAGTGTGGAGGCTGAGGTGGTGCTCAATCTCACAATCCTGAGATCATGACCTGAGCCAAAATCAAAAGGTAGACACTTAACCAACTGAGCCACACAGATGCCCCTTAGGGATACTGATTTAACCAGGAAAGTAATCAGAAAAAAATCTCTTCCTCAGAAGGGTTTGGAGAACAGAGTTTAGAGGTAAGAAATGAGTGGCCCGAAAAATACAGTCCCAGTGTACAAAGATTAGGGGCAGTTCTGGGGTAAACAAAAAGTAAATGAGTGTGATTTGATTTTTCTTTGACAATACATTAATGAATCTATCAGTTATCTGTGCTGTGAAATAATACACAGTGTTGGATTTGGCCAGCTGGGTGACTGATTATTTTATGGTCTTATCTGAGTCACTTATGTGGCCAGTTTGATACATTAGGTGGTCAGACTAGAGCTGGAAAGCCTAAGATGGGCTCCAACACATGCCTGACAGTTAGTCTTGGTTGGTTTAGGGAACCTTAACTGGAAAAGCTCTACATCATGTAGCCTGACATTTTTTAATAGGTTAAAAATGGCTTCTTCATACATTGATCTCAGGGCAACATTCCAACAAGGAAACTAAAAGCTGAAAAGCTTCTGGGGGCTAAGGTTAGATGTCACACAATATCACTTCTGCTTCATTCTATTGGTCCAAACAAGTCACTAGGCCAACTGAGACTCAAGGTGTGTTGGGAGGAAAAGACTCCACCTCTTAATGGGAGGAGTGACAAAGTCACATTGTAAAGGAGAGGTGCACAAGGATGGAAGGAACTGTGGCCATCTATGCAAATACTCCATCACAATAGGATTTGTTTTGAAATGCCTCCTTTAGTGTTCTAAAAGTAATTTATAAGTTGACCATTTGCCATCCAAAACATGATTCCTAAAGATATAATGAGGAACATCCAATATATACCTCTATAGCATTCTATAGCTTTTAAATTTATTCACAAACATCTTATTTAATAATTCATCAACAAATTTCTTTTGAGTGCCAAACACTGTGATATATATGCTCTGGGAATACAAGATAGATAAAAGCTCCTTGCCCTCAAAAAGCTTACAATCTAAGGGGCGCCTGGGTGGCTCAGTGGGTTAAAGCCTCTGCCTTCAGCTCAGGTTATGATCTCAGGGTCCTGGGATCAAGCCCTGCATCGGGCTCTCTGCTCAGCAGGGTGCCTGCTTCCCCCTCTCTCTCTGCCTGCCTCTCTGCCTACTTGTGATCTCTATCAAATAAATATCTTTAAAAAAAATTAAAAAAAAAAGCTTATGATCTATGTAGGGAAAACAGATATTTAATATGTAATAACAAGGATTAATAACTTGAGATTAATGTCATATCAAGGCAATACAGGAAATCATTGACTAAAATCATCATCATCACTCATACTCTGTGCCAACAGTGAATGAGATGATCTTTATGATGACTCCGTAAGAGGCAAGACAGGTTTATCAGTTGTTACTTTCATTTTTAGGTGAGGAAACTAAGTCTCATAGAGCTAACCAAGTAATTTATACAAGGTTTTCAGGTTCTAAGTGGCAGAACGCAAAAGAAAAAACAGGTTATTTTCCAAAGTCTGTTTTTTTCCCAGTATACTCTTCTGCCTCCTTAGAAACCAATATGAGTACCTAAAATGGAAAAATGATCAATAAATTAAAATAAACAAATGAAAATCTTAGATGATGGTACATATCTTGTATGGAGTCTTCTCAAAAGACTTCAGTGTTTATAGCATTAGGGATTGATCATGTAAGGCATAAGACACCTAATCCAGGACACCTACCTACACAACAAGCAATTCCGCTTACTTCCTAAATCTCCTTGGATCCTAGACTCTTATCATTTGGGTGCACTGGGCTGAGAAAGAGGCATTTTAAAAATAATACCTGCAGGGGTTCTTTCATATGACTATCCAAAGGCAACAAAAGGGATTAGATGAGAATGACTAAACTACAGAATTATCACTATGGAATGAACTATATTATATCCAGTTTACTAAGCAATGAACTTAATCAGGGATATATACATCTTGGCCCCAAATTCTTTTTAGAATAAGAAAGGATGTAAGTGATTAATAAATATATGGACATATGTAATATATACCAACATACATACATATATGTGCACACAAAAATTTCAAATTACCCGTGTGACTTTAGCATTGTTTTATTCCTTCTCACTAGGAAATTGGTAAAATCCTTAAGCTAATACGGCTTAAAGAAAATTTTGGTCTATCTGGATCCTTATTTTTCTTTCATTATCCTGGTACTCCATTTGTGGCTTTATCTGGTCTCCGTCCCATGCTGGCCTGTGTTAAAAAGATATCAAACAGTTTGAAGTCTCTGAATCTATCTGTGACGCTCCAAATTCACATAGTAGTCTTCAATAAGTTAACTTCTATTATTTCAATAATCTCGGTTTTTGTTACCTTATAGATCCATACAAAGCCAGGACTTCAGTAGGTTTGCAAACATCTAATGTTTCCTTTGTTAAACTCTGGTTGAAAGTCATTGATAATTGAGAATGGCCTGTCTCTCCTAGCACTGTTCTGTGCTCCAAATTCTCATTGTCTTGGTGTGCTGCCCAGCAGTGGTGGGAGGGGTAATATAGACCAGAACTTTCTAACTCAATTCTATGAATGGCTTACAGCTGTGAAGCATGACATTGAGCCTTTAAGGCCTGGGGCAGGCAGCTGGAACCCCCAGAGCTGGTTGCCTCCAGCTGCTAGCAGCCTTTATCAGAGGGTGGCCCAAGAGGAACAGAGTCTCTACAGGTGGAGTGGATGATGAAAAACATTCAGTAATTCCACAGGCCACTTATCCAAGGTGAATAGCAGTATGCTCAGCAGCTGGCTGCTGAAGCAGATGTCCAAATGGCAGAATATCTCCTTGGCTGTGTTTAGAACATCACAGCCAGCATGGAGCTCCTGGGTGGTGCAACATTGGTGGCTCTGAAACTCTGACTTTACAGACATCAGATACTTCTGATTGTTTGTAGCTGATATGCCCTTTTAATGGCATCCAAACTAATTTTCGTCTTACTGATCAAACAATGTGTGTGTTTTACAAATTAAAGCTTCATCATTATTTAAAAATATTTGCTAGATAAAAGTTCAGCTGAAATCCACTTGCCTTATCACATCAAATTTCATCATTGTGTTTATCAATAAAAAGAGCTGTCAGATTCCATGAATATAATTCAACCATTATGCATTTTTAATGTTTTCTAAAGAAATGGTTTTAAATTTTTTAAAGAACCTAGTTGTACAACATTCCTCATGAATGGTGACTCTGTTCATTTCCTCTGGTTGCTGAAACAAATGACCACAAACTGGGTGGTTTATAACAATCTATATTTATTCTCCTATAGTTCTGGAAGCCTGAAGTCTGAAATGGGTTTCTCTGGGCCGAAATCAAGGTGTTAGCAAGAGCCACACTACATCTGGAGGCTCTAGGGGAAAATCACTTCCCTGTCTTTTCCAGCTTCTGTGGGCTATCTTCATTGCTTAGCTCGTGGTCTTGAAGCACCTTGCCTTTTCTCTGCCTGCCTCCATTATCACGTCACTTTTTTCTTCTCTGTCTTCAAATAGCCCTCTGCCTACATTTTATTATTTTTATTTTACTTATTTTATTTTTTATGTAATCTCTACCTCCAGTGTGGGGCTTGAACTCATGACCCCAAAATCAAGAGTCACATGCTCTACTGACTGAGCTGGCCAGGGAACCCTTTCTGTTTACGTTTTGTAAGGACACTGGTGATTATATTTATGACCCAACCAAATAATCCAGGATAATCTCTCCATCTGAAAATCTATAATTCAGTCACACTTTTGAAATCCCTACAGGGACAGTTTGACATTCACAGGTCCCAGGGGTTAAGAACTGGTTATCTTGAGGACTATTATTCAGCTTACCACAGTGACTATCAAGACTTTGAAGAGATTATAATTTGTAACTTTTTAATTTTATTTTTTCAGTGTTCCAAGATTCATTGATTATGCACCACACCCAGTGCTCCATGCAATACGTGCCCTTCTTAATACTCACCACTAGGCTCACCAAACCCTCCACCCCCCTCACCTCCAAAACCCTCAGTTTGTTTCTGAGTCCAGAGTCTCTCATGCTTCATCTCCCCCTCCGATTTCCCCAAATTCACTTTTCCTTTCCTTCTCTTAATGTCCTCCATGTTTTTCCTTATGCTTTACATGTAATTTGAAACTTTTTTTTAAGGTAGGTTTGTTTGTATGTATGTATGTATTTATTTATTTGACAGAGAGAGAGAGCACAAGTAGGCAGAGAGAGAAGGGGAAGCAGGCTCCCTGCTGAGCAGAGAGCCCAATGCAGGGCTGGATCCCAGGACCCCGGGATCATGACCTGAGCCAAAGGCAGAGGCTTTAATCCACTGAGCCACCCAGGCGCCCCTAATTTGAAACTCTTGATGAAAAACTATGTGTAGCTTTTTCAAGCATAAAACCTGACTCTAAAGGTTATATTCATGTAGACAAGTTCAAATTTCTCATTCAAAAAGTTGAAAAGATTTTATCTCAGTTTTACACAAGTCCCTTATCTAATAATTCCTCTATTTGCATTTATTTTTAATGCTTTTATTTTATTATTATTATAAATAATAAATTTATAATTTTATAATGTATATATTTATAAATTATATTTATATGTATATATAATTTACATATTACAAATTTATTTTATAATAAATTTATAAGAATATATTTATTATAATTATTATTTCATTTAATGCTTTTATTATTTAAAAATAGTCCAATATGATGCCCACAAATTCCTTCTAAGTTATCTCAGGATGCCACAGAAATACATTTTCTCTCTGTGCTGTGATGAGGAAAAGGTTGGGAAATATAGCTCTACAAAGTTTAGGAAATGAATACAAAAGAGAAAATAAGGCCAGGGTGTTAAGTGAGCAAAGTCTGTATCTGTTATAATAAGAAGTCAAACACATACTGCCTAAAATCCACGAACCAAAAAAAAAAAAAAAGGTACTATAAACATTTAGCAATAACTATCAGGTATATCTAACTGTCAGAAGAAAAATGGTTGCTTCTGGCATGCAAAGATGGAGTAAAGAGAAGTAGGGCAGATGAGTACTTTCATTCATTATGGACATTTTGGTACTGGTTAATTTTTTTGTTTTAAAAATGTGCATCCTTTCTTTTTTTTTTTTTTTAAAAAGTCCAATTAAAAACGGTATCAGAACTTAACATTAATATACCACATTTTTTTCTGTGGTCTTTTCTCTAAATGACATTACTTCTCCTTTCCACTCTAGAGAGGGAAAAACACCGCTACTTTTTATTTCCTAATCATATTACCTATTTAATGACATATAATTACCCAATTATTTAGGCCTCTTCCAAAAAACAGTCCTGAAGATCATCTCTCTAGTACTTAGAGTGGTGGATGTGAAATGCTTAAAATAAATTCTCGGAGACTAAGTTAGGGAACAGAAGTTCTTTATCCTTTCCTTCCCGGTGGTGGCACTGGCAGGAAATTTAATAAGCTAGACCAGAGGCAGAGATGTTTAAAAAACCATCAAAAGACATCTGATGGAATGCACAACAGGGAATCTTTAATATGGTTGAAAGAGGAAGAAAAAAATAGGATTAAACTGAATAGTTTTCTGTTTCACAGCTCTTCTCTATGGGGATTTCCAAGTCAGTAAGTAGCCTCATTATCTATACATATATCACTACAGAAAAGCAGAACATTTATTTATCTTATGAATTTAGAAGCGATGTATTATTTTAGTGAATCTTTTATATTTCTGAATTATGATTACATAATGATCTATATTTATTAAAAACACTGAGTTTGTTTTATGGCTATCTACTCATTCAAGGAAATGACTCCACTTTTTCTATCATTATCAAGGGGAGATGTGGAGATGCAGTTTGGCACATGACTGAGATACAACAATTTCATGAGTATCACCGTTTCTCACCAACATTCTCCTATGGGCAACATGCAGAATAGGAGAAGCAGGAGACAACATAGTAAGGACTTGCCCTCTATGCAACTTTCAAAAGAGAATCTAGAGAGGAATTACTGATGAATGAGAACAAGATAATGCATGCTGCAGTTCAACTGCATTCTTCTGAGCCTGATGATTTTTAAAACTAAGAAGATTTATCAACTCTAATCAACTCTTAGGTAATTATCTGTAATGTGAGACAATACTGTTTTTTAAAGCATCTTAGTTATTTGAAATGATTGTTACTGTTGCGATATAAAAGTTAAATAATCTGCAAACGCAATTTAAAAATCATACTATGAATAAATGGAAGGATATGTCATAATTTAAATTCACAACTTGTTTCAACAAACTTCCTGATTCATTAATAGGGTGTTGGCAACAGGAAAGAATGAAGTCTTTCTCTTCCTCAAGTAATTGGAAACACCATTCATTTTTTTAAACTACTCATTCATTAGTACTTTGTCTCACAGATATTATTTGATATCTTTTTCCAGTTAATCCTGTTTGGTTACCTTTTGACTAAAAAATGCCCTGTTAGATCTAGGCAGTAACTGGCAATTTCTAACAGTGGCTCCTCTTTCCTTTTTCATGTGGGTGGCCTAGGATTTAGATAGGTACAGATGGGGGCCAATATTGAATGTGCGCAGCAGTTTAGTGTATAATTGTTGCCTGGTTTCTTGGCTAAACACTCAGGGCAGGACATAGAAATTTTTATGTCTCTGACATGTTCTCCAAAACTTCCTTGCTTTATTTTCTTGTGCGTAGGAGATGGAAGTAGGATAGACAAGGAAAAAAAAAAAAGACCACACACATTGCTGGTCTGTACACTTGCTTCATACTTTAGCAATTTCTAAACTACCTTTTATTGGATAGTGCTCATGCTGGGAGTTAGCAAAACTTACTGTAAAGTCATCAGGACATTGCATTTGCTGGTATTATTCTTATACTTTGGCCCAGGTTCACATTCTAGGTAGAAACGACTAAAACTTAAAAATTCATTACCTCTAAATAGAAATTAAATTTTAAAATTTCTCTTTTAGATCTTATTTATTTATTTATTTGAGAGAGAGAGAGTGCAACAGAGAGAACATGAATAGGGGTGGTGGTAGGGGCAGAGGGAGAGGGAGAAGTAACTCCTCGATGAGCAGGGAACCCAGGGCAGGGCTTGATCCTGGGACTTCAGGATCATGACCTGATACAAAGGTAGATGCTTAACTGACTGAGCCACCCAGGCGCCCCTCAAATTTTAAAGTCTTATTTATTGGTGGCACCAAACTGGTCAGTCAGTATACATCCACTGAATGCTTGCTATGTACCAGGCACTGTGCCAAGCACTAAATCTAAAAAGCCATCTCATTCCAACTTACCCCTATATACACAGTCCTTCCCAGACTCCTATCTTCTTCCTCCTTTAAAACCCCCAAGTTTCT
The DNA here is from genome assembly GCA_028646535.1 of Procyon lotor. NCBI lineage: Eukaryota > Metazoa > Chordata > Mammalia > Carnivora > Procyonidae > Procyon > Procyon lotor. The sequence goes on from CM053610.1 coordinate 68,043,484, forward strand.
GCAAAGGTTTAATCTGTAAATATATCTATCGATGTTATAGATTTCTAATGATATATATATCAACATCATGTACCTTGAAGGGAAATTCCACAGTAGTGTAGCATGAAAAAAAGGATTAAATACACACACCCACACACACACCAGAGAAAGTGACTTTTTCAGATATTAAGATGTATAAATACATAGAGAGATAGGCAATTGCCTTCTAGGCAGACTTGAAAGTGCTTTCCTGCCATGACCTTCCTTCCCTTTCCCCACGTTATCTGCCAAGTGAGGCTGTTTCTAGTGGCTCTGAGGAAGTGGCAAGCTCTTTTACAAAATGTTTGGGGGCTCAAAACTTAAGTTTAAATCACTATATAAAGAAATTCCATCTTAGAGGACACCATTTGAAAATAACACTAGGGAAGATAGCTTCTAGAGTGCTACTTCTCTAAGAGCCAGTCTCTGGGGAATTATAGACTTAACTGTTGAAGACAGGTAATTACTTTTTGGAAATTTCCTGAGGCAGCAAATGTACAACATCCTTTGGTATTATATCTCAATATTTAGTCACTCATAAGTCAAGATGTCATTCTTAAGTATTATGAAATGCTCTTGCTACAATTAAAACTCACTTCCTCTACCTTACCTTCTGTAAAGGTAGAAAATAACGGATCATCTTACTTACCAAAAACCTTGTATAAATTAAAGACTCTTCATTGCCCTTTATCTTTTTCAGGCTAAGCAACCTAAGGGGCCCAAATGTTTTGGTGGAATCTTATTTTGATGTTAACACTGCTCGATAAATTCTGTTTAATGCTGCTCTAATTTCTCTACATCACATAAAGGAGGCAGAGATTCTGATTAAGATTGTGTCTCCAAATGCTGTATTAAACCTTAGATATCTGGGTGTTAAACATTTTTTTTGTTTGTTTTATTTGGGGGAAATTAGTTTTATAGCTGAGAAGTCAGTCTTTTTGGATTTCACATAAGAAATATAGTACCCAGGATTGCTGCCCTCTAACCTGAGAAATCACTGGCCTTTTCAATGTTACTTATCTAACAACGTTTCCATATGAATATGTGGCACTAAACAATTAAAGTTTGTTTAGAGATAATCATTAAAAAATTCTCACTTTACCTTGATTAGTGTTGTCCAAAGACTCAAACTCCTAGAATTACTTGGTTTATTGGAGACCCCTAAAAGAGGGCTGACAATTCATCTGTCCTGACGCAGGTTTACTGAGTCATGAAGGGAAGTCTGAGATACGCCCATTGAGTCTTAGCAGGTGTTGGCAATACTAGGTGTGATTTAGCGGGCGCTGGGCTTAGCCTCTCGCCGTTCCCACGCCACTGCCAACATTCTTTTAACATTCTCCTTCCTTCTGGATTTCAAGAGTATTAAAGGTAAGGCTCTCGAGGGGTAACATCCATTTCCACTTTGATCAGAAAAGTAAATGCCTATCACAGCAGAAATCTCTACAGGAATAGGTACTGGGGGTGGTGGTTCTAGTGGCGGAGCCTTCACCTGGCACTTTTTTCGACGCCCTAAATTCCTTCTTCTGTTAGCGGGCTCCAAACATGCCACTGCTTAGTCCTTAGTGCATCTTCACAATCCGTAGACCAGGTGTAGTGAGTAGAATTTGTATCTGAGAAGGGCCTGGGCTCTCTCAGGTAGTTGCCCTGGGGAGTTCTGGCTCTATCTACCGCTTAGGTATTTATCTTCAATCCCTGATAAGGCGGAGTATTTTTATGGACTACAAAAAGTACCGCTCGTGCTTCAGGGTCTCTGCCTTGCGGAAGTACCTGCAGAAGGCTAGAAATTTTACTGGTGAAACACCCCCGCCCCACCTCAGTAGGCGCGGCCCCCACAGGCAGATCCCAGGATCCCACTCAGCGTCCACCACCGCGCGGACCACTCGGGCCGCAGACGCCCCGCCCCCTGCCACCTCAGCGCGTCTCATTGGCCAGGCCCTGCGTCCGCCTCGGTTTCTGACTGGTAGTTGTTCCTGTCTGTATGAGTCGCGGGGACATTTCCGCATTGAGGGGGGCTGCTCCAAATGGAGGGGGAGGGGGAGGGGAGGTGTTTGGGAGAAAGTGGGGGCTTGGAGTGTCAGAAGCCGGCAGCCAGGTGGGCGCAAGGGGTCAGCAGCTGGGCTGTGACCGCTGGCAAGGAGTTCAAGTTGTGCATGTGTGAGGGGAGAAGGGTGAGAGAGAAAAGTGCCTCAGAGGTGACATTCTCTCAGCCTGCGAGCCTTCTTCCCGGGGCGCCATAAACGCCCCCAATTTCTCAGCTGCTAAAAGAAGCGGAAGGTGGGTCTCGGTGGCAGATTGGAGAGAGGCGGGGACGGGCTTTCCAAGAAGACTGCGTGTTTCTCTCTGGGAGATGTATAAAGCTCCTCTCCGCGACCCGCTGTGTGGCCCGGAAGGCCGAATTTGGGGTTCAGGCCCATCCCACACTCCTGTCCCTCCGGCTCGGGGCGGCACACGGGTTCTCCCCTCGGGGATGGACCCTTAATGTTTGCTGCGGGGGAGGGGCAATGTGGCCTTCGGCCCCTTCCGAGAACAAGCCACGCAGGATTTCGTCTCTCGCTGCTGGAAGGGGGCGAGCTGGAGGCCCCGGCCCGCCAGCGGGCGCGCGGAATTCTTGCAGCCTCCTAGTCCCGGGGTGTTTACAGGCTAGGAAAAATGGTGGCGTTGCCCCTCTTTGCCGGCCTCACCCGCCTCTCTCACGCAGCTTGGGCTGTGGCAGCTGCTGACCGAGGTTTCCTGGGGAACTGCCCGAGGCTGGACGGCAGCGAGGGGGAGGGGATGGGGGGGGTGCTGCGGGCCCAGCGTCTACTGCCGTCCAGCCCGGGAGGGCGTGGAGACCCGGGGGGCGGTGAAATACCCGTTGTAGATCCTCCTCTTTCATTGATGAAATTTAAGTTCGTGTGATTTTACCTTTTCCGGGAGTCTCCAGTTAGCCTTGGTTTGTGTCTGGAGCGCAGTGTAGACTGGAGTTCCAAGCCGACTCAGTCACACTAAGTTCCTTTCTTTTTGGAAGTGGGGGAGGTTTTCTTGTTTGTGTTGTTTTTGTTTGGTTTGGTTTTGTTTTTTTGGTTTGGTTTTTGTTTGTTTTTATGCAGTTTTAATAGCTTTGAATAATTACTCACTTAAGTGACTAAATATAGGAAGGGAAGAAAGAACACGTCGGTTGTTAAAGCAGGGGAGGAAGAGAAAGACCTGCCCTATAGCGTGGCTTCGCTAGAAATTAATATATATATATATATACACACATCAGAGTATTTTAATAAATCCCTAAAATGTCGAGATATGTACAAGGTAAGACACGTTTTTTTTTTTTTTTCCTCCCGGGGTGCTTCAGTCGGGAGGTGGGTGTTTTGGAAGTGGAAATGTTCATTTGAGATACCATTTGCGAAACGTTTTTCCTTAAATTGACATTTGAGCTGCTTTGAGCTGCTGGGTTGGCATTTCAGATACGTATAATTTATACCCCTGTGTTCTGCTGGGTTTAGTTCTGACTCCCTAAAATCAGGTTAGTAGTACTCTGGCTCGATGGGCTAGTGGTGGTAAATGATGATGAAACAGGATTTTGCCTCCTGATTAACCCGTTCTCTTTTACTGGTGGAAGTCAAGGTAACCATGTGTGTGTGGATGGGAAGGGGAACTGGGAGGGCTGAGGGAAGGTAGGTAGGTTTTGCCAGGACTGTTGGGGAAGCTTTAGTGTTCTCTGCTTCTACTTCGTTTGTGTGTACGTGGTTGGAGTCTCAGATTCAGTTATTGCGAAACAGGGAGTATCTTGTAGAAGCTGGAGGTCATTTCAGCAAGAGAAATGACTTTGCTGCATTGCTGTTTGTTTTCTTCTTCTTCGAAATCTAGAAAGATTATTAAGAATTCTTTGAATCTTGAAAATTGCCCTCTAAATTTTACATGTCTATTGAAAAAGGGTTAGCGAATGCCTCTGAACTGAGTTAAGCATTAACATTGCTTGTATGTTGCGTGTGTTGGTTGTACACACTGCAATTGGTGCTACCTTAAACCTATCACTCACTGGTATTTAGCATAGGATTTGCCTTCTTGTATGCAAGTTAACCCTTCTCTTGCAGAACCCAGAGTGTAAAAGCTTCAGCTATCTTGCTGACCACACAGCTAGTGAAAGTTCACAGCCTCTTAATGTGATTCTCAACAGATATACTTAAAAAAAAAAAAAGTCAGTTATGGCCATTATTAGACCCTTGGAATAAAAATGCCCTAGTAAGTTTTATATCGTTTTATTAACTCTTCTTTGAGTTTTGTATGATAGATTGAGTATTTGACTGCCTGTCTTAATATGGAAACAGATGAGACACTTACTTATGCCTGCCTTCTTTAGCACTACACTCAGAAATGTCACTTGTCATTAGACTTTCAAATTCATGTTATAACTTATATGTAGTGAGAGAGGTTTTTTATATTCTGATTGAAGAAATGCCTTAGTCAAGAATGAAAAAACGAGGTTACTGTTAATTTGCTGGTTTTGTAACAGCAACAACAAAATTACCAGAAAGCTTCTTTTGGCAAGAATATGCTAGGGAAAAGTGAACAAGTCACTTGGTAGTTTTCCTTTTAAATTAGCAGTTTTGCGCAAAAAGATGATACCACTCCCCTCCAAATTTAACATGATTATGTTCTTGTTTATCATTGTTTAAATTTTGTACTTAGGTGTAAACTTTCTACATGTTCAATTAACTCTGCTGCTGTTGATAACCCTAATTGATAGCCCTAATTGGCTAATGATTCAGCTGTCGCCACAGATCAGATTACAAGTGTAAGGTTTGGGGTTTTTTTCTTGGAAATTTTTTGTACCAAATTGTTTAATATTCACTATATCACTTACTGATATTTCTAATCATTGACACTTAACTCATGCCATAGAAGAAAGATTTAACAAATATTAGGCCTCTGTTTTCACATGTTGTTTGATTAAAGCTTCGCAAAACCCCTAAGAAGTAGATTTTTATCATGACCTTACAGCTGAGGAAATCTAAGTATCTTGTCCAAAGTTCACAGCTCGTAAGCACTGAAATTCATATATATATGTGTCTAAAACCCTTGTCATTTCTAAAAAAATAAATAAAAAAATAAAACCCTTGTCATTTCTAATACCTTTTGTTGCTTTTCACATTAAAACTTCTGCAAATGGCTTATTTCTCCAACTAGACTCAATTACCTGTGGGCAAAGATAATATTATATCTCTAGGGGAAATACAGTGTCTTGAAGTGGTGGATGCTCCAAAAGAATTTGACACAGATAACAAATGAGAAACTCAGCATTTTCCAAGTATTGTTTTGATTAGCCTACATTTTTTATTTTCAGTTGTAGTGTTTTTTTTATAACACCACTTAGATTACACAAATGTTATAAAGATAGAAGCATTTGGATTTAGGTTTGCATCCTGCTAACGGGTTATCTTACATAACTTTTCTGAACCTGTTTCTATTTATTTAAATATTGGATACTAATACTTTGCCACAGGGTTATTGAGAAGCTGAAATGAAATGAATTATATGAATGTCCTAGTCACATACTAGATGGCCAGTGAGTTTTCCTTTTCTTTCTTAAAATGATAGTGACCATAGAGATAGCATTGCCACCATAAGTATAACCACAGGTCATCAACAGAAGTAAATAGAAACAAGGCAGATATGACAGTTCTTTATTTTCCTATTCTAAGTTTGGTGTTTAGTCCCCTGGCACTTGGGAGTGGATATATTTAAAAAAAAAAAAAAAAAAAAAAAAAACGGGTAGGAGGAGGGGAAGCTTGAATGGTGATGTGAATACATAGTTGGTGACCATTTTTATTTCAGTCCAGTCAACAAAAACAAGAGTGTTTACAAGGTGCAATACACGGTATCAAAATTTCATGGGTATCCGTTATAGTGGGCACTTGAAATTCAGAACATCTAGGTATTATACCTGTGTGTTGTGTGCATGTGTCTTTGATTGCCTGGACAAGATTTGGGGTTGCTATACTTGGCTTGAATCTCTTCTCCCAAAGCTAGGCAATGTGCTTTGTAGGTAAGCTGGGTGTCTCCATTCTCAAGCACTGGGACCAATAAGTCATTAAGGTAGAAATGTTCAATTAATAAAAATGCTTAGTGTTGATAGGCAGGGGCACTCACAGTATGTATTCCTTGGCCAAAAGAAGGTTTAGCTTTCTTTGGGCATCTCCCAAGTCTGTGTTCCTCAGGCTCTTAAATATCTTTCTTATAGGAAGACTCTTCTTTCCTGGATCTGGTATATAATTGCCTACCTGTTGTATTCTGACCTCAGGTCACCTTCTGCTTACACCTGTGAAATTACTTCCCATTTGCTAGTTTTCTCCACTCCAGGGGTTGTTGCAGGGCCCCAATTATTCTAAATAAATGTGAGTACTAGCCGAGTGAGAAGGGACTCCCTGTCACAGTTGGAGGTACTAGGGGTCTTCAGCTGATGTGACTTTTTGCTAGCTCTATCAACAGGTGCCATTTGGGATTCTGCTTTTCATAAAAGTTCTGAGAGCTGTGGGATAATCTCTCTCCACATGATTTGAAATTTATAAATGTTGTAGGAAATATTGTTATCTAGGCAGCTACGATCATGTTATGTGCTTATACTGTAATATTAGAGAATTTTTTGAACTGTTTTTAATAGGACATTATCTAAATTATATAAAAAGTCCCTTAATATTCAATAAATTGAGGTACTTTCTTATATTTCAGGGGAAGGCATTTGAGTATCTCTGCATCACTTAAAAAATATTTGAACTTTAAAAAAAAAATATTTGAGGCCCACTGAATTTCCCATTTGTTCGAATTCTCTTTTTATGACTTTTTTTTTTTTTTTTTTTTTGTGATTCCTTCTTGGTAAATGGCAGCTAGCCAAGGAGGATTAGCTGAGCTAATTTTAACTGGAGGGGTCTCAGATGAATGTAGGGATGAGATGCATTCTGGGGCCTGGTTATGGAGGTTGGGCCTTGGCTTGCTTCTCAAATCCTCAAACTAAATATGGCTTATTGCTGATTATTTAGATGACTAGGATGCTTTTAGCCCAGGGGGATTGTGACATGTAGAGCGGGCAAAGCAGTGACTAAAGCACACTTACCATTTTTTAAAGACATGGTTTGGGATTCACTATGTTGCTATAGGCAGGGGGACTTAGTTAAATTAGAATCACAGTTATAAACGGAAAATTAAAAGAAACTGAGAATAGTTGAGCTGATGAAAACTTTGTTTTCCACCATGGACTTTAATCTCTATGGTTAAATTGCCTTTGTTCTTGATAACTGGGTGTTTCTTCTGGTAAGATTGTTTTCATTTGTGAAAGCCTACTGAGAAAAGAAATTGATAGGGAACATCAGAGAAATAAGGAATCTTAACTGGTATACTTCTTGGAAGTGCCATTTTAATATTCTGAAGATAAATTGAAAAGTAACTATGAGGAAATTAAAATGTTAAGTTTGAACAGTAGGTGTTTTCTTGTGATATTGCTACACAGAGACCTTTCTCTGTGTATGTGTGTTATTTTTTTTTCATAGAAAATTGTAATATTTATGAGTTGTAGTAACTTTAAAATAATAGGATACTTGTATAAAGAACATTAGTTGGTCTAATAACAAAAATGCTCTAGATAAAAGAATACTATACTGTGGTTTTCTCTTTTCCACCAAATTGTATTTGGCACTTTTATGTTTAAGTGCGGGTACTAGGAGTTCTCGGAAAGTCAGATATAACCATTATTGAAAAGTTAATGTAAATAAATATTTGAACATCAAACGAATCTGGATTATCTGTAAAAAATTAATAATTAAGAGTTGACTGTACTGTTTCCATGTGATTTCTCTTGATATCCAGAATTTATGCCAGTGGAGAAAGTCCCAGCATTATTAGAATAAAATTTGAGGGAAATCCTCTGACGATTTGGGATTTAGTGAATGAGGAAGTGTTATTCACTTTACCACCATTTTGATTGCTTGGAATCTCTTTAGAAGATTAACTTTTTCTAAAGACTTGTATCCTTTTGACATGGCCTGTGTTTTCTAAACTATCATATTTTGAACTTAGTATAATAGTGTTTGCATTGTGGACATCTTCGTCTTGGATGATTTGGTAGATAGTTCCAGGCACAATGACAATTAATTGAAGCCATATGTCTTAGGCCTCTAAAATTCTTCCACGAGGCATGCATTTTTCTATTAATAACTTTTAAATTCTTTGAATGTTGGCTTGCCAAGCTATCAAAAGAAAATTAAACTTTATGTGTTTGATAGGGCTTAAGTGTGAGAAAGGGGATAATACCCCATTTGAAAGCTGTTTCCCAGTAATTAGTTATGCAGACCTCTCCTTTAGTTTGTTGCAAAGTAATTGTTTAGGGCTCAATTGCTGCCTCTGCCAAAAGTCCCACTGTTTATTTTTCTGTTATTGCCAAATGAAATCAATTGTGCCCCCAAACCATTTTGACAATTAAGGGTTATTTTTGAGAACCAAGGAGAAAACGGCTATGTTGTCTTAGTTAACTTACATAAACAACAAAATGTTTTGTTTTCCAAAACATTTCTAGATATTTGTTAATTTTTCCTATGCAAATCAAGAGAGTTCCCCATTTCTCTGTGATTTCACTTGTATCTTTAAAAAAAGAATTATTCATTGTATTCATGTACATGAGATAGTCATATTATGCTTAGTCCACTTTTTAATAGTCACCAAAGTGTAGAAAATACTATTCTAGAGGACATTCCTTTTAACAATAATTCCATTGCTCCTTGGCCACAAAGGCCTGCAGACAAGTTGGAGTTTGCTTTCCTCTGATTGCTGCCCTGGCAAAGGCTGATGTGATGTCTCATTTATGTTTAAACCCTGCCTAGAATTTTAAAACTTCCAAAGAGTGCAGGAAAATGGAATAACACAGTTCTATGCACTGTTTTAGGTTCACTTATGCCAGTGATAAAATGCTTGGCCTTGGTAATAAAATATTTAGAATGTGCATAAAAACTTTCTTCGATTTTTTTATTGCCCAGAAAACAAACAGTATAGAGGGAAAAGGTGAAGAGCATAAAAGGATGCTTATTCTGGTATGTAGTTTTAACCTCACATTATAGACATAGTTTGATTTTTGCCTATTTTCATTCAAGCATACTCCCGGAGGTGACAAACCATGTAAAAGCACTGTAACCAAAAAAGGGGAGACCTTCCTACAGGAAGGAGAAGCAGGGCACCAGGGTTTGGATTCCAGCTTGGCACTGCTACTGTGTCCTTAGGCAAGTCAGCATCTCCAGGGCCCTGTTTCATCTCAAGATAAGGAAAGAGGACTCACTGACCTTAAAGCTTTTCTAAGCTTAGAATTCTAGTTTTATCTAAATGTACATATATCAAATTACAGGGCAAGCCTGCCAAATAATTTTTTGTGCTTGATGATGATGAGTTTATATTGTATCTCTCTTTTTTTTTTTTCTCTCTCAACAAATGAGTGTTCTAGGTCCCTTGGCGCATGCCTCCTTTTTTCTGTTAAACTTAATGCAAGGTAATATTATTTAACCAGTTGACACATCTCTTCTGAAAGTTCTGTTTTCCAGAAGTGATATTTTTTTCCCTTAAGATTTTAAGAGCTACTCTGTTGTATGAGAGCAGAGTTAATCTTTATTAATGAGAAATCTGGTTTATGTATAAATTCTAACAGTTAAAAACAGTTTTTTAAGTTAGCAAAAATCTTGATTAGCAAGTAGCTCTGCATATTCAGTGCTGGAACAGTTCTCAGAAAACTGGTACCTTTTATCTTTATCAGAAAGCATTTATTAAGCATTCATATGTATGTAAAACTGAGTCATTTAAAAATCTGTAAATGTGTCTGGGTGGCTCAGTGGGTTAAGGGGCTGACTCTTGATTTCAGCTCAGGTCATGATCTCAGGGTCATGATTTCCGGGTTCTGAGATCTGGGCCTTGCTTTAGGCTCCACGCTCAGCGGGGAATCTGCTTGAGATTACAACACCTCCCTCCATCATGCTTTCTCTCTCTAAAAACAAATCTTTAAAAAAAAAACAACAACTATGTAAATGTAAATAATCATACTATAGTTTGCGGTCTAAAATAATCAACTAATTGATTTAAAATCAACTGATTAATTGATTTTTCTTGTGATTGAATGACCTGGACTATATTCTTCCTAAATTAAGCTAAATCTAAATACATGAATTGCCCAATTTTATTTGATCTTTAAAGTTAGTGAAAACATTATGCTAACATTTATATAAGATAATAAAAATTGATATACAATATAATAAAAATTGAAAAGAAATTTAGAGGTCATTTTGTCTAGATTGGCTATCAGTTTGAAATTTCTTTGATAACATACCTGATAATTGACTGATAAATCAGCCTCTTTTTAAAAAGCCTTGGGGACTTTAAGTACTCAAGACACAGTCCATATTTTGTTTAGCCGTGCTTTCCAATGACTATAATTCCTGGCTCTTGAATACTTTTTGTTTGTCCTTATCAGACCCTACCTTTTTAAGTTAAGAAGGTAGACTGTACTCTACCTTCTTAATGTATTTCTACCACATAGCAGTATCATAGTGGGCTTTTACTCATTTATTTAATAAACATTACTTAAATATTTACTATGTTTCAGGCTCTGTGTTAGGCAGTGGGAATATAGCCTGAGCAAAATAGACATGATATATTCCTACAGAGATTATAACTTGTTCAAAAAGATAGACATTGAATAAACTTTAAAAAGCATGATGTTATAAAGGTGAAGTGGAAGAATCTACCATGTGAGCATGTAGTGGGCAACCATGTTTAGTTTAGAAAGATATCCCAGAGATTACATTTAAACTGAAATCTGACAAATGATATGTATTAGTGGCTGCTCAAGCCACTAAGATGAAAATATAAGTCTTGATCTCTTATTTACATATTATCAGGTGTCTGCACTGTGTCAGGTGTGAGGTAGGTGTTGGGAAAAAATTTTTCATATCTAGTGCCTTTAAAGTGTTGCACAGACATCTAAGCAAAGAGTTAAACTTTAGGGGCTGTTTGGTATAGTATAGAGGCAAGAGTGATTAAAACCCTTACATTAAAGGAGTTGTGATAGAAAGGAAGGCCTTTTTGCATGTTCAGAAGCTACCACCTAGAACACAGAACACCACCCCCAAAATAGCAGAAGCTACTCAAAATCGCGGAGTTTGAGCCTTTGGGGATTGAGGTATTAGGGAGGTTTCTTGGAGTCTGGGATGAATTCTCATGATTTTGAAATTCATGCTGGGCCACTAATTTCTAATTTTTTCCTCCTCATTTCTGCATACCCTGCTCTAAATATGTTGAACAACACTTGAGATGTGTGTTTTGGAACAATCTTACAATAAATAGGATGCTTTTAATTTCATGGAACAGAATACAAACACGGTTGGCTTAAAAAATGAGGGACTTACATCACATGAATCTTGAAGTGGGATGTTCCAGAGTTGGCTAATTGAATATAAAGACTGTATCTGTCTTTCCTTCCTTCTCCTCTGCTTTCTTAAGCCTATCTTTCCCATTCTTAGGTTAGCTCCCCTTAAGGTCACTAAAGCAGAAGAAACTGGAGGTGAGGGGTTGGCCCATATGTTCAGGGGTGGAAAAGATACTGTTTCTTAACATGTGTCTCTTTTTTCAGTCAGGAGCACCTTTCTCCTAAGTCCTTTGGCAAACTATACCCTTGTAGCTCATTGGTCAGAATCATATTACGTATCATGCTTAAACCAATCTCTGGCTTTAGACCAATCTGGGCCTGGTGCCATCTCTGAAGCACATGGCCTTGGGGCAGACAATAGGTGACAGAATAGCATTGTGTAGGGAAAAGAACGATGTGCATGGTTGCTACACATGTATTAAGTGGAATATAATCTATATCAGAGCTACTCAAAGCAATATAGGTAGCATTCACTTACTAGAAATGCATATTGCCCCCACCCCACCTACCCCCAGAGTCAGAATCCTGGGAGCTTGCCCAGGAATCTATGTTTTAACAAGCCCTCCAGGTGATTTGTATGCATATTAAAGTTTTAGAAGCACTATTGAGATATCACAAATGAAATAAATTGCAGCTTTTAGGCATTCTGCTCTAGCCCTTTCATTGACTTTGGCTACGCAAAAAGTTACTTCAACTTGGCTTTTAAGACCGATCTGGCTTAGGAATTTGTATTTGTTTTTCTTCAAATGCAGATTCCATCAGTGAAGAAAAGAAGTGATATAATTGGGGTTGCAGTTTAGGGAGACCAGTCTATTCTGCTTGGTACCACCAGATTAGAATGACATATGGCCAGACTGGTTAGAAACCTGTTGTCAAGACCAGTAGATCGAAACGAGGAGGTTAAAGTAGCAGCAGTGGGAATGAAAAGCAATGAATGGAATTGTGGCAATTGAAGTATATAGTATTGGATTGATGTTACATGAGGGGAAAGAAGGAAAGAGACAATGTGCTGAGGTTTATAGGTCACCTAGCACTGACTAGGAGAATGTTCATATTGTGGGGAACAGGGAGGTGTATTTGGTTTAGATGATTTGGACATGTTGAGTTTGAGGTACCCAACCTGAGTGTCCAGGTGGAAAAAGTCTAGAAGGCTGTAGGGTATGTGATCCTGGAGCTCAGGAAAAAAGATGAGAATGCAAGGCACATAATTGGGGATTATCAGTAATTATCAGTAATGAGACAGGTAAGGTCATAATTGAGGTGAAAAGTGGTCTGGGAACAGAATCTTAGGAAACTCAGTGAGTAGGAGAAGAAAGAGTCAGTTATGGAAATTGAGGCCTCGTCACAGAGGTAGGAGAAGATGTAGAGTAATATCGGGTAATGGAATCCACAGAAGAAAACCTTTTCTAGGAGGAATAGTCACAAATATCTGACTTTATTGACTACAGTGAGAACCTAGAGGAGGATGGTTAACTTTAAGATTTTATTTATTTATTTGACAGAGGGAGAGAGATCACAAGTAGGCAGAGGCAGGTAGAGAGAGAGAAGGAAGCAGGCTCCCTACTGAGCAGAGAGCCCGATGATGTGGGGCTCAATCCCAGGACCCTGAGATCATGACCTGAGCCGAAGTTAGAGGCTTTAACCCACTGAGCCACCAAGGCACCCCAAGGATGGTTAACTTTAATTGTCATAAATCTAGTCAGTATATGTCCTCAACTTTATCTATGGATATTTCCAGTTACCAGTACATTCTTAGAGTTTTAAACTTAGAGTAGTCCCCTCTTATATACTGTTTCACTTATCTCAACTAAGTCTAGAAGCAGATGATCCTCCTCCTAACATACTGTCAGAAGGTCAATACAGACATCATACCAGAGAGATATTTCAGGTTTAGTTCTGGACCACAGTAATAAAGCAAATATTGCAATAAAGGGAGAGTCAAATGAGGTTTTTTTTCTTGTTTCCTGGTACATTTGAAATTATGTTTGTACTATACTAGAGTCTATTAAGTGTGCCATAACATGTCTAAAAAATATACATACCTGAATTAAAAATGTTTTATTGCTAAAAAAAAGTGCTAACCATCATCAGTGAGTCATAATCACTGGTTATAGAGCACCATAACAAAGATAATAATGAAAAAGTTTGAAATATTGTGAGAGTACCAAAATGTGACACAGAGACACAAATGAGCAAATGTCATTGAAAAAAATGGTGCTGATAGACTCGCTCAATGCAGGGTTACCACAGACCTTCATTTTGTAAAAAAAAAAAAAAAGGGGGGGGGCAATATCTGCAAAGTGCAAGAAAAGCAAAGTGCAATAAAACGAGGTATGCCTGCAATAGCCTAATGCTATGTCACAACGCCTCTATCATTTACCTCACTTCATCTCATCATGTAGGCATTTTACCTTCTCCCAAAGTCAAAAGAAGGCGGAGTACAGTACAATATTTTGAGACCACATTCGCATATTGTTATACTACAATTATCCTATTTTATTGTTAATCTCCTATTATGCCTAATTTATAAATTAAACTTTATCATAGCTATGTAAGTAAAGGAAAAAACATAGTATATATGGGGTTTGGTACTATCTGCAGTTTCAGGCTGTCCATTGGGAGTATTGGAACACATCCGTTGCCGATGAGTGGGGACTCTACCATACTTGGCTCACAAGTCATTTCCTAGTTTAAGGTTAAGTGAGCTCTCTAATACCCTGACTTTGAGTTCCTCTCAATGTGCGTTTCCAAAGAAGGTTGGGACTGATAGATCTAATGAGTGGGAAGGTGGCCTGGGGAGAGCTCCTAACTTTTTCGTTGCTATTGGTATTTTTTCTATAGTCTTTACATGGCCTGTGCATTGTGAAGCTAGCTTTCTCCTTTAGAATGTGAAGTTGTAGGGCATGTGGGTGGCTCAGTCATTTAAGCATCTGTCTTCAGCTCAGGTCATGATCCTAGGGTTCTGGGATCGAACCCTGTGTGGGTCTCCCTGTCCAGTGGGGAGTCTGCTTCTTTCTCTCCCTCTGCCTGCTGCTTCCCCTACTTGTGATCTCTCTGTCAAATAAATAAATAAATAAAATCTTAAAAAAAAAAAAAGAATGTGAGGTTGTTTTGTTTGTGCCAGTATCAGGATGTCAGGGAAATGTATTATATATACCTCTTAGTTGATGAAATGGATGAAATGAAATACCTGAATTAAATGTAAACAATCACTTGTTAGATTATCTCCTACCTCTTGATTCTATTGCTTTCTCCTTCCTTCCTTCCTTCCTTCCTTCCTTCCTTCCTTCCTTCCTTCCTTCCTTCCTTCTTTCTTTTTCTTTCTTTTTTTTCTTTTTTTGTCTCCAGTTGGATAGGGAAAGTCCACGATGTTGAAATTTTAGTTCTTGTGAACAAGGAAGTATTAGGAAATGGAGGTGGCATAAAAACTTCTTTAAAAAAAAAAAAAAAAGTTACTGCCTGTTCTATCCCAAATTGACTAAGTTATAATTAAGTCAACCAGGACAATTCTAGTAAGCCCATGTGGAAGTGAGTTTGCAGTCCATTCCATTGGGTCTAAGAAGACATTCTGATAAAAATGCTTTCAGAGTGTTATTTTTGGATTTTGTGCCAAAGATTAAAGAGAGTCAGACTAGGAGGAAAAATGAGTAGGGTATTTCCACCTCACTGTGGTGGGATGGCACTCAGATAAATTGGCTTTGCTTCTGAGCACCAGCATTTGCTGGTTCTATGACCTTGGATAACTTATTTAACTATTTCAGCCTCCGTTTCCTCATCTGTAAAATGTTGAGGGTAGATAAAATGCTCCCTCTCATCTCTAAAAATATTTTGAGTTATGGCCAAGGTAATGAAATGGTTTTTCTTTTTTTTAAATCTTGTAGCTCTTCTTTTATTTTATTTTTCTTTTTAATTAATTAGCTTGTGGGTGCACACAAGCAGGGGTTGGGGGAGTCCACCTTAGTAAGCGGTAAAGAGAGAATCCTAAGCAGGCTCTATGCTCAGTGCGGAGCCTGACATGGGTGGGGCTCAATCTCACGAGCCTGAGATCATGACCTGAGCCAAAACCAAAAGTTGGTTGCTTAATCGACCAAGCCACCCAGCCACCCTGGTAATGAAATGTTTGATTCCTAATCCACTCTGTCCTAAGTTGAGAATGAGCAATTCTCTTTTGTAGGAAGTGAGAAGGGGTAAAACATTTTGGGAGGTTAGGAATCTTGCATTATTCAAGGGGTTCTTTAATTGATTTTCCGTCAACTACACACAACTGTCGTAACTGTGTTTCTGTCAGAAACACAACTGTCATTGCCAGAAGTGCAACCTGAGAATGTTAAGACCAAGAAAGCTTTTAAGATCTGTACTTTTCCTGCCACAAATTCCAGATCTTTATTAGAAATTCAGGATGGGGGTGCCTGGGTGGCTCAATGGGTTAAAGCCTCTGCCTTCAGCTCAGGTCATGATCTCAGGGTCCTGAGGTCGAGCCCTGCATCGGGCGCTCTGCTCAGCGGGGAGCCTGCTTCCCCCTCTCTCTCTGCCTGCCTCTCTGCCTACTTGTGATATCTCTCTCTCTCTCTCTCTCTCTCTCTCAAATAAATAAATAAATAAAATCTTAAAAAAAAAATTCAGGATGGATAAGGAGGTCACTGCTAAGGGAGATGGGAGATGGTTTCTAGCTCTGTGCCTCCCAATCAGAGTCGGGAGTTTAAGATAGACACCCTTCTTGATTAAGCATAAATTGTTATTCTTGTGTATGCTTTAATCCTGAAAAGCCCTTCTTACGAGGTGGGATCAGGAAAGAGACAAACCATAAGAGACTCCTAAACTCACACAACAAACTGAGGATTGCTGGGGGGTAGGTGGAGTAGGGATAAGGTGGCTGGGTTATAGACATTGGGGAGGGTATGTGCTATGGTAAGTGCTGTGAAATGTGTAAGCCTGATGATTCACAGACATGTACCCATGGAGCAAATAATACATTATATGTTAATAATAATAAAAAAAAATCCTTAAAAGTCCTTCTTTATTCTTCAGTCCCTGAAAAATAAAGCTTCATAGTAGCACTGCCGGGAGGAAAGGGAAGGAAACAGCAGTGGGATAGGGTAGAAGAGTTGATAGGCTCTTTATAACATTCTTTGTTGTATTAGCTGTTCATATCTGTAGAGTGGCTGGGAGGAATAAAAATTGTTCTATATTTGCATTTGGTACTATATCAAAGAAATGGGAAGAGTAAAAGGGATATTTGCTACAACTTGAGTTTGAATCTATGTCTGGGTTTTTTTGAATCTATATCCTAAGGTTGAACCTGCTGCAGCTGCAAATACCACATGTAGCATTAAATGTGTCTTTCAGCCAGCCTTTCTTAGCTTGGCTTGATAGGGAGGATTGTGAGATGGATTTTGTGTGTTTTGACCGTAAGTCATGTAGAATGATAGGCAGTTGTTCCGTAGACAAAGTCTCTAAAGCTTGGTAGGGTTTTTGTTCAATTTTTGTTTTTGTTTTTTGACTGTTCTCATGTAGACAAATCTCAAACAGCTACTACAATTATCTTTCAACTTTCCAGTCACATTTATTGTTACCTCATCTTGGCATTTGCCCAGAATATAAATTAAATGTTCCCATCACTAATTTTTAGGAACGTGACTGGGAATGCTGGCTTTCAGAATCTAACTTCAACAAAGCAGCAAGTCTGTAGATGTCTTTGAGTCCAATAAAAACTTTTTATTTTTTTATTTTTTATTTTTTTTAAAGATTTTATTTATTTATTTGACAGTGAGAGAGATCACAAGTAAGCAGAGAGGCAGGCAGAGAGGGGGAAGCAGGCTCCCTGCTGAGCGGAGAGCCCGATGCGGGGCTCGATCCCAGAACCCTGGGATCATGACCCGAGCCGAAGGCAGAGGCTTTAACCCACTGAGCCACCCAGGTGCCCCCAATAAAAACTTTAAAAAAAAATCATTATAAAGTTCTTGATCTATTTTAATCCATCTGTGACACAGAATCAAAAAATTCGTGTTTCTTAATTTAAACGTTTTATATTTAGTAGATTTTTCTTCTAAATTATTTCTTAAATATGGGAGTTGGCTTAAAGATTGGGGGAAAGATATCCCAGGTATACATAGGGCAGCTGCGGGGAGGTGTACTTAAACTGACAAATTTTAAATTACAATTAAGTCAGCTAAGGGATGAACCTGTATAGTTGATGTCACATTAATTCTAGTTTAAAATGTTCTGCAGGACTTTTTAGTTATTTATCTATCATAGTTAGGAAGAGGTGCTCATCCATTGTTAGGAATTTTTACAAATGATAAGTTGCTACTTACTAGTGGAAACTTACATTTAGGTTGGTTATAGAACACACAGGTATGTTTCTTAGCTAAAAGAAGTTATTTATGGACCACTGTTGGGTCACTTAAAAGTTTTACTAGAGTCATAAACTTAGTTGTGTTGTGGTTTATGCCTATAAAAAGAGCATAGTTAGAAAATGGCTGTTTTAGAGTTAGATTGTATGCTCTCACTAAATTTACTTTTTTTTCCTCTTAGATTTCAGCGTAACAGAAAATGGATTTTAAAAGGTTTTTGAAGAATGATGTTAAATATCTCATTTGTTAACATTTTTCAGTATTTGGGAGAAGGAGAGGCTATCTACATTAAATAAACTGCTTTAAGAGTTACATAATTTTCTAATTTCTGCTCTCATGAGTATCTTAAAAGTATTGTATTGGCTTTAACTCTGTCTGTATAAATGTTTTCTTTATGTTGGAGGCACCTGAGTGGCTCAGTCAGTTAAGCGTGGGACTTTTGATTTCAGCTTCGGTCAGGATCTCAGGGTTCTGGGATTGCACCCCAAGTTGGGCTCTATGCTCAGAATAGAGTCTTCTTGAAATTCATCCTCTCTGGGGCATCTAGGTGACTCAGTCAGTTAAGCATCTGCCTTCAGCTCAGGTCATGATCCCAAGGGGCCTGAGATTGAGCCCCTTGTCAGGCTCCCTACTCAGCAGGGAGTCTGCTTCTCCCTCTTCCTCTGCTCCTCCCTCCCCCACTTGTCCCCTCTCTCTCTATCTGACAAATAAATAAATAAAATCTTTTTTAAAAATGCAGAGATCTCTCTCTCCCTCCGCTTATCCCTCTCCCCCTGCTCTCACCTCTAAAATAAATAAATCTTTAAAAAAAAAATTTATGGTATATTTATGGTATGTATGTATTTTTAGTTTTATTGAACTATTCTGCTAAATTAACATTTGTAGGACTAGTTATCACACAAAATGATTGAACATAAGCTTTAAAACTAACTTTGTAAGTTTGAGTTAGGTATTGAAGAAAAAGTGTAAGGTGAACAAGAGTCTGATTATCCCTTTTTTATTTTTTTTGTTTATTTTTAATTTTTTTAAAAGATTTTACTTACTTGACAGAGAGATCACAAGCAGGCAGAGAGGC
Organism: Procyon lotor; assembly: GCA_028646535.1. NCBI lineage: Eukaryota > Metazoa > Chordata > Mammalia > Carnivora > Procyonidae > Procyon > Procyon lotor. The sequence continues at coordinate 68,062,358 of CM053610.1, forward strand.
AGGCAGAGAGAGAGGGGGAAGCAGGCTCCCTGCTGAGCAGAGAGCCCGATCCAGGGCTTGATCCTAGGACCCTGAAATCATGACCTGAGTGGAAGGCAGAGGCTTTAACCCACTGAGCCACTCGGGTGCCTCTGATTATCCCTTTTTTAGTAAGTAATAGACAAGATAATTACCTAGCTAGCTAAGCATGTAAAACAACCTGTGTTGGCATTTTCCTCCCAAGGTACTTAGGCCTGAGATGTTTTCTTTTTCTGTATTTTCTATTTTTGTTTTCATCTATCAGACATTTCTGTCACCTTTAGTGAGTCACCTTTAGTGCAATCTGTCACAGAGATGCCCAGCTATGCCAAAAGCCCTGATAGTCTTGTCTGACACAGATAAGCCTGAAAAGTCTTGGCTGAAATTGAGGATAAGAATCAGGAGAGCAGCCCTGTGTCATTTTAAGTGAAAATTTTGATGCTAGAGACATAGTTGCCTGGGAATTGCCAGTGTCTGTCAAGGGGTTATTCTTTAGTAAGGGATGTGAAACTGGAAATTGAGAATTCCTTAATTTTTTCATCTGTCCCGGAGGGGAAGGAGGTTTTTTGCTTCTGTGAAGTTGCTAGCCCCCTTTGGTTCTCTTATCAGGCAGTACTTCCATGAGGGCATGTTTTGTGAAATATACCCTTATTAACATTCTAGTTCTCATTTTTCTCCAGCTTTGATGGCTAAGATGGAAACATTAGTAGAGATGTACTATATGCACACATCAAGATTAATCCTTTTATTCCCACATGCCCCTTCTTCCCAAAAGTGTTTATTAGTGTTTCAGATATGCTAGGAATGCTGCCTATAGGTGTACCAAATTTGAGGCCATATGGTTATACCATCTTAATTAGCTGATACTACTGAAATCCTTTGAGAAGATGATGATACCATAGGACTGAGCCCTTTTTATTTGCTGGTGCACTAGAAATAAATCAGTTATAGCTTACCAAGCTGTTTGAATGGCTGTCTAATTTTTCTGTTGGTGGTTTTATGTTTTTAAGATCTTAGCAAAGCCATGTCTCAAGATGGCGCTTCTCAGTTTCAAGAAGTCATTCGACAAGAGCTAGAATTATCTGTGAAGAAGGAGCTAGAAAAAATACTTACCACAGCACCATCACATGAGTATGAGGTAAGGATTCTACAGTATTTTTTGCTTTCATCCATCAACATACTAAATTGCTATTGCCTCTATTAATCATCCAGCCTGAAATAAGCACAAAAAATAAGAGCAATAAAAAAAGTAAGGATTGCTTAACAATTCAGGATTTTCAATATTTGCCATTGTTAAACCAGGTCCTTTCTTTTTTAATTCTGGGAAGTTTCTAAAGTCTAAAAGAATCAGAACAAAAATTTTATTTGTTCTGTTCTTCTATCATTGGGTAGAAAAATGGATACCAGTATACAGTTAGAATTGTGAGAAGTCTATCAACCATATACCCTGCTGCATGCCTTTTTCCAGAGAGCCAGTTCTAATAGAACCATGCCACTTTGTCATCTATCATGGAGGTTTCCCAGCATAGACAGCAGCATAGAGGTTTCTGCTTATAAATCAGTAGATCATCCTTTTCATTTTCAAATTTGTTTGTACCTAATGTTTTGAGTTTAGTTGTGTCTTGTTCCTTTTTCTTCAGATAAAGATTTATTTTCATTAAAAGAGGTAGTGAAAGATATTGGTGAGTAAATATAGAGAAACAGTTGAAATTTCCATGGACCTAATGGTGTTCAGTTGATGTGATACTGGTGGGAAATTTGCAGGATTATTTGCTTGTATTCCTTTAAGTGTGGTTCCTGTTAGCTTTTCTTCTTCACTTTTAAGTTGGGGATATAGAAAAGTCTCTGCTCTACTTCATGTTCTAATAGTATAAGAATTTCATTGAAAGGTGTTTTAAATGTACAATATGTATTTATATTTATTAGGTAGTAAGAATTCTGCTAGTTTTAACAAGAACTTCTATTTTCGTAGCACACTAAAAAAGACCTTGATGGATTTCGGAAGCTATTTCATAGATTTCTTCAAGAAAAGGGACCTTCTGTGGATTGGGGAAAAATCCAGAGACCTCCAGAAGATTCGGTAAGTTTTAGATAAAATGTAGTAAAATTTTAGGCTAACTTAAAATGTGGGTTTAAATTTGGGAGTGAGGTACCATGGGTAAGAACCATCACTCGAGACATAGACAGGAGTTGCTTTGCGTTCTCTTCCCTCATGCCAAAACTACAGAGATAACCTACTGTTTTCCCTTCTGTTAGTCCCATCTTTTTAGTCCTGCAGAGGACTTGGGAAAGTCTAATCTCCCTGTGATACTACCTCATAACTTTTTTTTTTCCCTTAGGGATTTTATTTATTAGAGAGAGAGAGAGCGCATGAGCAGGGGGAGGGACAGAGAGAGAAGCAGACACTCTGCTGAGCGGGGCTCAGTCCATGGACCCTTAGATCATGACTGGAGTTGAAGGTAGCTTAACCCCATCACTACCTTATAACTTGACATCCCTGAATATGAGTTAATTGTTTTGCAAAGTACCAAGCATACAGTAAGAGATTCATTTATGTTCTTTTCTTCCTTCTGTCTCCCAAATCATCTGATTTCTCATAACCTTTAATGTCTTGTACAGATGTTAAGTCACCTACTTAAAGCTCTCCTCATGCTTCGTAACCATCTTTATAGCCATATTTCCCCTTCCTGCTTTTCACACGTTATATTTCCTGGCTTCTAGACTTCTGTGTGTGTGTCATTTCCTTGAAATACTTTGGTCTCTTCACCTATCAAATCCTGCTCATTCTTTGAGGCTCAGCCTAAATGCCTCCACCTCTGTCATTGACCCCTAGTATAAAGCTGCTCTGAAGAAGTTTAGTGCAATAGTATCAGAGGTACAAATCCTAGTTTTACTACTTAGGAGTTTTTTTGTTTTTGTTTTTAAAGATTTTATTTATTTGTTTTGACACAGAGAGATCACAAGTAGGCAGAGAGGCAGGCAGAGAGAGGGGGAAGCAGGCTCCCCGCTGAGCAGAGAGCCCGATGTGGGGCTCGATCCCAGGACCCTGGTATCATGACCTGAGCTGAAGGTAGAGGCTTTAACCCACTGAGCCCCCCAGGCACCCCACTACTTAGGAGTTTTATGTAAAATGCAAATAATACCAAGTGACTTATATACTTTACAGGGTTGCTATGAGGCTTTATTAAGAAGTATATGTGGAAACATGTTAAACCATGAAGCATTTTTCAGATACTAGTGGTTTTTCCACCATCATGTGACACTTAGCTGGCTTGAGTAGTAGTTGATTCTATGCATGTGTTGTCGTCTTGCTAGACCTTGAAGCCAGGGAACTCTGTGTCCTGAGCAAATGTTTGTTGAATGGATGATCTAAATGCAGTTATTGTCTAGGAAATAGGTTTTGTTAACATAGCGACCTTTCTTCCCTTTCTCCTTTGAAGTCTGCTGCTTTGTAGTACTTTTCATTGCAAGTAGAAGAGACTTGGTAGAGTGGAGCAATTGTTTGTAGATAGTTTATCTCTTAAATGTCTACAGTCTTAAGTAATCTAATATTGGTTTTAAAACAGTATCGTCTAGAGCAGGGGTTTGGCAGAGTACTGCCTGAGGGCTGCTCCACTGACTGTGTTTGTAAAGTTTTATTGGAACATAACTGCACACATTCATTTATATACCATTTATGGTGGCTTAAGCTAATGGAGTCCCTCATATTTTTTCCTGAGAAAATCTTAAATACAGTTCCTGGTTAGGAGTACTTTTATTTCCAATATGTAGAAAGGGCTTTTTAGTTCTTAAAATTATTAAATACATCCTCATTATTAAAAAAAAAAAAAAAGGAAAAAAAAGAAACAAGGTAAAAAAAAAAAAAATCCCATGTAAGCATTCACCTTGAGGAGTTAGTTTCTCATTGTTTATGTTGAGGTTAAAATTCTTCCTGCCTATAATGCTTGCCACTTTCTGTGTGTGGTGGTGGTTCGGTGTATGTGTGAGTGTGTGTGTGTGTGAGTGTGAGTGTGTGTGTGGGGGTGGTTTTGGTCTTTGATTCCTTGGCCTTAGTGAATGAATTATGATTTACTTTTCTGATTTTAAGTGTTGAATTGATAATAGTTTCTCGTGGGAAAAGAGTAAAAGAATTCTGGATAATTTAATGGTCTTAGAAAAGGAGCTATTTGTAAATTCATATTTTTAAAAATGTTTGGAAATAGGCCTAAAATTTTAACAAAAATTTAGGCAAGTGTATTTCTCTCCTTTTAAGTAACGATACTTTTTTCCTAGGAATTTATTCCTCATTGAAGTAACTTCATTTTTCTAATTAATGATGAACCTGGGTGTAAAGGTATGGTTAATTCTTGCTTGCATACCTGGACTTTTTTTTCCTACACAAACTTCACCATTTGATGATAGTACCTACCTTGAAGAAAGGCACACAGATTTTTTATTTTCAGTATATTGTAACATTCAAGGTTCTGCTTTGCCAGTGAGAAATCTACCTTTGTGTATTTTGAGAGCAGATTGTGATATAAAGAAGGGTTTCTTGGAATACGGATTGCAGGGTGAGGAAGGGAGGGAGGGATCAGAACCGTCATTTTTCCAGTTCAGTACTACCATCTCCAAGGTTCTGACAGACACTGTCAAGAGACTGTGTGCCTGTAGTGAGCTATAGTAACTGATAGGAATGCAGAGTTGATACAGAAACAGAATAAGTAAATAGAATTCTGGATGTAATTTGATTTTGTGAAGTCTTTTCTCGGTTTATAATAGTGTAAGTCTTCATTAAAAATTCTGAAACCTATACAGGGCCTTTATTTCTGGAAGGGAATGTGACAAAGAGGGCTGATTTGGGGACTGTTATTTTTAATTCCATTTTGGTTACATATTTATTTCACTACAGAAATAGTAATGGTAAATATGTGGCCATTTTAATGTCAGTTCCATGATTGGCTTTGAGAGGCTCCAGGTAATTGTTTGGATCAGGGTCTCTAATGACTGCTCTTGTGTCTAGAACAGAGAACAATCTAGTCCCACAATATTGTTGTTCCTTGGGAAAATCGTAAGATGGGTATAGATGGTAGTACACCCTGTTGAACTTGCCATTGCCCCCTGCCCAACCCCTACACACAGAGATATTGGACCTTCGCTTATGTTTTTCAAGACCTAATAGGAATAATTTATTTATTACAATCTCCAAGTTTATCTTTTATGTAGGCATTTTATGTCTTAAAATCAGATGAAAAAAATATATCTGTGAGGTTCTCCTATCTCACATCTTCAACTGGGGTACAACTGTGAGAGAATTTACATTTATTTACTATATAATAGCCCTGAACCTACAAGATGAATGGTCCAACCCCACCTACAATCCTTTCTGTCCTGTAATCCCCTGGGGATATTTTACAGTTCAAACCTATGCTGACCCTTGAACAAGATGCGTTTGAACTGTGTGTGCCCAGTTATTCATGAGTTTTTTTTTTTTTTTACAATACTGTAAATGTATTATCTCTTCCTTATGATTTGCTTTTCTCTAGCTTACTTTCTTATAAGAATACAGTATATAATACATATACAAAATATATATTAATCTACTATTTATATTATTGGTAAGGCTTCCAGTTAAGAGTAGGCTATTAGTAGTTAACTTTTGGGGTAATCAAAAGTTAATACACAGATTTTTGACTGCCTGGGGGTTGGTGCCCCAACCTCTCACATTGTTTAAGGGTCAACTGTAATTTTTCCTTATTTTAGTTGAGATGTGGACATCAGACTTTCTGCTTGTCCCACTGTGTAGTCAAGATGAGACTAGAAAGTTTATACCAGGCATCTCAATTGGGGAGTTCTTTGCAGGGATTTTAGCCATTTAGATTTCTTGAAATTACAGGTAAAACTGTATAAATATATTTTTCTTCAGGATAGATTTCCTAGTTTCCATCAGATTCTCAAAGAGTTTCATGACCTAAATAGATTAAGAACTTCTTTCTCTCTCTCTTTTTAATGAAGAATTACTCTTTTGAGTCTCATTGAAGAAACTCTTATTGGCCTCTGCCAGTCACTAGCTGGGGCTACAAAAATAACTCTTCTTCTGTCTTCAGCATTTTGGCCTTGAGTTTGTGGAGGAAATGAACCCAGAAATGGCTAACTCTAGAGCAGTGCGACAAGCAATTCATAGGGTGCTGTGGAAACTAACTTCCATGAGGGCTCAGGAAAGACATCCTGGTGTTAAGGTAGTCTCCTGAGTTACTTTGAGACAAGACTTCTCTGAGGATGGGAGGAAAATTAAAGAGGAAAAAAAGCCTTGAGAATAGGAGAGTGGAAATCATGGGCTTATAGCATATAACTTATCTTCTGGTTGTGGAGCATATGGTGGGCATGTTGGTTTCCCCAAGTCTAGAGCCAGATGCTGTGTCTTCTTATCTTCCTCTTTTATTATGGCTCTCGTTCATTGGCTGAGATTCTCAGCCAGTGGATCCCCAGGAGAGCTGTCAGAAACTACAGTTCTCATTGAAGAGAGAGATATTAATGGTGGAAGATTGGAACAGAATTTAAAAGCCATGCTTCACTATATACCTCAGTTTGTTTAGATTTTTCAACATTGTAAAACATAAACCCAAAACAGATTAAAATTAGATGCTTGTTCTTGTTTTGGATAAACTTTATAAGGTTAATCAGCATTTTAACTGTTAATGGCTTTTATTTTTGAATGTCATGTTTATTGAGGTATAATTTACATATAATAAACTTAACCCTTTTCAGTGTTAAGTGTTATGAATTTTGGTAAATGCATACAGTCATGTAACTACCATCAAAATAAAAAATTAGAACTTTTCTATCATCCCCAATAATTCCTTTTGAGCCACTTTAAAATATACTACTTCTTAAACCCTTGCAGGGTTTAAGCCACTTTACCTCTTCCCTTAAACACACAATCTGAGCAAATATGTATCTTTCTAAAATACTACCTTTTCCTTCAATCATACTTCTCCCAAGGAAGAGGTCAGCCTAGTTTCATCCTCAGCTGGTCATTCTCTTAGCCTTTATTCACCCACCCAGACCTATACCTTAATCTTCTATGAAGATTTTTGTAACCTGTGGCCTTTCCCCCCTCCCTTCTTCATTCTTCCAGGGCTGCTCCAGCAATATGAATTACATAATTAAACTAACAGTATGCTCTACACTGCTTTAATTACTAGCTATTTAGTACTGCAGAGTTTAAAGCTAGTATACAACATAAACAGGATGATGTTAAGAGGCTTCAGTTTTATTTTTTAGGGAATTGTGGTTATCAGTTATTTTGAAGCATTTTTGTCCACAGACTAACAGGAAGTTTGGCTTATAAGAAACATACAAGTTTGATTTTAGTAAGGAGCAGTCCTATTCACCTAAGCAGTTAGATTGGATTTTGAACCTCTTATCTTTTCTATTAGAACTTTTTTCCAATTCCCTGGGTCATCTACCATTGTCTTTTCTAATCCATGCTGATGTGGAAAGTTCTTTGAAAACTCCCACTTTAGCTGATACAGATATGGGCCAAATGCACCACAAGTTAACTACTACTTTTATGACTTCAGCTGACTTCTAAAAGGATTATGAATATAGACCTGTTTGTAGTGTTTGAAATTTCCTTTTACTATCTGCATATATTACTTTTTTCAAGTTTTTATTTAAATTCCAGTTAGTTAACATACAACATAATATTAGTTTCAGGTATAGAATTTAGTGATTTATCACTTATATACAATACCCAGTGTTCATCATAACAAGTGCCCTCCTTAATACCTGTCACCCACTTAACCATTCCACTGCTCACCTCCCATTCAGTAACCCTCAGTTTGTTCTTTATAGTTGAGAGTCTGTTTTCTGGTTTGCCTTTCTCTTTCTCTGCTGCCCCGGCTCCCATGTTCATCTGTTTTGTTTCTTAAATTCTATATATGAATGAAATCATATGGTTATTTGTCTTTCTCTGACGGACTTATTTCACTTAGCCTAATACTTCCTAGCTTCTGTTGCAAATGGCAAGATTTCATTCTTTTTGATGGCTAAGTAGTATTCCATTCTCTTTGATGGCTGAGGGGTGTGTGTGTGTGTGTGTGTGTGTGTGTGTGTTTGTGTGTTTATGTGTATACACGTATATACCACCACATCTTATTTGTCCATTCCTCAGTCAATGGGCATTTGGGATCTTTCCGTAACAGCTATTATTGATAATGCTGCTATAAATATTGGTGTACATGTACTTTACTGATACTTTGAATCAGTATTTTTGTATCCTTTAGGTAAATACCTAGTAGTACAGTTGCTGGGTCATAGGGTAGTTCTATTTCAAACTTTTTGAGGAACCTCCATACTATTCTCCAGAGTAGCTATCACAGTTTGCATTTCCACCAACAGTGTAAGAGAGTTCCCCTTTCTCTGCATCTCTGCATTGTCACCAACACCTGTTGTTTCCCATGTTGTTAATTTTAGCTGTTCTGACTGGTGTGTGGTGATATTGTAGTTCTGATTTGTATTTCCCTGATGGTGAGCGATGTTGACCATCTTTCCATGTGTCTTTTAGCCATCTATATGTCTTCTGTGGAAAAATGTCTATTCAAATCTTCTGTTAAAAAATAATCCCATTTTTTAACTGAGTTGTTTTTTGGGGTGTTGAGTTTTTTAAGTTCTTTATATATTTAGGATACTAACCTTTTATCAGATATGTCATTTGCAAATATCTTCTCCCATTCTGAAGATTGCCTTTCACTGTGCAGAAGCTTTTTATATTGATGAAGTCCTAATGGCTCATGTTTGGTTTTGTTTCCCTTGCTGTTGGAGACATATCTAGCAAGAAGTTGCTACAGCTGGTATCAAAGAGGTTACTGCCTCTAGGATTTTGATGAATTCCTGTCTCACGTTTAGGTCTTTCATCCATTTTGAATTTATTTTTATGTATGGTGTAAGAAAGTAGTCCAGTTTCATTATTTTGCATGTTGTCCAATTTTCCCAACACCATTTGTTGAAGAGACTGTCTTTTTTCCATTGGATATATTCTTTCCTGCTTTGTCGAAGATTAGTTGACCATATAATAATGGGTTCATTTTTGGGTTTTCTGTTCTGTTCTGTTGATCTATGTGTCTGTTTTTGTGCCAGTATCATACTGTCTTGATGACTTCAAGTTATAATATAACTTATAATAACTTGTAATATATATAACTTATAATAACTTATAATATAACTTATAATATAACTTGAAGTCTGGAATTGTTATGCCTCCAGCTTTGCCTTTGTTTTTCAAGATTGCTTTGTTATTTCAGGTCTTTTGTGGTTCCATACAAACTATAGGATTATTTGTTGCAGCTCTGTGAAAAATACTATTGATATTTTGATAGGGATTGCATTAAATGTGTAGATTGCTTTGGGTAGTATGGATGTTTTAATAATATTTGTTCTTCAGTTCATGAGCATGGAATGTCTTTCCATTTCTTTGTGTCATCTTCAGTTTCTTTCATCAGTGTTTTACAATTCTCAGAGTACAGGACTTTCACCTCTTTGGTTAAGATTATTCCAAGGTATCTTAAGATTTTTGGTGCAGTTGTAAATGGGATCGATTCCTTGATTTCTCTTTCTGCTGCATCATTACTGGTATGTAGAAATGCAACAGACTTCTCAAAATTGATTTTGTATCTTGAGACTTTACTGAATTTGTCTATCAGTTCTAGCAATTTTTGGTGGAGTTTTTTGGGTTTTCTATATAGAGTATCATGTCATCTGTAAATACTGAAAGTTTGACTTCTTCCTTGCTAATTTGGATGCCTTTTTTTTCTTTGGTTGTCTGATTACTGAGGCTAGAACTTCCAGTACTATGTTGAACAATAGTGGTGAGAGTGGACATCCCTGTCTTGTTCCAGACCCTAGAGAAAAGCTCTCAATTTCCCCATCAAGGATGATATCAGCTGTGGGTTTTTCATATATGGCCTTTATGATGTTGAGATATGATCTCTCCTACTCCTACTTTCTTGAGGAATTTTATCATAAATGGATGTTGTATTTTGTCAAATGCTTTTTCTGAATCTATTGAGAGGATAATATAGTTCTTATCATTTCTTTTATTAATATGTATTATGTTGATTGATTTGCAAATATTGAACTACCCTTGCATCCCACTTGATTGTGGTGAATGTTTCTTTTAATGTACTGTTGGATTCGATTTGCTGGTATCTTGTTGAGAATTTTTGCATACATGTTCATCAGGGATATTGGTCTGTAGTTCCCTTTTAGTGGAGTCTTGGTCTGGTTTTGCACTGATGGTAATACTGGCTTTATAGAATGAGTTTGGGAGTTTTCCTTCCATTTCTCTTTTTGGAAAAGTTTGAGAAGAATAGGTATTAACTCTTTAAATTTTTGGCAGAATTCCCCTGTGGAGCCCTCTGGCCCTGGACTTTTGTTTGTTAGAAGATTTTTGATTACTGATTGAATTTCTTTCCTGATTATTTGTCTGTTCAAGTTTTCTGGTTTTTCCTGTTTTAGTTTTGGTAGTTTATATGTTTCTAGGAATGTATTCATTTTTTCCAGATTGTACGATTTGTTGGTATATAATTTTTCATAGTATTCTCTTATAATTATATTTTTGTTGGTTGTTATTTCCTCTCTCTCATTTGAATTTTCTTTATTTGGTTCCTTTCTCTTTTCTTTTTGAGAAGTCTGGCTCAGGATTTATCAATTTTATTCATTTTTTTCAAAGAACCAGCTCCTGGTTTCATTGATCTGTTCTTTTGTTTTTTTTTCAGTTTCTGTATTATTTATGTCTGCTCCAATCTTTATTTCCTTCTTTCTGCTGGCTTGAGGCTTCATTTGTTCTTTTTCTAGCTTTTTTTGGTGTAAGGGTTAGGTTGTTTATTTGAGATATTTCTTGAGGTAGGCCCGTATTGCTACATACTTGCTCATACTCTGAGGACTACTTTTGTTGCATCTCAGAGATTTTGGACCACTATATTTTGATTTGTTTCCATGTATTTTTAAAAAAATTTCCTCTTTAATTTCCTGGTTGACCCATTCATTCTTGAGTAGCATGTTGTTTAACCTCCATATATTTGTCGTCTTTCCAAATTTTTTCTTGTGGTTGACTTCTAAGTTCACAGCATTGTGGTGAAAAAAGATGCATGGTATGATCTTAATCTTTTTGTACTGGTTGAGGCCTGATTTGTGACCTAGTATGTGATCTGTTCAGGACAGTTTCGCATGTGCACTTGAAAAGAATGTGTATTCTGCTTTAGGATGGACTGTTCTGAATATATCTGTTAAATTTATTTGGCCCCCAGTATGTCATTCAAAGTCATTGTTTCCTTGTTGGTTGTCTGCTTAGATAATCTGTCCATCGATGTAAGTCAGGTTTTAAAGTCCTCTACTACTATTGTACTGTTATCAATGAGCTTCTTTATGTTATTGTTTTATATATTTGGGTGCTCCCAAGTTGGGGGGATAAATATTTATAATTGTTGGATCTTCTTGCTGGACGGTCCCCTATATTATCATATAGTGTCCTTCTTTTGTCTCTTGTTACAGTGTTTGGTTTAAATCTGGTTTGTCTGTCAGAAGTATTGTTACTCTGGCTTTCTTTTGATGTCCATTTGCATAAGTGTTTCTTTATCCCTTCACTTTCAATCTGCAGGTGTCTTTAGGTCTAAAATGAGTCTCCTGTAGGCAGCATATAGATAGGTCTTATTTTTTATCCATTTTGACACCCTGTGTCTTTTGGAGTGTTTACTCCATTTACATTCAGAGTAATTATTGATATCTATTCGTTGCCATTTTATTACTTGTTTTGTCATTCCTGGAGATTATTTTTCTGTTCCTTTCTAGTCTTAGTCACTTTTGGTCTTTCCTTCCCACTTAAAGAGTCCACTTTAATATTTCTTGCAGGGCTGGTTTAAACATCACAAACTCTTTTTGTTTTTGTTTGTCTAGGAAATTCTTTATCTTTCCTTCAATTCTGAACAATACCCTTGCTGGATAGAGTATTCTTGCCTGCAGATTTTTCCCATTCAGCATGTTGAATATTTCCGGCTTGCCAAGTTTCTGTTACTAACCTTATGGGTCTTCCCTTGAGAGTTAGGGACTTCTTTTGTCTTGCTACTTTAAGAAATTTTTTTCTTTATTACTATATTTTGTAAATTTAACTACAATATGTCTTGGTGTTGGCCTAGTTTTGTTAGTTTTGGTGAGAGTTCTCTATGCCTCCTGGATTTGGATATTTGTTTGCTTCCCTATGTTAGGGAAGTTTTCAGCTATAATTTCCTCAAATAAACCTTCTGCTCCCTTTTCTCTCTCTTCTTCTGGGATTCTCCTGATACAAACATTACTACATTTGATTAAATCACTGAGTTTCCTAAGTCTACTCTCGTGATTTATCATTCTTCTCTAACTCTTTTGTTCAGCTATATTTTTACATAGTTCTGTCTACCATGTCACTTATTCATTCCTCTGTTTCTTCTATTCTTGTAATTATATCCAGTTAGTTTTAAATCTCAGAAACTGAATTTTTCATTTCTGCCTATTTGTTTTTTTAGCTCTTTTATCTCTGTGGTAAGGGTAACTTCTATGCTTTTTTTCAAGCCCAAGGAGTATATCTTTATGATTGTTGCTTTAAAATCTGCATCAGGCATATTGCACATATCTGTTTCAATTAGGTTTCTAGCTGTGATCTTTTCTTGTTCTTTCTTTTGGGATGAATTCCTCCATCGTGGTATTTTGTGTAGATCTGTATCTTTTTCTCTATGTTAGAAATCCTGTTATGTTTCCTGCTTCTGTGAGTAATGGCTTCATTAAGAAGAGGTCATATAATGTCCAGGACCCGGTGCTTCAGGAAGTGTCTCTGGTGTATGCTGTGTACTCTCTGCTGCCGTGTTTTGGCTGTTCTACCCTCAGGTCAATTGCCTGCAGAGGCTCTTCTTGCCTGTAGAGGACAGTGTTTGGACCTTGGCCAGAGTGTGGCAAGTTTTAACTAAGTGTGCTCTGGTCTGCTTCTTAAATGAGACCTGATGCTATTTCCACTAGAACTGAAGCTTTGCAGAACTCTGTGGTTGGTAGTTGTGGTGTGTGCAGGGGTTTGTGCTGGTCTTCTGGGGAAAGGGCCAGCTGCATTGGTCCTTAGGCACACCTGCCTGAAAAAAAGCAGAACCAGCCGAGCGTAGGGGGACAGAACCTAGTGTAAGCAGGTTAGGCAGCCAGTGTTAGAGCTGTGCTGTTTACTGAAGTTGGTTTATGCTGAGGGACAGGGGAGGAAAATGGTGCCAGCTAGCTCCTTTGTCTATAGAGAGGGATGTCCATGCTTGTTGCTCTCAGGGAAATCCTCCTGGAAGAGTGAATAATTGAATAAATTCCCCTCGTACATCACAGGTACTTTTCAGATTGCTGTTTTCACAGGGTCTGTCTCTGGGTTGCTTGCTGCCTGGAGCAATGCAGTGCACCTTGGGCTCTATTGTAGCCAAACCTGCCAACTTTTAGAACTCCACTTTAGGGACCTGATGTGGTGGGGACCTGCATTGGTCTTCTGGGTGAGGGTCTTGCCATGCTGGGACCAAAGCACATTTGACCCAGAAGGGTAATTGCGCCAGAGTGCAGGACTTTGGGATTTGCGGCAAAGCAGGCTAAACAGTCAGTGTCTGGCTTAGCCACCTCAGCACTTGTCTCTGTGCCTGTGCTGGGGGGAGGGTAGTGAAATGGTGTCTGTGGGCTGCTTTGTCCCCAGAGAGTCAATGCCACCTCTCACAGATTGCACTTCAAGAAGAGGGAATAGTCTTCCCATCATATATCCTTTGTGATCCTCAGATCACAGTTTGCCCCAGGGTTGCTTGCCTGCCTTCTCTAGAGGAGTAGGGCAGTGCCCTTAAGTTGCTATCCTAGCCAAGGCCATGAACCTCCAAAACTCTACTCTTTGAGCCCCACTGGTTGCAAAACACAAAAATCAGAAAATCAGCCCCTCTTTTTCCCAGGCATTGGCTTTGGGGAAGTATTCTTGTGCATTCTGCTCTCTTGCCTTTCCCTGCAACCAGGGCTCTCTCCCACCTGCAGCACCTCAGATCTGTTTCTTCCCCAAACAATGTCTCCATACTTCCTACCTTCCTTGAAGGGTCTTTTCCCTCCCGCTAGTTGTGAAGTTTGTTCTACAGTCCTCAGGTCAATTTCTTGCGTACCCAGAATGAGTCGATAGTTTATCTAGCTGTGTATGAGTGACAAGGCAAGCCTAGGGTCCTCCTACTGCCACCCTTTTAGCTCCCCCTGCCTTTCTATATTACTTTTGCCCTTTGCAGTTAAAAAAAAATACCTCAAAGTCTTGGAGCTTACTAGAACTTCTATAAAAAATTGTAGATTACAATAAGTTTTAGTTGGCACCTTCTCTTCATAATTACCTCTTATTTCATGGGATCGCTTGCTATCTGTAACTGTCCTGTTTTTTGTTTGTTTCTTGTTATTGTCATTTGAGTTTTCTGCTAATTCTTTTTTTCTTTTAAAGATTTTATTTATTTATTAGAGACACAGTGAGAGAGGGAACACAAACAGTGGGAGTGGGAGAGGGAGAAGCAAGGCTTCCTGCTGAGCAGAGAGCCCAATGTGGGACTCAATCCCAGGACCCTGGAATTATGACCTGAGCCAAAGGCAGATGCTTAATGACTGAGCCACCAGGCGCCCCACTGCTAATTCTTTTGTTGTCATCTCTTTAGTTTACTGGGCTTAAAGTACACAGCCATAATGAGAGTATTGCCATTTTACATCTCTTCAGCATTTTGGAAGTTGCTACAGTTTTTAATGGGAGGTCAATAGGTATGGGACTTTAAGAGCCAAAGATAGCAAAACTAAAAATGCTATAAGTAAATACATAAGAATTGAATAAGTGAGAAGTGATTTATAATATGTGTTTTAAATAACTTTCTAATTTTAGATTAGTTTGATTTATAGAAAAGTTGCAAAGAAACACTGCTTTTAACTAGAAACATTATATAGCTACCCAAGCTGGTTTTATTATCTATATGCTATTTTTAAACTTCCTGCTGAGTCAAAAGAAGCACAAAATAATTTATGAAAGTGCTGATGGAATTTTTATCCCAAGCTTATAACAGAAAATAAAAGATAACTGAGAAGAAGCATGGAAATGGCAGAGGGATACCTATGACTGATACTATGATACCTATGACTAAATATGGACAATGGTGGAAGTAAACCATTAAACAAAAATTTCTATTTATAGATGGATATGTTTAAGATAAATGTCTTCAGTGTACATAGTCCTAAAGCCTTCAGGAGATTGGAAAGTTTTCTGTTCTTTGAAAAGAGCGTGAAAGAAATGGCAACCCAAAAGGTTTTGTTTGGTTTTGTTTTTTATTTTTTTAAAGATTTATTTATTTATTTGACAGAGAAACAGAGCAGCAGAGGGAAAGGGAAAAGCATACTCCCCATTGAGCAGGGGGCCCAATGTAGGACTCTACCCCAGGACCCTGGAATCATGACCTGAGCCAAAGGCAGACACTTAACTGACTGAGCCACCCAGGAGCACAAGTTTTTGTTTTTTAATGATTGAAAGCTTTAAGCACTCTTCATGTAAAAAAATACATAAAAACCTATATATGCAAAGCTCTTTAAGGCTAATATTAATCATCAGTGTTGGGTGCTTATATGTCACATGTTGTACTGAATCCTTTATGTTTGTGATCTTATTTAATATTCACAATAGACCTGGAAGACAGGCCACTATTATGCTCATTTTACAAAAGAGAAACAGAAATTCAGAGTTAGCAACTTGCCTAAGAGGAAGAAACCTGATGTGAATGAGGTAGTCCAACAGCCTGGTTCTTTGGTATCCTTTAGTTACAGTAATGGAGCTCTTCAGGAAGTATAGAATTTCTAGAGCACAGAATTTGGTGTTCTTTGTGTTCTTATCGATAATATAATAATGATATTAAAATAATAATAGCCATAGAAATAATAATGGCAAACATTTATTCAGCACTAAGGTGCCAACCATTTTTCTCAGCACTTTACATGATCCTCACACAACTCTGGGAGCTCACTATTATCTTTGTTTCGCAGTGGAAAACTCCTTGAGAGTAAGAGGGATTGAGTTGTCCACACAACTTAGCTAATGAATGAGTGGCAGAACCAGAATTTAGGTCCAGATCTATTTGAGCTCAGACTCTTAACCACTAGGGTGTGTTATAAAACAATTACCAGTTGCCATCAGTCAAAGACTTGAAAGTCTTTAAAGCATAGCTTTTCCATCATATTTCCATTCCATGAGTAGAAAACCTGTTGAGTAGGCTCTACTCCTTTTCTTAGAGCTTAAAGTACCTTCACTTCTCTTTGAGGTTCTCCCAGCAGCAAATGCATTTAACAAATACTAAAGAGCTACTTACTGTGTGGTGGGCATTGATCCAGGCACTGGGATATAAGTGAACAAGATAGAAAAGGGCCTAACACTCATTGAACTTCATTCTAGTGGAATAGAGAAAGTATAAGTGCATACATAAGTGAGATAATTTAAAGATTAACTTCCTATTGCAGCTCTCCTGGCAGGCTTACCCTTAGCAGTTACATCTCCCTTGCTGAAGTCTTTGTTTGATTTACCTGTAAACTACATGAGGCTATTAAAGTCTTTTATTCATTACTTTTATTATACAAACTTCTCAAACATGTGCTGTTTTAATTATTGGAAGTAAAAAAATAAAGACAGTTACTTCTTTTAAAGAGCTTACAAGTTGGTACAGTGCTTCCCAGTCTCTCCTGTATAGTGATATATATAGAAAATTAATGGGATAAACACAAGAGGTTGTTTAGCTGAGAAGGAGGTACTTTAGCTACCTCAGGTTCTGCCCAGCTGCCTTGAGGGCTAAGGAAATCAACAACACAGGCATGCAGTAGCAAATTGGTTTGGAATTTTTGGTTTAGTGGGGAGGTGTTGGCACAAAGATATGTTTGTAGTACAGTGGGATAATGGCCATGAGGGTAGTTCTGAAGACACTTCATTAACTGGCTTCCACCTAACCAATTAGAGAAATTAACTGATATTCTCCATTTTCTTTGAATACTCAGCTTTACTCTTTATTGTAAGTTTTTTTCTCATTAGTGGAATAGCTTGTTCACTTAAAGATAAATTTGTTTATTCTCAAACTTGTTCATACTAGTTATATTTGTTCTAATGGCATAATGTAATTAATTTTTTTGTAAACTAATAATTGGGCTTAAAATAGTTATTTATGAAAATTGAGTTGAATGCTTTGGGGAAAAAGCAATTGTTAAATTATGTGTGGGTGAGACAAATATGAACGATTAAAAAAATTGCATAAATCTAGAATGATCTTTGCATGTAGACTGTTTTACAGATGACTAAGTTCTTAGTCCACTTTGAAGAACTGAAACTGGAAATCACAGATGGTATATTTTTGGTGTGGCTTATATAAGATGATATACCTCTGGTCAGCAAATCCATACCATATCTAAGGAAAAGATCTTTGTGGATGAATGAACAAAAAGTTGATATAGTTTATGTATTTAAAACTCTTTCATGATTCTATGTTTAGATTTATTTTTTTAATTTTTAAATCTCTCCAGAATGTTTTGAATAAATGTTTCTGGTATTTGTACCAAGTGTAAAAGGAAAAGGAGCAGCTAGGGAGTTGGGAAGTTAGGGATGAAGAGGTGATGTTATAACCGAGGCATGAAGTATAAGTAAGTGTTTGCCCAAAAATCAAGTGGACATTTTAGGTGTAAGAGAACAAGGTGTGCAAAGGCCCAAAGGCTCAAGAGAGTGGAAAGTGCTCTATGAACTACAGTTTTTATAGTACTGCTGGAGAGTAAGAATGGAAATGAGTGCGAGGTGTAGGTAGACAAGGTATACTTATCTTGTATACATATCAGGTCTGCATTTCACTTTCAGGAGGGATCAATTTGGCTGAGATAAGATGATGGAAAATACAGGAGATGGGAAGTCCTCAGCCTTACTCTAGGCAGTTGGAATCTATTTTTAGGAGGCAGGTAAGGGGTGGCTGTTCTTTAAATTCTTTTGTTCTAAACTCCAAATTACGTAGGAAATTCAAACTACTTAAAGTTCTTGGTTACCATTACAGAAATGGCTATTTTTAATTTTTGCTATTTTGTTTTTGTTTTAGCTACTTTTATTAGGGCTAACTGACCTTCTTGCAGTTTAGTTTCTGTATGTTGATGGTGTGTACTGAGCAAGCTTTCATAGCTTAAAATATCTAATTTCATGATCTTGGGCTATAGTA
The DNA here is from genome assembly GCA_028646535.1 of Procyon lotor. Classification (NCBI taxonomy): domain Eukaryota; kingdom Metazoa; phylum Chordata; class Mammalia; order Carnivora; family Procyonidae; genus Procyon; species Procyon lotor. The sequence goes on from CM053610.1 coordinate 68,080,618, forward strand.
TTCTCAATTATATGCTTAGTCAACAGATATCTGAGCTCAGTGTCAATCACTAATATATTCCATTACAAAACCAACTACATGTGTATACTGAATTTATTCTCTTTCAGTGTATTGACACTTTTCCTCCTAGTTTAGCAGCAATGGCAGTGAAGTAAAAAACACATACGCCAGATTTTAAATCCCACTTTCATTACTTTGTAGCCACATAACATTGGACAGGTTATTTAACTGTGTTAAGCCTCAATTTCCTTACTCATATAAAGTAGACATAATAAAAGCAGGATTTTAGTGAGGATTATTGAAAATGCAAGGTTTGTTTTGTTTTTTTTTTACTGTTTGTTTATTTACATATTTACTATATGTTAGGCACTCTGATAAAGAGTTTATCTTTACTGATAAAGACTCAGTAAATGTTTGTTATTGTACATTCAACAGATAATTATTAAGTACCTTGTAGATACCAGGTGCTATCTGGGTACAGTAAAAACAACAGAATTATATTAAGATTACAGACAGAATTCTTTAAAATTTTATAACTTTCTTCTTTAACCTTTAGGATTGCAGGAGGTCTATACTCTGTTAAAGGAGTATGTATGTATAAAGGAGTGTGTATGTATTCATTGCAGGGTATAAAATTTAGTGAGCTGGGGAAACATTGCAGAATGTTGCTGGCACTGGATTGTCCAAGCTTAACTGAAACAGTAGGAAGGATGGCTGATGACCATTAGGATTTGTCCTTTGATCATCTGTCATTGAGCAAGGCTTTTTCCACTTTGGAAATCAGGTGTTTTTTCTTACTTTTTTTGATGGTGGGAAATAATGACCCAAACTCATCACTTGAAGGAAATATATTAGTAGGAACAGTTGACAGGAGTCTGAGGGTTGGGAGTTTGTACAGTTGTATCCATTTGTGTTATTTCTGGAGATTCTCCTATAGTTGGATGTGTAGGTTGATGCTAATTTTCTCTAGTATAAAAATCCTGGAGGAGTTAAGATGGTGGAGGAGTGGGGAACCCTAATTTTGTCTGCTTCCTGGAATTCAGCTAGATAGTTATCAAATCATTCTGAACACCTGCAAAATCAACTGGAGATCTGAGAAAAGAATTGCTACTACACTACAAATAGAAAACAACCACTTTTTGCAAGGTTAGGAGGTGCAGAGATATGAATCTGAGGTGATATATTGGAAGATAAACCACAGAGGAGGGGGCCTCCATAAGCCAGGTACCAGAAAGTGTTATAAGCATTAGATTGAAAAATTGGAACTTTTTGAAGTCTGCCTGAAAGGTGCTCAGGAAGCAGGGCGAAATCCCAAGTGGGACAGCATGGTCTCAAGAACCCCTGGGTCACAAAAAGGAAGGAAGTGCCTGAGTGTGGCAGAGTTTCTAGGCATTGGAGCAGGGAAGGCAACTGAAAACAGCAAGTCCAGCCATGGGCTTTCTGCTTGGTGTTGCCATAAACCTCAAACCACTACATGGTCAGCAACCACTCTCAGAGCAGGGGCCCAGCAAGCAACAGAACCATGGCAAGACCCCCACCTCTCCTGGGAGGAGTGACATGAGTGAGCACCACAGGAGTCTATAAAGTTTGGAGATTCAAAATGGGGTCCCCTGCCTGAGATAAAAAATGCTCAGTCACAGGCTGGGTGAACATAGAGTTCATTCAGAAATCAGACAAGAGCGATTGACTGATTTTTCTGTGAGGGTGCACTGAAGAGTAAGGGGTACAGACTTTCAGTTCTGGGGCTAGAGATCAGGGTGCTGCCATTTTCATCCCCCACACTGGTGCTGAAAGCCTTCAGAGAACCAAAGCCACATGGAGCAATCCAGAGCTGCTTACACTGAGCTCTGCCCCCTGGCAAGGGCAGTGCAAGACACCCAAGAATCAGTGCAACAGGCTCCTCCCTGAGAACATCTGGCTAATACCAAGTTTACCTATCATAATGAACTATAAAACTCCAGCTCTTGGGGAAAACAGTATATAGCATTCATGGCTTTTTATTCTGGTTCTCTGAACTTTCATTTTTAATTTTTTTTTCCTTTTCAGCTATTATTTTATCAATCCTTTAAGTCTTTCTAATTTTTGTTTTTACATTTATGTTTTATATATATATATTTATTTTTTTTCATTTTTGACTTCCTTTCATTGTAGTCAACTTTATTTTTGTGTATAAAGTTTAGGTTTTTCTTGCTTTTCTATTTTGGAATCTACTTTTTTAAACAAACAGATGAAAATACACCCTGGATCTAGTTTATTGTTCTGTTCTCTTCACCTTCTCTTTGATTTTATTCTCTCTCTTTTCTTGAGGAGGGGATTTCTGTTTTCTTCTGATTTATTTAGTGTATATATTTCTGGTGTCATTGTTGGTATTTTTGTATTTTCTATCTTTCCTCTATTTTTTTCTGGACATAATGACAAGACAGAATAACTCACACTAAAAGAGAGAAAAGGCAGGGATTTAACCAATATGGCTATAAGTAAGATATCGGAATTAGAATTCAAAACAATTATAAAAATACTATTGGAGACACTAGAGAATCCCTTACTGGAGAAATAAAAGAAATAAAATATAATCAAGTTGAAATTAAAAAGGCTATTACTGAGATGCAATAAAAAGTGGAGGCTCTAACTGCTAGATTAAATGAGGCAGAAGAGAGAGTCAATGATATAGAAGACAAAATGATGGAGAATAAAGAAGGTGAGAGAAAGATAAACACTACTGGATTATGAAGGGAGAATTTGAGAGATCAATAATACAGTATCAAAGCAAACAATATTAGAAAAATTGGGGTTTCAGAGGAAGGGGAAAGAGAGAGAAGGGTAGAAGGTTTAAGAACTTCCTTGATTCCCTTCCCTGATTCCCTCATTCCCCATTCCCTGGGGGAATGAAACAGGCAGTCAAGTCCAGGAGGCACAATGAACCCCCTCAAAATCAATAAAAATGAGTCAACACCTTGACATATAATAGTGAAGCCTTCAAATTTCAGAGATAAAGAGAAAATCCTGAAAGCAGCTCAGGACAAGAGGTTCTTAACTTCAAGGGTAGAAACATAAGGCTGGCAGGAGACCTATCCACAGAGACCTGGCAGGCCAGAAAGGACTGGCACAATATATTCAAGGTGCTAGATGAAGAAAAATATGCAGCCAAGAATACTTTATCCATCAAGGCTATCATTCAGAATAGAAGGAGAAATAAAGAGCTTCCAGGACAAACAGAAACTAAAAGAATTTGTGATCACTAAACCAGCCCTGGTGGAAATATTAAAGGGGATCCATTGAATGAAGAGTGAGCCCCAAAGTAACAAAGACCAGAAAGGAACAGAGACCCTATACAGAAACAGTGACTTTACAAGTGATATAATGGCACTAAATTAGGGGCACCTGGATGGCTCAGTGGATTAAAGCCTCTGCCTTCAGCTCAGGTCATGGTCTCAGGGTCCTGGGATCGAGCCCTGCATCGGGTTCTCTGTTCAGCAGGAAGCCTGCTTCCCCATCTCTCTCTCTGCCTGCCTCTCTGCCTACTTGTGATCTCTCTCTCTATCAAATAAATAAATAAAATCTTTAAAAAAAAAGGCATTAAATTAATATATTTCAATAATTACTCTGAGTGTAAATGGGCTAAATGCTCCGATTGAAAGACAGAGTATCAGATTGGATAAAAAAACAAAACCCATTGGTATGCTGTCTAGAAGAAACTCATTTTAGACCCAAAGACGCCTCCAGATTGGAAGTGAGGGGATATTATGCTAATGGACATCAAAAGAAAGCTGGGGTAGCTAGGCTTATATCAGACAAATTAGATTTTAAACTGAAAATTGTATTAAGAGATCAAGAGGAACATGATGTCATAATTAAAGAGTCTATCCAACAAGAAGATACAATAATTGTAAATATTTATACTCCTAATGTGGAAGCAACAATTATATAAACCAATTGATAATAAAATTAAAAACACATTGATGATAATACAATAATAGTAAGGGACTTTAATACACCAGTCACTGCAGTGGACAGATCATCCAAGCAGATCAAAAAGAAACAAGGGCTTTGAATAAGATTGGACCAGATGGACTTCAAAGATACATTCAGAGCATCCCATCCTAAAGCAACAGAATACACATTCTTCTCTAGTTCCCACGGAATATTCTCTAGAATAGATCACATACTGATCTATGTGATCAGTATGTGATCACATAGGATCACAAATCAGGTCTCAATTGGTACCAAAAGACTGGGATTATTCCCTGTATATTTTCAGACCACAATGCTTTGAAACTTGAACTCCCATCACAAGAGGAAATTTGGAAAGAACACAAATACATGGAGATTAAAGAGCATTCTACTGGAGAATGAATGGGTCAACCAGGAAATTAAAGAAGAATGAAAAAAAATCATGGAAACAAATGAAAATGAAAACACAACTGTTCAGAACCTTTGGGATGCAGCAAATGTGGTCCTAAGAGGTAAGTACATAGCAATACAAACCTTTCTCAAGAAAAAAGGAAAGTTTCAAATACACAACCTAATCTTATACCTAGAGGAGCTGGAGAAAGAACATCAAATAAAGCCTAAGTCCAACAAGATAGGAAAAATAATAAAGAGAGCAGAAATCAGTGAAATAGAAAGCAAAAGAACAGTAGAACAGATCAACAAAACTAGGAGCTGGTTCTTTGAAAGAATTTATGAGATCAATAAATCTCTACCCAGACTTATCAAAAAGAAAAGAGAAAGAACCCAAATAAATAAAATCACGAATGAGAGAGGAGAGATTGCAGTCAATACCAAAAAAATACAAACAATTATAAGAACATATTATGAGCAAGTATATGCCAACAAATTAGGCAATCTGGAAGAAATGGATGCATTCCTAGAAACATATGAACTACCAAAACTTGAACAGGAAGAAATAGAAAACCTGAACAGACTCAAAACCAGCAAAGAAATTCAATTAGTAATCAAAAGTCTCCCAAGAAACAAGAGTCCAGGACCAGATGGCCTCCCAGCAGAATTCTACTAAACATTTAAAGAAGAATTAATACCTATTCTTCTGAAGCTATTTCAAAAAATAGAAGGAAAACTTCCAAACTCTTTCTATGAAGCCAGCATTACCTTGATCACCAAACCAGGCAAATGCCCCCCTAAAAAGGAGTGTTATTATCCAGTATTGCTGATGAACATGGATGCAAAAATTCCCAACAAGTTATTAGCCAATGGGATTCAACAGTACATTAAAAGGATTATTCACCATGACCAAGTGGGATTTATTCCTGGGATTCAAGGGTGGTTCAACATCTGCAAATCAATCAATGTGATATACTGCATTAATAAAAGAAACCTCAGGAATCATATGATCTTCTCAATAAATACGGAAAAAGCATTTGACAAAAGACATCATCCTGTCTTAATTAAAACTCTCTACCGTGTAGGGATAGAGGGAACATACCTCAATATCATAAAAGTCATATATGAAAAACCCATAGCAAATACCGCTTTTCCCCCTATGGGACACGACCAGAATGTCTACTCTCACCACTGTTGTTCAACATAGTCCTAGAAGTCCTAGCCTCAGCAGTCAGACAACAAAAAGAAAAGGCTTCCAAATCAGCAAAGAAGTCAAACTCTCACTTTTCACAGATCACATGACACTCTATGTGGAAAACCTGAAAGATCCATCCCTAAAATTGCTAGAATACATATAGGAATTCAGCAAAATGGCAGGATATAAAAATCAACGCACAGAAATCAGTTGCATTTCTCTACCCTAATGATGAGATAGAAGAAAGAGAAATCAAGGGATCGATCTCATTTACAATTACACCAAAACCCATTAGATATCTAGAAATAAACCTAACCGAGAGGTAAAGGATCTGTACTATAGAACACTTATGAAAGAAATTGAGGAATACACAAATGGAAAAACATTCCATGCCCATGGATTGGAAGAACAAATATTGTTCAAATGTCTGTTTTACCCAGAGCAATCTACACATTCAGTGTAATCCCTATCAAAATACCATCAGCTTTTTTCACAGAGCTGGAACAAATAATCCTAAAATTTGTATGGAACCAGAAAAGACCCCAAATAGCCAAAGAAAAGTTGAAAAAAGAAAACCAAAACTGGTAGCATCACAATTCTGGACTTCAGGCTCTATTACAAAGCTGTAATCATCAAGACAGTAGGGCCCTGACACAAAAACGGACAGATGAAAGGAACAGAATAGAGAACCCAGAAATGTACCCTCAACTCTATGGTCAGCTAATCTTTGACACATCAGGAAAGAATATCCAATGGAAAAAAGACAGTCTCTTTAACAAATGATGTTGGGAAAATTGGATAGTCATCTGTAAAAGAATGAAACTGGACCATTCTCTTAAACCATACACAAAAATAAATTAAAAATGACAGACCTAAATGTGAGACAGGAATCCATTAAAATACCAGAGGAAAACATAAGTGGTAATCTCTTTGACCTCTGCCACAGCAACTTCTTGCTAGACACCTCTCCAATGGCAAGAGAAACAAAACCAAAAATGAACTATTGGGACTTTATCAAGATAAAAGGCTTTTGCACAGCGAAGGAAACAGTCAACAAAACCAAAAGGCAGCCTTCAGAATGGGAGAAGGTATTTGCAACTGTCTTGTCAGATAAAGGGTTAGTATCCAAGATCTATAAAGAACTTGTTTTCAAACTCAACACTGAAAAAACTAATAATCCAGTTAAGAAATGGACAGAAGACATGAACAGACATTTCTTCAAAGAAGACATACAAGTGACCAACAGACCCATGCAAAAATGCTTAACATCACTTGACATCAGGAAAATACAAATCAAGACCACAATGGGATACCACCTCACACTGGTCACAATGGCTAAAATTAATAAGTCAGGAAATGACACATGTTGGCGAGGATTCTGAGAAAGAGGAACCCTCTTAAAATGCTGGTGGAAATGCAAGCTGGTACAGCCACTCTGGAAAACAGTACAGAGGTTCCTCAAGAAGTTAAAAATAGAGCTACCCTAAGATTCAGGAATTGGCACTACTAGGTATCTACCCAAAGGATACAAACATAGTGATCTGAAGGGGCACATGCATCCCAATGTTTATAGCCCCAATGTCCACAATAGCCAAATAATGGAAAGACCTCAGACATCCATCTACAGATGAATGGATAAAGAAGATGTGGGGTGCGTGTGTGTGGAGGGGGATGTGTGTACACACACACACACACACACACACACACACACACACACACAATGGAATATTACTCACCATCAAAAAAAAATGAAATCTTACATTTGCAACTATGTGGATGGAACTAGAGGGTATTATGCTAAGTGAAATGAGTCTATCAGAGAAAGATAGTTATCCTATGATTTCACGCATATGTGGAATTTGAGAAACAAAACAGAGGAGCATAGGGAAGGGACGGGGGGAAAATGAGAAATCAGAGAGGGAGACAAACCATAAAAGATTCTTAACTCTAGGAAACAAACAGGGTCCCTGGAGAGGAGGAATTGGGTGGAAGGGTAATTGGGTGGTGAGCATTAAGGAGGGTATGTGATATAAAGAGCACATGCAACTGATGAATCACTGACCTCTGCCTCTGAAACTAATAATACACTATGTGTTAATTAATTGAATTTAAATTTAAAATTCCTGTGATGAATATATCTATGCATCTTTGCATCTCTGAATTATTTGGAAGAATAACAAGAAACCGTGTGTTTTTCAGAGGATAGGAACTTTTAATTCTTTTAAAAAGGAATATTTCAAATTCCTTTCCAGAAAGAGTATAACAGTTTGCTCCCATTCATATTAATTTATTGGTTCCACAGCAATTTTTTGAGTGTCAGCTGTATATTAGAAGACCATACTGACAAAGCCCTAACCTCGCCTAGTTTCTAGTTTACAGTCTAGTGGAGGAGTGGATCATAAAGGATATATAATGTAATTTCTGATACTGATAAGTGACATGAAGAGAAGATGGGAAAGGGTACAGATAATAAGCAGTAGAAGGACTATTTTAGATAGAGCAGGCAGAGGCAGGAAAGGCCTCTGAATAAATATTGAGTAAAAATCTGCATCCATTTTATTGTCAGTTTCACTACAGGTATTAAAACATTGAATATTATTGCTGTAAAAAATACTTGGTGAAGATGAAAAATATCTTTAAATTTTTATTTATTTGATTATTAGGTTGAATTTTTCCATTGGCTATTTGAGTTGTTGCTTGAAATATTTAGTTCTTTTTTTTTTTTTTTTTAACATTTAATGTATTAATTGCCCCAGGGTACATGTCTGTGAGTCATCAGGCTTACACATTTCACAGCACTTAACAGCACATACCCTCCCCAATGTCAAAGACATTGTACAGGTAATATCTGTGATGCCAATGAGCATCAGCCACCCTATCTCTACCCCCCCGCCTCCCAGCCACCCTCAGTTCATTTCTTGAGTCTAGGAGTCTCTTATGGTTTGTCTCCCTCCCCATCCCTTCCTGTTTCATTTCTCTCCCCCACCCCCCCCACAAACCCCCACCTTGCCTCTCAAATTCTTCATATCAGAGAGATCATGTGATAATTATCTTTATCTGACTGACTGATTTTGCTCTGTTGCTTGAAATATTTAATATCGAACTATCATTTGTAGTAATTGCTATGATTCTTTATCTAAAAAAAATGCACGGTATTTAAGTTTTGTCAGTGTGAGACTTAGAGTGAAAGTAAGTGACTTGTATGACTCTGGCTCGTTGTAATAGTTCTGGCTGAGATTTTTACTAAGACTGACATTAGTAACTGAGGTAGCAGATTGTATTGAAGGATACTAAGCCTGAGTTATTGAGTTGGTGCTGATGAGAGTAATTATTTAGAGAACAGTGCTGGTGCCAAGATTTCTGACTTATTCTATGAAAGGACCTGTTTGCTTACCCCTGTTAAAATTTTTTGCCTTTGGACATGAGGATTCAGTGTATGAATAGGACAACTGATTCCCTCTATCACTGGAAAAGTTGTCATGTTTTCCTGTCCACAGTTTTAGGTAATATTTACTTAAGAATAATTAAAAATAATTTTTAAAAACCTCAAAGATGTAGGAGCTAATATTATTAATAGCTAGCAAAATTTAAATATGTCCTTGATTTGATAGTTTTCCTTGTGTTTTTATGATTTATAAACAGAAGAATACAAAAGAACTTTCTTAGGAAATGTACTTTTCCAGGCTCAGTTTATAATACTTATTATGTGATTGTTCATTGTATTTGCTTGCTTATCATAAAGGGATTGTTTTATAATTACTACACTAATACGGCCTTTAACATTTTTTATGCAGTCTTAGATTTAAGTTTTCTTTATCAAACTTCTATATAATGTATGCTGATCCAATACTTTTTTCTTGAATTAAAATAATAGGTGTTTGTAATCTGGTTTCTAATTAGTAGTGAAACTTTTGTTTTAAACTTAGCATTTGAGTAGAAAAAAATTCCAGAGAACAGATTTCATTTAATTTACTAATGTTAATCTCTATTTGCTCCATTCATTTACTCACCTACTCAAATATGTGAGTGCCACCAATAAGCTTGACAGTTCAAGTGACAGATATGGTGGGGGAGCATGTGGCAGTTCCTGTCCTCATGGAGTTTATAGTCATGGACACATATGAAGGACTAAATGGACAGTTTGGAGACAGTATACTAATTGCTATAATAGAAGCTGGTAGTGCTTGAAGCTAGAAGTAGGGGTTGCGCCAGATCCACTCCTGGGGGTACGAGGGTCATAAAAGGCTTCTAAAGGAAGTGATATTTTTGCTGTATGGTCCTTAGACTCCTTGATGTGTCTATGATGCCTGCACATAGCCATCCGCATAAAACACTTAAAAAAAATTCTGATGCTTTAGTTATAAAATACACATAAAATGTACCATTTATCTTGATCATTTTTAAATCGTTTTTTTATCTTGACGATTTCTAAGTGTATGCTTTAGTGTTAAATATATTCACATGATTGTGCAACCAATCTCCACAACTTTTTCATCTTGTAAAACTGAAATTCTATACCCATTAAACAATAACACCCATTCTCTCCTTCCCCCAGCTCATGGCAACCACCATTTTGTTTTCTGTCTCTATAAATTTAACTATTCTAACAACTTCATGTAAGTGGTAAAAGACTTTTTTAATCTTAGGTTTTCTTTCTTTTGTTTTGAAAATTGCCTGAGTTCTGCTACCAATGACGTATCCTAGCTTTTGCTTTGCCGGACAAATAGGAGATACAAAAACCTGGGGGATTGTTATGGGGTAGTGTTCTTGCTGGTGGAAATACAAAGCCAGCAGAGCCTAAAGGAGACCCTACCTCTCTGGCCATCCTGAGAAGTTGTCGGGCAGTATGGAGCCATTTGAGGGGAAGCAAGGTTTAAAGAAGCAGAAATATTATTAAACCTTGGATTTTTCTCACCTCAGAAGATTCTCTGAAACCAGAGTTTGGCAGACTCTTTCTGTAAAGGGCCAGATAGTAAATATCTTAGACTTTGTTGGCTCTGCATTCTTTGTCATAATTACTCAGCTAAGCCACAGTAGCATGAAAGCAGCCATAGATTTGTAAACTAATGAGAGCAACTGTGTTTCAGTAATAATTTATGAGAACAGGTGGCAGACCTGACTGTCTCAAAGGCTATCGTTTTTTACCCCTGTCTTAAACTATTCTTAAATGGCATGACTAGAGAGAGACTTCGGGTGAGATCCATAGCTGGGAGATCATTAAGCTGGTTTGTGATTTGAAGCAGAAAGAGAAATTCAATACCATATTTTATCGAATTTGTGCCATTGGGTACAAATAGCACCTTTTGTGTACCACTAAGAAAGAAAAATAGCACGACCAATTGATTGTAAGATCCCATTGAATATATGCTGCATTCTCATCTCAGAAATGTTAAAACGTGGGATGGGAGTAGAAAGTGTCTGAATCAATGGTGCAGTGATAATGCCAGTCAACATGTGTGCTCTTACTGTGGGCCATACACTTTGCTTGGCATTTGATGTGCATTATCTCATTTATCCTCATAAGAAATCAATGAAGTAGATGAAAAAGGCTTAGAGCAGCTAAATTACTTGCCCTAATAAACAGTGGAGTCTAAGATTCAGACCCAAGTGACTTGGCATTAGAGCCTGTGCTCTTGGCCCCATTCAGTTCTGCAGCAGTCTTTTGTCACATGGTACCATTCACGCTGGAATTACTGTAGTTTATTACAATGATCTGAATCAGGTCATGGAGGAACAGCAGTTGCATCATGTCCTTGCAATTTCAGATATTTCTCAGGGCAGCCAACTACTGGTTTTCATCCCTTTTGTGCCTGCTGGTGTCCTGAGAGAAAAATTACCGTGAATCCCTTCTGAAAATGTTTCTAAAATGATAGTTTCCAAGAAGCCAGGCAAAACTTAGAAGAGAAGTGTCTTGGTGTTCTGTGTACAGGTAATATCTGTGATGCCAATGAGCACGTCTGGTCCTGCTGCTGCCCAGGACGGTGAGTGCCACATACCACTGTGACTTCTCTTCTGCATCTCTGAGCTTTGCATTGAAAATGGCGTGATCCTGCAGGAGTGATGCAGGCTTCTCCAAAGATGACCTTACTGACTCTTGAAGACAAAGGAAATATTATGAGCCACGGAGTTCTCAGCGTCTTGGGGAATTCAGGTGTTTCCATTCAGCTTACAGAGCAAGCTGTGAGAACTCGCCTAGGAGAGAGTTGAGGTTTTCAGTACTTGTCATCATAAAAAAGAAAGGTCAAAATAGAATGGCAGTTAAAGATGGATGCCTATAACCTTCTCAAACTGTATCACAGTGTGAGCTTCTTACTCAAGCCAAACAGAAGGCTTCTCATTGAAATTTAGTGGGGAGAGTTAAAGTTTATTTTTTGCTTTATTTGCATATTAACTTTCATTGGGAAATACACCATCTCCTATAAAGATTATTTTTATAGTCAGTGAATGAAATTCCACAGGAGTGAGGTAAATTATATGCAATAAGTTTTGGTTTTGGGGGTGGGGTGGTATTTGCACATTTCTGAAAGAGAGTCCCTGCGTGATAGCTCATAAAGCCTGAGAATTGCTGGTCTGAACTGAGATGTGGGGGATAAAGGAAAGACAATTGGTCAAGTGAAGTTGCATGATGAGGAGAAATACAGGGGCCTCCATGCAGTAGGTACGGGATGTTAGAGAGTCCACTGCTGCATGTGCCTGGAGCACAGCGTGTCAGGGAGAATGGGAGAGGAAAAAGTGCAAGGCACGAAGGGCCAAATCATTAAGCAACTTGCAAACCATGTCTTCCAGTTGGGATTAGAGTCAGCTACATTTAATAGTGAAACTCAGAATAACAAATCTAGAGAGAGGCAATCCAGAGCTAGTATGGCAGCATGGTGGTTGGTCATCAGGAACGTGGGCTTCTCTGTCTTGCCACTCTTGCCATCTGTAGCATATCTCCTCATGATCCCGGATGGCTGCTTGAATGAACTCTAGTCAGCATGTCTGCATTCTGAACAGGAAGAGAAAGAAGGGCATGCCCCTGCACTTTCAGAGACTTTCTGGAAGTCTTTCACTTCATCACAACTTGGGCACAAAAAATTGCAAGGGAGGCTGGGAAGTGTAATATTTTATTTGGGGGTGGTGGTGTGCCCAGCTGAAAATCAGGATTCTTAAGTAGAAGGGAAAAAATGATTTGGGTTGGGGGCTAATAATCTCTGTCATGCCGTGTCAATGTTTTATTTTGTGAATGATGTAATAAGGACAGAAACATGTTCAAATGTTCTTTTCTAAAAGATTGCCACCTACAAGGTGAAGATGGATTGAGGGGAGGTCAGGAGATCAATAGAGGCAACCATTGCAGTAACACAGATGAGCAGTGAGCAGATGCTGACTGGAAGCAGGGTTAGTTTCATGAGACTCACAGGTCTTGGTCATTGATCAGATGTGAAGAGTCGTCTGGCTTAGCAGCTGGGTTTGTCTTGGTGTCATAGAGATAGGAGTGAATGAATGAAGCCATGGGATTGGAGTAGATTGCCGTGGAAGAGGAGGTCTACCTAGAATGGGTTTGAAAAGGAACAGGCAGAAAGAGGAGGAAAATAGAATGTGGTGTTTCAGAAGTTGAGGAGAAGAGAGCATGTCAAGAGAGAATGAGTGGTCAATTACATCAACTACAGCTGAGCAACAAGAGAAGAATTGATGTCACTGATAGGATTTCACAGTTGAGAGGATGTGGATGACCTTGTTAGGAGCAGTTCCCTGAGCCTTAGAGAAGACCAAATTATAGTGGGTGAGTGAGGGACGGGAGGTGAGGAAGCAGTGAGCGCAGCAACTTTTTCAGGAAGCCCTGCCTCTAAGAGAGGGAGAAGAAAGGGATGTGGGTGTAGAAGTGGATGAGTGAGTCAACGCACTGTTGTTTTCTTTCTTGGTTTTTAGATGACAAAGGTTGAATATGTTCATGTCAATGGAAGGGAATAGAGAGGAGAAGCTACCAGAGAGACTGGATCATTGGTGACAGAGATTCCTGAAATGGGCACTGGCGAGAGCTTGCCTACCAGGTCAGCCTTCTGTAACTGGAAGGAAGGCGGGGGTAAAGAAACAGAGATGGAGATTCAGGAAGGTTCTGAGCATCTGGAGGCAGAAAGTTGAAGGCATTCCCAAATATAATGGTTTTTATTTGCCCTACGAAATAAGGGTTGAGCTCATTTTGATGGCTGAGGGGCTGTTGGTGAGTTTGTTAGTGGACCATGTGATAATGTACATGATTTGCCAGTTTTTCTTTAGTGAAAAAAAAAATCTGTGGTTTAGGTGTGTCATTAATGTGTAGGAGCTTTTGGATGACCCAGATTTTAGTCATTATCTTTAGATATGTGAAATGAAGAGATGATATGTGAAAATGCCTGGCATTGAACTTGGCACACAGACACCATGCAGTAAGGATTTTGTGAATAAGCTTGTGTTCTTAGAATATTTCCTGTACATATGGAGCATCATTCCAAACTTGTTTTACTATTTACGTAGTTCATTTTCTTTCAGGCACACTTGCTTTTGTTGAAAAAAAAGATCTTTCAGATTGCAATAATCATACCCTTGTGAACCATAACAGGGCAGGTACTGTTAGCTTGTTTTGGGTATTTGGCACTGCCTCCAGGAATAGCACAAATATGCTACCAAGAACTGGGTTATACTACTGCTAATGGGAACAGTGTGTTCATGACTGATGAATTCAGCTTTTCTTCTAACTGGAAACTAAGTTGTGAACAGACTCGGCAAGGTACAGATCATGGTAGACTGTTTTTAAAAGATCTTAAAAATCTTTCAGTTTCTGCAGAAAAACTAGATTGACGTCCTACAGGGAAGAATCTTAAGTCATGTTCATTAGTACATTGCCAACTACTTTCTTTTGTTCGCTGCCCAGAGGAAGTCAGTATTTGACCAATTCTTTTCTCCCAGGAAGAGGGAGCACTAGTGGCCTAACCTTCTGGTGCATCTTGTAGGGAGCCTTGTCGGGGTTTGCTCCACTTCACCTGTCATGGTTGCCCTACTGTGTATTTAGTTGCAGTAGAAGTCTTCTTACAGCACTGAATTCTCTTTGTGCCTGGGAGAAACAGGGTGACCAGTATTGAGAGTGTAACGATTGCTCTAGTGATTGACTGAAGTGATTGAGTCAGAGTAACATCGAGGCTGTGTCCAACAGTGCGTGGTACTCCCTGTCGTCTCTGAGCACCACTCATCTTAGCCTGAGTAGATGTCTTTGTGCATTCTCCTGGGGCAGCTGAGAAGAGGAGAGCAAGGGGCCAGTTGAAAAATGCCTCTGTGACTTAGGTGTGTCCGGTATAATTTCAGCTGTTGCCAAGCAACTTTCTAACACAGATCCCCTTGGTTTGTGGAACTAAACCGAACGCTGTGGGATTGGTTGGTGAGGTTCCTGGTGAGGGTGTGGACAGACAGCTTCACCGACAGAAGAACTTGTGTTGGCACATAAAGTGGTTTATGTGATGGAAAGCAGTTCTTACTGCCTCATTTAACCTGTAAGAAACTTTAGATAGAATGTGTCCTGGCTTTCTGGAATCCAACGATTCCAGAAAGTGTACCTTTCTTTGCACACGTGTGTGTCTGTGTCTGTTTCTGTGAGGGTAGGGTGGATATAAGTTATGCAACATAAGTGAAAAAAGCCCAATAAAGGCTTCCGGCCTTTATTAATACAACCTGACCATTCTGGACCTCTCTCCCCTTGTCACAACTGTTACTTTGCACCTTGTGACTCTTCTTTCCTTTCCTTCCATGGTTCTCCTCAGTCCTCTTTCTTGCTGACAGTTAAGTTCCTCAGTCAGGCCTGTTTTTAATTAGCTGCTGAAGATCAGATATAGCTGGTATTACTGAAAGCACCTTGCGAAGAACCGTGGTTCCTTGACATTTGTAGAGGTGCGGTGACTTCTTGCCCACTCGGCGGGGGTGGAGGGTTCTAAATGTGTCACTAAACAGAGTATTCTGACCACTCAACTTGATGGTAAACAAGTCTTTCTACTTGTGAGTTGCCTGGGCTTATGCCCAAAAGTCTTTATTAACTAAGTTTTGGAACTTGATGTTAGGTATGAATCAGTTCATTTTATTTAATAACAAATATTTGAAAAGTAATTCAGAACTGCATTTAAAATTTAAACTCACATTCTTAAGATATGAAGCCTGGGGAGATTGGAATTAAAACTAAAAGTATAGTTGATGTATCTTTTGGCTGAAAGTCAATGGCTTAGTATTAAAATCGTTACAAGGCCTGACAGCTTCTTTCACTATCCTAGAATAGGGTTTTGGGATACAAGAAAAAATTCATTTAACCTCTATAGATTCAGTCATAAGGAATGATCTTCTTAAAGTATTTTAATAGAATGCATATTTTTAAGTTTGGTGTGAACAAAATAAACTTTTTCTTTAAATACTTTTCATGAACTTTATATTTTTTACGATGTGTGGATCAGAGATGATTTAAATATATGATTTTGAGGGTTTTTTTTTTTTTTCCTTCTGGTGAAATTTTAGGCACAAGATGATATTTGTTTGGGTTTTTTTAAGATTTTATGTATTTATCTGACAGAGAGAGAGATCACAAGCAGGCAGAGAGAAAGGGAAAGCAGGCTCCCTGCTGAGCAGAGAGCCAGATGCTGGGCTCGATCCCAGGACCCTGAGATCATGACCTGGGCCGAAAGCAGAGGCTTTAACCCACTGAGCCACCCAGGCACCCCAGAAGCCACTTTTTAAAAAGAATGCTAAATGATTCTTGAGGACATTATATAAAGTGAAATAAGTCAGTCACAAACAAACACTGTATAATTCCACTTGTCTGAGGTACCTAGAGTAGTCAAACTCTAGGGTGGTTGCTGGGAGTTGATGGACAGAATGGAGGGCATGTTTTTTAATGAGTATAGTTCCAGTTTTGCAAGACGAAAATAATTCTAAGATTGGCTGCCCAAGAACGTGATATACTTAATAATACTTAAACTGTACACTTAAAAATGGTTAGGATGGCAAATTTTATGCTACTACAATTAGAAAAGACTGTCAACAAATTCGGTTCTCCTGACTTGGTGGTTTTCTTCAGGAATGTCTTGTCTATTTTTTGCCCTTTGCATTTTTTTTTTACACTTTAAATAGACTTGTCAGTTTCCACATAGAAAACTGTTGAGATTTTGATTAGGATTGCATTGATCAGTTTGGGAGAATTGACAGTTTTCCATTAGTAAGTCTTCTAGTTTATAAACATCATAAATACATCCCTTAATTTATTTAAGTCTTTTAACTTTTCTCAAAAATGTTTTATAAAATATTCAGTGTAGAACTCTCATATATCTTTTTTAAGATTTATTCCTAAGAATTTGTTATTTTTGATAGTGTAAAGGTACCTTTTTAATCAATTCTCATTCTTCATATATGTAGAAACAGTTCATCTTTTTAAACCATCTTTAAACATACAATTCATTAGCGTTAAGTACATTCATAGAACTCTTTGATCATGCACAACTAAAACTGTTCCATTAAACACCTCCCCATTCCTCCCTGCCCCAGTTCTTGGGAACCACTATTCTACTTACTGTCCATATGAATCTGACTACTCTAGGTGCCTCATATAAATTGAATCATAAGTATTTGGATTTGGGGAGGTTTTGTTTTTTTTTTTTTTGGTATGTGACTGGTTTATTTCACTAACTTATTCTCAAGGTTTGTTCATGTTGTAGTACGTGTCAGAATTTCTTTCCCTTTTTAAGGCTGAATGAAACTCCATTGTATGTATATGCCATATTTTGTTTTATTCATTCATCTATTGATGGACATTTTGAGTTGCTTCCACTTCTCAGCTGTTGTGAATAATGCCGTTGTGAAGATGAGTGTAGAAACATCTCTTTGAGAACCTGCTTTTAGTTCTTTGGGAAATATATATCCAGAGGTGGACTTGGTAGATCATATGGTATTCTATTTAAAATTTTTTTAAGGAACCACTATATTTTTTCCTTTAATAGCTACACACCATTTTACATTCCCACTAGCAGAGTCCAAGGGTTCTAAAAGCAGTTGTTTTTAAAATATTGGCCATGTATCTTCAGTGTTGCTATGTTCACGTTATTCTAGTAATTTACTTGTAGAGTCTTTGGAATTTCTATATATAAAATCATATGATCTGTACTGACAGTTTTCTCTTAATGGATATATAAATTGAATACTATATGGCAGTGAAAAGTAATTACTAGAGCTTCATGCATTAATGTGAATTATTCTTAAATATAACATTGAATTAAAGAAGCAAGTCAAAAATTTAGAGACAAAATTAAGTAAAATATTATTATTATGGATACATACATAGGCGGTAAAACTAAAGTGTAAACGACAGGATATGGTTACCACTGGGGTGGAAGAAGAATGTGTTCAAGGACAGACGCAAGGAGGCTTCTAAGTTATAGCAGTATTATTTTTTATTTAGGTTATTTGACAATATGTATTTTATAAATTTGAATGTATGATGTTTCATAATGAAAATCTTTCAGGTAAAATTGGGAAATGTAGGCCTGTTTCACCATATGTAGGAAAAAAAATTCTTTTATGTATTCTAGTTTTTAAAGATAAAGGAAGCATTATTAGGTAAAAATATTTCCGAATTATTTTACCTAAAATAAATGCATGGACTAGGGAGTTTTAGTTAAATTTTCACACCCTTTTGAGCCCTCTGTAAATATCAGATTCTTTTTTGGAAATCAAAAGTAACTGCTAAATGGGAATTCTTGGCTTTTAAAAGATAATTGGAAAATAATTGACTTGGTTCCATTTGCTCTTTTGAGTAAATGTAATGTGCCCAAGAAACTCTCCTAACCTAATAATAGACTATTTGAAGCCGTTATATCACAGTGGCATTCCTTTTACTGACTGGTTGATTTCAACAGCTCTGCCGATGAAAGAATTATAAACTGCCATGTTATATTAGGATAACAAGTTCCAGCTCTGTTATCTCCTCTTACTTTTCTAGTAGTATAGGACTTAAATTGGATTTTTTCTCTCAAACAATATTACCAGTTTCTTTGACATGCTGAAGAAATGATGTTCATGGCAGTGGGGTCAAAACATCCTTTCAGGAATGCCGGTCAACTGGGCCACAGGCACTTTCTCTATGTGTTGGGTATCCCAGGTTATCATCATCCACATGTTGTCCTCAGCTGAACCAAGTGCTTCCAAAGAAGCAACCAGTATAATCTGTGTTCTTTCCTGCCTTGCCATCTTTCTTTTCCTTGCTGGTTAGCAAGGAACCACTTAGGCAGCACCCACTGAGGGCCACGGTGCCCACAAGTCTGACCCCTCCTGTCTCTTTCCTTGTCACCAGCCCTCTTAAGTATGAATGACTGCTGAAGACTGCTTTATGGCACTTACCAGGAAGATTGGTGATCCTACCACATTAGGAACTAATTCAGAATGAGTGATAACTAGGCTTGGTAGTCAGTGGAGAGTCTTAGAGAAGAGCACTTATTTACGCACCCTTTTAGTGCGCACTATTTACGCACCCTTTTAGTGCGCACTATTTATGCACTAATTTATTAGCATAAATTAATACTTACACCAAGCAAAAAGTGCATTCATCTGCAGTGGGCAGTTAACAGAGTGTCTTGCAGGGTAGATGAAATAAGAGTCCCAGACTAGTTTGTATGGGGAGAACTGCAAGGAGCAGAATCATGTGGTCAGGAATTGACATAGGACATGCATGTGTGTTTGACCAAGCATAAAGGGATTTTTGCCTCCACAGCCTAATCAGTGGAATGTGAGCCCATCAACTCCTTTCCCAATTGCAGACTTTATCCACCACCCATCCACATACCCTCTATAGATAGCAAAACAAAAACAGCTCAAGTGAACACTTACTATATGGTTGTATTTCTTCAGTTTCCTCAACTGTTATGTGTCCTATACCATGATGATGTAACTGAAGAGTACATTTGATGATGTATTCCATTAGAGAAGGATAACAGAAAAAAGCCCTGTAAATGGTTAGAGACTATACTGTGATCTTTTCAAAAGCTTTCATTCTTCCTGTAAGATCTTTAGACTTGCTCGTGCCTCTGCTTTGAACAAAAGAATTTGGGCTCCCACTATGTGGTTGTTCCTGTCCTAGGAGGGAGAAGTTGAAGACTAATGCTCTGTGCTCCCAGAAATAGATGAGGGTGCATGGGGGAAGGGATTCTCTCCAGCCTCAGTTCTTACCTTTACTACCCCATCAGGATATTTATTGGAGCAATGAGAACACAATTTTCCAATATGACTTTCTATACAGTGATGCCTGACAGTTAAATTCTTAAGGAATTTACATTTACATTTGTTACATACCTAGAAATATGATAAAAAACAGCATGCCACTTCTTCCTCTGAAGACCTACTTTTGAATGGAGGAGAAAGGCAAGGAACATTTAAGTTTTGGTTTCTGCCTTCTTTGGGCGAAGGAATAATGTATTGTCATATATATACTTCTCCAGAATTGAAGTAGATCCATACTACACCAGAATGAGTTTTGTGTATCCCATTTACTATATTTTTTTACTATATTGATGCAAATTGGGAATTCCAAGTTTTTAAAGGTAGTCCAAGTGGCTTAGATGTCTTCAACAGCCAGATGAGTTTTTGTAGATTGTAATTTTACCCCCTTCTCGTCCTCCATTGTAATGTAAATGAACCACTGAACTACTTTGTGCAAGAGCAGTTGCCTATAAAGTAAGTACTTGATTTTGTACCAGGAGAACTTGTGACATTAAAGGGGATGTAGTTGAAACTTTCCATGGAGAAAAGCAGAATTCTTTAAGGACACATAGAAATAACCCTATGATTGAATTTAACTTCTCATAAAGCTATTTGAATTCTGTAAATTTTTTTTTTTTTTTTTTTTTAATTTCAGATTCAACCCTATGAAAAGATAAAGGCCAGAGGCTTACCTGATAATATATCTTCCGTGCTCAACAAGCTGGTGGTGGTGAAACTCAATGGAGGTTTGGGAACCAGCATGGGCTGCAAAGGCCCAAAAAGTCTGATTGGTGTGAGAAACGAGAATACCTTTTTGGATCTGACCGTTCAGCAAATTGAAGTGAGTAACATTCAGTCTTTCTCATGAACTACTAAAACCAGTTTTAGGTTATTATAAATGTTACCTTATAAAATAACAGATGTGGATTTGAGTTAGTCAAGGAGCTTGCTATCTTTTTAGTATATAAAAAGGTTTGGTGTTCTCAAGGGCAAATCCTTAGGGTGATGTAAAATAAAAGCTTTTGATCTTTAAATAGCATTTGTGGTTGTTGAAATCTCTGGATCTTTTTGGATTCTCCTTTGATCTCCCCACCACTCTCCGGGCCTCTTTCTGATGGCAGCCTTCATCACAGCTGGGATGATCTGGCTTTATTAACCCCTTCTGGTTGGCAGCCATGGATGCTAAGAACTGTCCTTGCCTTCCCTCTTATGATAAAGTTGTTAATCGTGGACTGTAAGTTCTTCAGGGCAGTCTTTTTCATCTCTCTGTCTCTAGTGTCCAGTACAGTGCTGGCAGCTACAGTAGTAACAGCAGCAGCAGCGGCTAACATTCATCTAGCATGTACTGTACATAGTATTATTCTGAATTCTTTTCATGAATTGACTCATTTGTTCCTCTCAACAATTCTGTAAATTAAGTACTCTTTATATTATCATCCTCATTTTACAGATGAGGAAACCAAGGCACAGAGAGGTTGATTTACTTGCCCAAGATTCCCTATGTGAACACAGGACTATCTGACTTCAGGGAACTTTTCTTCTTAATCTGTGCTGCCTCTTGACTCTTCCCAGAGATTGAAAAGATTTTGGTTGGGGTGTGAGTCACAGTTCTTGACATTAATCCCGAGACTAGAGAACCATGTCTTTGAAACATATGTACTCTCATCCCCACTGTGCTCTGGACACAGAGTAAATGCTTCATCAGCATTTGCATATCTAGTAAGGCCACTGGCTGGGCACATAACTCCAGAGTTGGACTGTGTTCCGGCTCTGCTCGTGACCTGCCGCCTCCCCTGGCCCTTAGTTTAGCCATCCGAATATTGCAGACAATAGTTTCTGTCTCATAGAATTGTGATTTAATGAGCAAGTCCGTGGCTTAGCAAAATGTCCAGCTTATGCTAAATATTTATATTTGGCTACATATTGTGATGTTTTGGATACTTTGTGATTATTATGAGTTTTACATTTTTAAGTGAAAGAAAAGTAGGTCTGGGTAATCTGATTGTTATTTTCCTCCCTAGCATTTGAACAAAACCTACAATACAGATGTTCCTCTTGTTCTAATGAACTCTTTTAACACGGATGAAGATACAAAAAAAATACTGCAGAAGTACAATCACTGTCGTGTGAAAATCTACACTTTTAATCAAAGCAGGTACAATAAGTAAAAAATAAAAAAAGTCTGGAGGGTGTTACTCCTGGGAAACAAAGATTTCTTTATCTTGTTTAAATAGAACAGCCTCAAGATACACATGTGCCAAAAACTCATGTTTGCAAATATTCAGTGTCTTTAAAGGCTAAACACTTGTTTAGTAGATAGGTGGATAGGTGTTTACTAAACACTTGTTTAGTAGATAGATATAACAACACCATAGATAGGTGTTGTTATAATCATCTCTGATTCCTCCTAAGAGAGGATCTACTTATTCCATGTCCAGAATATTTGAGGATGGCTTAGGCCTTTGCTTTCCGAGGGCATATTTGGGCTCCACATGGGTCTATGAAAATATTTGTATGTTCTACAGTTCTTATGGGAAGAAATTTATTCAACATCCTCAAATAGGCTTGGGGGAAATTTAATAAATCCTGGAAAAAATCTACTTTGAGGAAGGGAAAGTAAGTGCAGGCATACCTTGATTGACTTCACTTCAACTGTGCTTTGTAGATACTGCATTTTTTTTTTTTTTAACAAGTTGCAGATTTGTTGTAACCCTGCATTGAGCAAGTAAGTCTGTTGGTATTGGTGCCACTTTTTCAACAGCATTTGCTCACTTTGTGTCTGTGTCACACATTTTGGTATTCTCACAGTACTTCAGATGTGTTCTTTATTATTGTATTTGTTATGATGATCTGTGATCAGTGATTGTGACTTGCTAAAAAGATGGTTAGCATTTCTGAGCAATGAAATATTTTTTAAATTAGAGTATGTACATTTTTTTTAGACATAAAGCTACTGCACACTTAATAGACTACAGTATAGTGTAAACATAACTTTTATATGCACTGGGAAACCAAAACATTCACTTGACTCACTTTATTGCGACATTTGCTTTATTGCTGTGTTCTGGAACAGAACCTGCAGTATCTCCGAGGTGTGCCTGTAGAAAGGGACTCAAATGATGACTTGGGATAAAGCCCAGGCAACTGGGGAAATAAGTTTTCCATCTAGGGATGAATATGGGTCTATATGGACTGGTGCAGAACAGGTATTTCTAAAAGTTGTACCATTTTTTGTTGTTTTAATCTATTTTTTTTGTGGACACTTTGGTTGTTGCAGGTGCTCTGCCTCCATCTTCTGGTTGGTGCTTGTTCTGTTACAGTGCTAGCTCCTATTTCCCCCATCCCCACTGCCAGCCCCCACACCTGTTCTCACTAGCTGTAGGGAGCAGATGTTCCTGAGCAGTAATCTGCTGTTGACGTTGTGGGAAAGAAAGAGCACCACCCCTGAATATATGTTTGTAAGAATGGGCAGATTTTTCCAAATTTGGAGGGAAAAGAACATTTCCATGACCAAAGAAGTCTGAGAAATTTACTTAATGTATATTTCCTCTTGTAGAGTCATAAAATCTATTAAGACCCTAAAAATATGAGATGTCCTCCCATCTTTATGATGCTGGAAATTTTTTTTTTCAGTAAATATTATGATCTAGGAAACCGATTATTGGACGACACAGATAAGAGGTTTTCTTAAATGGATTTACCTATGATTAAATTACTATTGATAGACTGAAAAGGAGGGAAGTTTTATTTATCTCTAAATGCATTGTTTTTGCTTGAAGGTCTGTAATGCTTTACAGAATTGATATTAAAAAAGACCTTGGTTTTGTTTTTGTTTTTTTTTTTTTTCTTTTTTAAAGGTACCCGAGGATTAATAAAGAATCTTTACTGCCTGTAGCAAAGGATGTCTCATACTCAGGGGAAAATACAGAAGCTTGGTACCCTCCAGGTCATGGTGATATTTATGCCAGTTTCTACAACTCTGGTTTGCTCGACACCCTTATAGGAGAAGGCAAAGAGTATATTTTTGTGTCTAACATAGATAATCTGGGTGCCACTGTGGATCTTTATATTCTTAATCATCTAATGAACCCACCCAATGGAAAACCCTGTGAATTTGTCATGGAAGTCACAAATAAAACACGTGCAGATGTAAAGGTAAATACTGAGAGGAAGCAATCCGGGGATTCACGTCTTGACACTGCATAGGTTATGTAATTCAGATGCTTTTTTTTTTTTTAATTGGAAAGTTTCAGTGGTAAACAAAACAACACATTCATTCACTTGATAACATCATTGTAAGACAGAGATAGTATTCTGTAGAGTACCTTAAGTTCCACCTGAGATAAGTATGTATATAAATTGAGATTTAATAGTATTGTTGAGTAATCCATATGGGCTATTTTAACTGAAATTGGTTCCACATATATTTATAGGATAAGTGAAAACACTCAAATGTTTTGTTCAAACCTTTGATATTCTTCTAGTTTGGTGCTTAAGTGTATTTATTTCATTATTCCTTTAGTGAAAATTTACTATTTCTGTTTCTACCTGTGCATTTTTATATGTATATTTTTTTAATCACTGTAATATCTGTGTTTTAACTTTGCATGTTTAGTGGTCATGAAATGGTACACAAGGTTTTACTACTTAGCCACAGTGAGTAAGAGAAATGGGCAGTGTGTGAATACTAAAATGGTCAGTCCATAGGCTGGTTTCTCTGTGTCTTGTGATGACCCCTGACACGTGCATGAATGTTCCCCTCTCCCCACACTGCTGTGGCCTCATGACTGTAAGGACATCTCTAAGCTGAGGGGACTCAGGGGGCCACTTCTCACCCACTTGTGCCTCTGTCTTCCCTTTTCTCTTCTTATCCCAGAGCAGGGACTGAGGTAGGAGGACTAGTTGTTTAGTGGTGGACGGTGGTTTGGGAATGAGAGGAATGGCTGTTCCTGTAACAGACCTTCAAAAAATGAGGAAGACTATGATGTACTCCCAGGGCTTTACTGTGGACAAGAGGGTGGGTATACGGTATAAAATGACAACCTAAATATTTGTATGTTGCTGTGTATTACGGATTGAATCAATGCCCAAACTTTTTATTTCTGGGGGATATTATCATCAGTGTCTTTTCTCTAACACTTTCACAGGCTAGAAATAGTGTGGTATGGCTGTGGCTGGGAGAGATGTGGAGGTACTCACACACTCTTCTCTGCCTTTCTAGGGTGGGACACTCACCCAGTATGAAGGCAAATTGAGACTGGTGGAAATCGCTCAAGTGCCAAAAGCACATGTTGATGAGTTCAAGTCTGTGTCAAAATTCAAAATATTTAACACCAACAACCTATGGATCTCTCTTGCAGCAGTTAAAAGACTGCAGGAGCAAAATGCTATTGATATGGAGATCATTGTGAATCCAAAGGTAAGCCGGAGGTGCAGCCTTTGCCTCCCTATTCCTGAAATCACAGTAGGTAGGCTACACGCAGATCCACTGCCCACTCTCTCTGGTCTATCTATTCACAGGTCCTTCCTTTTTGCCTAGTAAGTTGCTCTAGTTCCTGGCCCTGTCTTTCAGAGTCTACACCCATCTCTTTACTGTGCCAAGCCTTGGTGCTCTTACTTGACGCAGGGCTGTGGTAGTGGCAAGAGCACTGGGCCTAAAAGTAGAAAACCTGCCTCGGTCTTAATTGTTGCTCTGACAAAGGCTTTTTGGCCACAGGCATCTTGCATGAGTTTTCTGTAAACTGTTGGTTCTTTATTGTAAAATGGAAACATTGCTAAGCAGAGAAGTTACGATGCTGAAATAAAGACCATGTATGTCTAAGCACCTGGCATATGGTAGGTACTTGCTAAATGTCACTTCTCAAAATTCTGTCTCCTTTAATGGATCTCTGAAACCACTCCCCAAATATTAACCAGCCCACATGGAACTAAATTGCTAAAACCTATTTCTCCTCTCCCCCTACCCCCTTTTCTTTCTTACAGACTTTGGATGGAGGCCTGAATGTTATTCAGTTAGAAACTGCAGTAGGGGCTGCCATTAAAAGTTTTGAGAACTCTTTAGGTATTAATGTTCCTAGGAGCCGCTTTCTACCTGTCAAAACCACATCAGATCTCTTGCTCGTGATGTCAAACCTCTATAGCCTTAATGCAGGATCTTTGACAATGAGTGAAAAGCGGGAATTTCCTACAGTACCTTTGGTTAAATTAGGCAGCTCTTTTACAAAGGTATGTAATTATAGATATGATATATATGTGAATTTGTAGTTCCTAAAGGTGTAAGTATAAAAATGGTTGGAATGATGTGAATTGGAATGATGTAAAAGATTACAGTCTCAGCTGCTGACCTATTGCATTCCTCTTTGAGGTCTTTAAAGGGAATTGACTGTAGAAGATAAAGATGTAACTCACTTTTGAAATCTGATTGCTAAAGAGTAGAAAAGAACATTTAATTTTGGGACATTTTACTTTCTCTTGTAAAACTATTTACTGCTTTCATCAGTGGGAGAATGTTAATTCTGTTTTAACAAATATTGAGCCCCTACCATGTGCTGCGCAGTGTTCCAGGTGCTGGATAGTTAGCAGTAAATAAAATGAACTAAAATTCTTGCCTTTATGAATCTTCTAGCAGGGTAAGAATGATAATAAGCAAATGTGTATCAAGTGGTAGAAAATGCTATGGAGAAAAAGCAAGCAGGACTAGGGAATGTGTGGGTGGGGTAGTGTTGGTGGTGTAATTTTATACTGCGTGGCCAGAGATGGTCTCAAGAAATTGAGTGTACCATGCAGGTATGTGGTGTGAAAAGCATTCCAAGCAGGGAGAATAGCAAGGATAGGAAAACCCCACCCTGGCATGATAAATGGGATTCGAAACATTTCATCACATCAGATATCCTGAGGCTAATGAAGTGTGACAGAGTGAGCCTTTGTGGCTGGCCTGGAGTCCTGCTAGGCCCCTTCAAGTCTATTCTAAACCTGGTTGTGGGTTCGTGTCACCTGATGTGGAGGTATGTACTGCCTCATATATTGATGGGGAATGATTCTGGGTCCTGTGGCTGTGCTGCAATTTCCAGGATAACATCAAGCACTTTAGGATTCTCCCTATTTTGGGTGCCTCTTATTAGCCTGGTTGAGCTGGGAAAATCACGGTGGTACAAAGACCCACTGTCTTCCCACATCCCGAGAGGGTACTGCCAGCCATTTTTCTTTCTTATTCCTTTTTTTTTTTTTTAGAAACAGATTATTTGCTAGAAAGAGAGCACAAGTAGGCAGAGGGAGAGGGAGAAGCAGGCTCCCCACTGAACAGAGAAGCCTGATGCGGGGCTCGATCCCAGGATCATGACCTGAGCCGAAGGCAGATGCTTAACTGACTGAGCCACCCAGGTGCCCCCAGCCATTTTTCTACCTAGCCTCACCCTTTCCCCCTTCATGTCCCTCTCACTCTCCCTAGCCTCTTCAATACTGTACAGGAGATAAGAACGTTAGCTGCCCAAATTCAGAACAAGGGCTAAGTGGGCAATGGCTAGTTGCTCTGAGGAAGAACATGTTTTAGGGACTTTATAGAGCACAATATGACTGGGGCAGAGTAAGCAAGTGAGAGATAGGGGGAGTAGTTGGGTCAGACGGGGAAAAAGTCCTATTGTGTACAACCTTATAACTAAATATTGGGAATGTGGGTGGCTTTTTTTTCCCTAGTGGATGGAGGAAACCATCAAAGAAGTTGCAAGCTAAGGGGTGAAGTGACCAATCGGCAGAATGAGGGTAGAATCAGAGAGACCAGGGAATCAGCTGTTGTAGGAATCCTGGCAAGAGGAAATGGTGGCTTTGACCAGGGTGATGGCAGTGAAAATAGTGAAAAAATGTTGACATTCTTGCGCTATTTTGAAAGTTGTACCTGTAGGATTTGCTCTTGGATGAGATGGGAGTGCAAAAGAAAAAAGGTTAAGGATGATTGCAGGCTTTTTAGCCTGTGCAACTGGAAGCATGGAATTTCCTGCCATTTATGGAGATGGAGGAAGTAAGTTTAGAAGGAGTAGGATAGGGAGTTCAATTTTAGAGATATTGTATTTATTAGACCTTCAAATTTATTAGACTCTAGATCAGAGGAGAAATCTAAAAGAGACAGGTAGAGGTGCCTGGGTGGCTCAGTGGGTTAAAGCCTCTGCCTTCGGCTCAGGTCATGATCTTAGGGTTCTGGGATCGAGCCCCACATCGGGCTCTCTGCTCAGCGGGGAGCCTGCTTCCCCGCCTCTCTCTGCCTACTTGTGATCTCTCTCTGTCAAATAAAAAAAGAGATAAATTTGAGAGTCCTCTGTGCATACTGGTATTTAAAGCCATAAGATAGGGAACACTTAGGGAGGAGGACCATCCCCTAAGACAGTCCACGGCTTAGAGGATGGGGATGAGGTAGAGGAAGCAGCAGAGGTCACTGAGGAGTTACAGATGAGGAACTGGTGGTAGAAAAACCATGAATGTGTAAGTCCTGAAAGCCAAATTAAGAAAATGTCTCAAGAAAGAGGGAGTGATCATCTCTGTCAAGTGCTGCTGCTGATTCAAGTAAGATGAATGGTTCAGATCAATGAGAATTCCCCAGGAAAATTATCAATATAGAAGTTCTGGAGCCTGACTGGAAGGGCTTTAATAGAGAATAGGAGAAATTAGAGACATGTGGACAACTAATTCAAGAATTTTGCCCTAAAAACAAAACAGAACAATTGCAGACATGGCTATAGAAAGGGATGTAAGATTTGAGAGTTTTTTGTTTGCTTTTGAAAGATGGGAGAATTTGTTTATACATTGACTGAAATTGATGCAGAGAGAGAAGACACTAAAGCAGGAGACTCAATATCCTTGAATAGGCCATAAGAAGGACTGGCCTTAAGTTGGAGCAAACAGTCCAACCCCAGTACTAGGAAGGGACAGAGTAATGGGCTCTGAGGCAAGTGGGTTGTGGTAGAAGTCAGAGGAACTTTTCAGACTGCTTCTAATTTTCTTAGCAAAATAGGAAACAAGGCCCTATAAGATAATGTCTAGTACCTACAAATCTAAGGAAATAAGAGATAAAGATAATCATCATTTGTAATGATAATTTGAACTGTTGCTGTGCATGAAATATTCCACTTCTTTTGAATCCTACCTATCCCATAAAGCCCAGCTCCAGTCTAACTTGCTTCGATGATGATCTCTCCAACTAAACTCAGATTATCTGAACTACTCATTGGGTTGTTAGCATGTTGTTTATCTTTTTGTTAATGCCTGATCCGCACAGTGGTAGAATACACTGCTTGACTAGGGATAGACAGTGTTCCCATCTCCTGATCTCTCCTGCCAGCATCTAGCATATAGCAAATGCTTAATCAATAGGTTCTTCCCTTTGAGGGCCTGAGCTTGGCCATAAACAGAATGTTTTCACAGTTCAGTTAAACTATCTTGTTAATTTAATCCCTGTTTTTTTCTGTTAACCCACTCCTGAAACAATTTGTTTCTTTCAGGTTCAGGATTATCTAAGGAGATTTGAAAGTATACCAGATATGCTTGAATTGGATCACCTCACAGTTTCAGGAGATGTGACATTTGGCAAGAATGTTTCACTAAAGGTGTGCTGTTCTGATGAAAATTAGAGTTCTTACAGGTTTCATTTTCTAGTCCTAAATTTATCTTTATTTTAAAGAATACTTCTTAGTCTATACCAGATGTTTATAAGACATAAATACATTTTAAAAATGAAATAGCTTACCATAATATTTAGCATTACTGCTATCTTCCATAGATATACAACATAGTTAAAATACAATCATAATTGTTGTATATAGGAACTTTGCTTTCCATTTGAATGCTATATTCCACAAACACCAGTAAGTAATTTAACTGGTACTATTTTATTGAAATGACAGTCTGCAAAAGAGAATCACTATTAAAGCAGCATTAGCTCACCTATAGATGACTATTTGAATGAAAGTAGAAAAAATGATAACTTCACTTATACTGAATATAATCTATTCTTTTAAAGTAATTGGTTGTCATCAGTATAGATTTATTCACATACTGTAGTACTTGGGTACTCTGATATGTATCATTCTAGCCTAAGAAATAGGAAGGACTATAGGTATAAGTATTAAAGCTCAGAACCAAAGATACATCTTTTTTCCTATTTAAAAAAAAAAAATCCCATACCTAGATTACATTTGTTCTTACTTTAGTAAAGCTCCTCAAATGAAGATCTTGGGAAAACAAAAAGATGTATGTGTATGTATATAAATATGTGTGTGTATAAATATATCTATATACAGTTGACCCTTGAACAACATGGAGGCTTGGGGTGGTGGTGACCACTGTGTAGTCAAAACCCATGTATAACTTTTGACTCCCAAGAAATGTAAATGGTAATAGCCTATTGTTGCCTGAAAATCTTACTGATAACAGTTGATTAACATATTTTATAGGTCATATATATTATATACTGTATTCTTACAATAAAGGAAGCTAGAGATAAAATTTTAAGAAAATCACTTACAGTACTGTTCTGTATTTATTGAAAAAAGTGCATGTAAGTGGGACCCAGACGGTTCAAACATAAGTTGTTCCAGGGTCAAATATACAGACATATATATGTGTATGTATACATATATATATGTATATAGAACTTTATTGCTGATATTGTGTGTGTATATACACACAGAAGTACATGAAACTTTATTGCTAATACTGTCCCATCTGTACAGTCTCAAGACATGAAAAATATATTAGTAAACTGTTTTTAAAAACAAAAACCCAAACTTGTATGTAAATATAAGCCAAGCACCTTGGTATCTTTATGAAGATAGATAATGCTGGTGACCTTGCAGGCCCTTTGAAAGGGCCAATCATGCTGTGGCACAGGGTCTACTTCTCACTTCTAGTACCACCGTACCACCTCTGATATAGAGGCAAGGTCTCTAGAACTACTGCCAGGGATTCTTAGAGGGACACATTATATAATTTTTCTTAACACTGTTTTTTATGTTTAATATTGCTGTAAGTACAACTGCTCCATTGTAAATGGAGTTCTACATAAATTTGGTAATTGTAAAAAAAATCAGTTGCATTTCAGCTGCAGTTTTAAATATACTCTCTTCTGTTTTGTCTTCCCTGTCATGTAGGGAACAGTTATCATCATTGCAAATCACGGTGACCGAATCGACATCCCACCTGGAGCAGTATTAGAGAACAAGATTGTATCAGGGAACCTTCGTATCTTGGACCACTGAAATGAAAAATACTGTGTACACTTCATACTAATTATGGGCTAAACAGTTTCTTATAATGAAATGTTCTCTAGGATTCTAAAATCGGCAGGTACTTTACTATGTTACTGTACCCTGCGGTATTCATTTTTAAAGTAGTTTTTTTTTTTGCAATATGCTTTTAGTCAAAGAAAAGCACAGATGGAAGCAATATTTAAGAGGACCCTGAAAGTTAGTTCATCTTAAAGTGCAATACTGTTTAAACTGGGGCAGCTCTACTGGAACATCTTTTAACTGAGGCCTCAGTGATGGTCACTTTGAATTGCTTGTGATTTCAAAAATAAAGCTGTGAGGCAATACCTGTGCACATGTACACTTTCAATGCTTACTTTATGAAATGGCAAAGAAAAATGATTTACTCTTGCAAAATGGGTACTGGACCAGTTGGAAGATTTGCTCTTATATTTAAGTACACACTGACCAGTTACCTAACACATCTAGTTTTTGCATTTCTAAGAATCTTAACCACATCATTCTTTCCACGGGAATTAAATCTGAAGGTACCTTTCATCTAGTCCTAAGGCTGGGATGCCTGCCATGTTTTCCAGACTCTCCATTTATTAAAACAAACAAAGTGATGTTTCTTTTCCCAGCTGAAGGGATGGGGTGGGTAGAGGTAGAGTATTTCTTTTACATCCTTGTTCTCTAGTATGATGGGGTGGAGGTCTAGCTTTATAAAAAGTTCCCTTTCCTTGAAGCGTTCTTGATGTGACAAAATATTCATGAATAACCTTTCCAATCAGCCCTGCTGATAGTTTAATTTGTGGTTTTTCTCTAAAGTTTCCTGTACATTATTTAAAAAAAAAAAAATTTGCCTTATAAAGTCTGGTAATTTTTTACAGCTTTATTTTAGACAGTTTAAGAACCAATGACATACCTTAGTAATGATAAAGAAAACAGGCTTTCCTTTTAGGAAATGGAAGAGCACAAAATAAGACTTATTTCATTGTACATAATCACCACAAGGTTAGGCACTCTGACAGGGTTAGGCAAGATTCCCGGTATGAGGTGAGGCACAGGCACTTTCATTTGTAGAGTGCTGCTGATTCTAGTTTTGAAGGTAGGTATTATAAAATCTTTAAATAACTTACTCATCACCTTATATTTCTGGCCCCAACACAACAGCCTATATTTTAAAAGTTCTATTTTCTCCCTGGTCTTTGTTCATATACACGTCGAAAGTAACTTTTTAAAAACAAGAATCCAAGGGGGCCATACTTCATATGTTAAAATGAGAACTTATAAATAGGCAGAATATATGAAAATGTATTCTTACCATTTGCTAGAAATAAAAAGGGAAAAAAAAAAGCCCACAAACCAACCCTTCATAGATACTTTTATAAAAATACAGCTATTAAACTGCAACCTTTCATATACCACTTCTGAAAAGTATTTAAATTAGTAGTTTCATAAATAAATGCCAATATCTTACTCTTTATTACTGTGATCAGACTTTCAAGTATTTAGACTACTCTGGAAGGCTTTACCGAGGTGACATACAGTGGTGGTAGAAAGATTAAATATGCGACACACAAGGCCTGAAACTTGACATTGGTCACCAAAACAAAAAGTGAATTCCTATTTCCAAGCAATCAAAAGATGTTTATTTTTTATAGAAAGATCTGTAAAAAAATAATTTTTCAAACAGCTTTACTTTCATAGAGAAAACTTTCTACAGAGGTTGACTAAGATTTTAATATTTTAAATTGTACCATCATTAAATAAGGTGGGACACCATATGAATTTCATTGCACTGGAAGAAATGCAAAGCATTTTTTAATATAAAGTATACAGAGCATTCTAGTCAACTACAGCTGTGTTACAGCTATGTGTTCTTTTGGATTTGGTCCAAAGAAACCTGAGTCTGTTTCCAGAGAGAATGAAAAATGTTATAGACACCTGATCAGTTACTCCTCACTGAAGGAAGCATAAAAATGGCATTCCTTGTAGATCCCACTGAATCCCAGTTTCCCAACACTGATACTTTCCCTTCCCCTATCCCAGTTCACTTTGGGTTCGAGGTTCAGTTCTTGAATCACAGGCATCCACATTTTCTTCATAAACATACACATCCCATGGTCAGATGAGCTACCCAGTTTTCCAGTATGTCATCACCTCTTCTGTTCCCAGATCTCGGACATATTTAGGTCCAAATCTTTAAGGCCTTTTAAGGCTTGAAGATTTCCAGTGTAAAAAGCTACATCTGCTGTGACCAACCTAAACATTGGAGAGAAAACTATTTTTAATCTCACACTTTCTACTGGATAATTAAAGAAGCAATGCTCATAGAGAGTTATCCTAACTGCCAGACTATTATTTAAAATTCAGATTTCCTAGGGACCAAATGTCAGTATGTTTCTTTGCAGGATTTCTGCTATCATACAGTTAGAGTGCTCTATTTCAACAATGAATATCTTGAAAAGGAATAAACCAGTGCAGGCTGGACTTGGTTTCATAATTCTGCCCAATAGATTTATCTTAAAACGACATGAAATAAAATAGAACAATAATACATTAAGATGTTTCTTTGATCAGTTGTCACTAGACTATACAGTTGACTCTTGAACATCAGGGTTTGAACTGCATGGGTCCACTTAGATTTTTTTTTTTTTTTGACACAGTACAGCATGAAATCATGAAATGTACTTTTACGATTTTTAAAACCTTTTTTTTTCAGCTTTATTACAAGAACAGTATATAACATACAAAATATGTATTAATCAACTGTTGATGTTAATGATAAGGCTTCCGGTCAACAGTGTTATTAGGTTTTTGGAAAGTCAGAAATCACATGTGGATGTGATTTGTTCACATTGTTCAAGGATCAACTGTACATGTATATGACTAAAGAAATCAAGTAAAAGATAAGATAAGGTTTCCTGAGTGACATCCAAAGAAGTTAAATGAAAGCTGGGATTCATGCATATGTATTACTAGATATAAAACTTGATACATCTAGCAAAACTAGATGAAAAAAACAGTCTTATATGTTCGAGTACTGAGCTGTCACACTGATGTCTATACTTGAAAGGACATTCCAGGAAACAACAGATAAACAAATATTATACCTCTATGTATATAAAATGGGACTGGCCCATGGAGGAACAAATAGACCTTGATTTAGTAGTTTGTAAAAGAGAAGAGGAAATCTAGCTTCAGTATTTTAATGAACATATAAGTTCTGGATTGCTAGAGTACATGGGACAAAGGTATTAGAAGCACCCTCAATGTTTATATTACAGTCCAATTTATAAATGCCTTTGGACTTACGTACTTAATATTTCACCTTTTATCACATGGCAGAATTTAATAAGGACTATATTTTTCATTTAAAACATCTAATTCAGGTGTTTTAAGATTCAAATTTACACTTGTGATAGATAATATTGTCAGTTAAGTATACTGAAACTGACAGCAACAGCTCAAAAAAGAACAAAGCCTTTCTAAGGCTAGGTCCTCACACTAAAACTAAGCATAAAACTAGCATAAATCTCCATTTAAAAATATTTCCAGAGTTTTATCAAAGTTGAAAATTGTTTAACATAAAAGCAGATATTTGCAACATATATAACAAAGGATTAGCAGTTTGATAGTTTGATTAGGGCATAAGAAAAAATCTAAAATCAACACAGGAAAAATAATACCCAAGAGAAAGATGGGGAAAGAAATTGAACAGGAAAAGTCAGATAAGAACATCTGAATGACTAATAAATATATGAAAAGATGACAAACATTAAGAAATACAAATCAAAGCAAGATACCACTAGCAACCATTTAAAAATCTAACAGCAAATGTTGGCAACATCGTACAACTACTTTGGAGAATATTCTCGCAATGCCTAGTAGAGTGAAAATGTACATATGCTCTGATGAACTTGTATATATACCCCAAAGAAATGGTCACACTATTAGACATGTATATAGATCCTCACTGTGGCATAGCTGTAGTAGAAAAAAGTAATGACCTAGAAATCTATCATTTGGAGAAATGGCTATATTAAATATGGCTGTTTCATGTAGGAGAATAAAAAGCAGTCAAAAAAGTAGACAATTTCTACTTATCAAATCAGTTACAATGCTGAGTAGAAAAAAGTATGCAGCATATGTAAATATATCATACAAGTAAATTAAGTTTATAAAAGAGTGCTATCAACTTTTTTTAAGATACAGAGATAATGTGAAGGACTTAAAGAATACAGACCAAATGTATTAAAAATATTGACTATGGGTTAGGGAAAGAGAATGGGACTGGAGATGGGGTCAAGGGATACTTCAGTTTCATTTGGAATGCTGTTTTTTTTTTTTTTTTTAAGATTTTATTTATTTGAGAGAGAGCATGAGCAGGGGAGAGCCATCTCAGGAACAAAAATTTTTTTTAAGCAGGTAGTTTGCTATGTTTTTGGCTAGAGTCTAGAGGTTAATTTTCAGGGAATTCCATACTTCAAGGAATCACTCAGAGGCATAAATTTACTTACACAGAATTAGTGTCTTTAAAAGTATGTGACAGTAAAGATCACTAAGGTGGTATGACCCCCAAATAGCTATATTAACAAAGAAAATAATAGCTAATGAGTTAGCTTGGATGCTTCAGAACTATTGGCCAGAAAAACCAACCAACCAACCCAGATTTAGCCATGGGAATAAAAGAAAAGGTTACTTATGAGTGGAGTGGGGCTTAAAAATACTAGTTTAAAAAAAAAACGGTTTCTGAGAAGTATCTGGTGTTCAAAAACTGTCCTTGAACTTTTCTGTGGCTTTGAAATTGTTGAAAATAACAATTCTTAAAAAAAAAAAAAAGAGGCGGCACCTAGGTGGCTCAGTGGGTTAAGCCTCTGCCTTCAGCTCAGGTCATGACCTCAGGGTCCTGGGATTGAGCCCTGTGTCGGGCTCTCTGCTCAGCAGGGAGCCTGCTTCCCCTTCTCCCTCTGCCTGCCTCTCTGCCTACTTGTGATCTCTCTGTGTCAAATAAATAAATAAAATCTTTAAAAAAAGAAAAAAAAAAAAAAAGAGTGAAGAACCAGGTAATAATCAAGGGAGAGAATCAGATTTTTGCATCAAAAATTTCAGTGTGGGGGCGCCTGGGTGGCTCAGTGGGTTAAAGCCTCTGCCTTTGGCTCAGGTCATGATCTCAGGGTCCTGGGATCGAGCCCCACATCGGGCCCCCTGCTCAGCAGGGAGCCTGCTTTCCCCCTTTCTCTGCCGGCCTCTCTGCCTACTTGTCATCTCTCTATGTCAAATAAAATCTTAAAAAAAAAAAAAAAAAAATATTCAGTGTGGCCAACAGATTCAGTAGTCTGAAGTTTCCAAATATTTCTTGCAAAATCAATTCCGTGTACTTGTTTTATTGGACAGGACCAATTTCTGACTCCAAAACACATTTTTTCATTTGTTCCTATAAGCTTGAAATTTGAGCCTGAAACTTAACAGGGAATAAAATATTTTATTCCTCAAAATCCATGGAACAGCTAACACTAAGGAAATCCTATTAAGGTGTAGCTTCATGATCAGTGCTTTTGCATTTTGTATAATCTTTTCTCCATATCTTTATCTATGTTGCTCCTCACGCAAGTACCGTGCTCCAAATGGTACTTTTTACCAGTATCCCTGCTTTCAAATCTAAGAAAATAAAAACTCAGAGAGAGTAAGCTATTTACCTAGAGTCACACAGCTGGTAAGCAGCGGAACTTAACCTAAGTTTTCTGATTCTAAATTCTGTTTTCTCTTACATAATTACACTATTTCACCGATAATACATGTATTTTGTTTGACAACTTACAATAAAATGGACATATATACTTACAGTTTTTGTGACCCTATGGAAAAGTTTAAAGCAAATTTTATCCTTCTCATTTTATAAATAAGGCAGAAGTTAACTGGACCTTCTCATGGTTGGTCACACAACAACAAAGTAGGACTTTGAGTCCTGTCCGCACAGGGAGAGACTACTGGGTAACATAAGGAGGTGCTACTGACCCACAGGGCCTCAAAACAGACATGTAAGTTAAGTAATGGACCATTTATAAAACACTTTAATGTAGAAAGACAGATAGGCAGATACAGATATCCTCCCCACAGAGAAAAAAGGCAAAAAGTTGCTGATTTACCATTGTGGGGGTCTGATATGATTATAGTGGAAAAGGACAGCTTAATGAATAAAAACCAGTGAAGCAATCCAGTATGGGAGCACACAGTAAAAATATGTTGAAAACATACCCATTTTGAGGTCCTCCATCATTTATCACATTTAAATGAGATAACTGCTTTTTCAAGTGGAGTTTATAACTTGCATTAATTCTTAAAAATAACATCTGGAAAAGAAATAAAATGGTTTCCTAAACCTCTACTGAAATAGAAGACATAAGCATCTGAGTTATCAGTATCAAATCAGTATTATTTGGAGAAAATATTTTTTAAAAATCTTTGCTTTGGCATATACTTTGAAGAAGCTCCTCTGTAATTTTTTTTATATTTTTTGATAAAAGCTCTTTTCCCCCCTTAGTGATATGACTTATCACTGCCTTTCTGCCCCTTAGAAGTCCTCTAGGATATATAAGAGGGGATCAACCATGACAGGCAAAAAGAAATAGAGAATTCTGCAATATATTAAATATTAATTTGATAGGAGAAAAAGATCACAATGGTAGAGGCAAAGATACTTTCATCCTTCTACACTGGTAAAATTAGTAGAAAGTATTTTATTGCTCTTGTATGCAGATATTTGATGCAATGGCTCAAAACTTCTGTGGGAAATAACCTGACTTGAAGCTATATATATTTAATCTTTGGAAATGATTTTTTGGAGTAACATTGATTTTCAAGAGGGAAAATAAAGTCATCTATGGAAGTTTTGTGGAACTACTAGTATTTGATACTGACATAAAATAGAATTCTTGCCCAGCTCTGACAAGAGTTCCCTTTAAATGATGATGCAGATAAAAACACATGGACTACCTGTATGACCAGCTCCCTGACCTGGCCATAATTAGAATTCAGATGACAAATCCACAAGGTCAGAATGTCAGAGGTGGGAGATCTTACACTTGCAATGAGAAGGATGGCTTGACTAGGAAGAAATGAGGAAGGAAAAAGAGACCCAGTGGGTGCTCCATTATCTTATAGCTCCTTCTCAATTCTCAGTGAGCCTCAAAGGAGTTGGATGATATTTAATCATAAGTTCGGAATGATTAGTGAAAACCTAGGGAAACATGAAGAAAAACAATCTGTAGAATGGAAGTCTGAGGTGGTATGGAAAAGGAAACCAGCAGGAGAAAGAAGAGGCAAGAGATACTAAGAAAGCTACTTTTTGCTCCCAAATACCACTTCCACGTACTTAACCAATTAGAGGCAAACTCAAGTAACAAACTTGTCCGAATAGCAAAAATTCCAGTGAAAATTCATCAGTTGTACAACTAGGCTTATATTCTAACACTGTATCATTCTGCAACTAGGCTTGAATGAGTAACCTAGTATAGAGGGAACAAGCTAAGGTGGGTTAATAAGATTGGGAAAAAAAAGGGGAACCAAGCAAGTGGGGGGTGGGGTAGGAGTGCTGGTGAACAGTGAAGAGAACTCTGTGATAAACATTCATGTAGGGAAAGACAGCTGGGACAAAGGGTGGATACTTCAAAGGTGAGAGGTGCCAAAGACTACCCACTTTGCTATTTTCCTGGTTATGCCTACTACTGATTATTTATGCTTATCTAACAAATATTAATGAAGTATATTGATTGAGTTACTTTATGTGTCATCTCATTAATTCCATTACTAATTCTTCCACTATCCCATTTGGATTATAATAACAGCAACATATTTTACAGCTGAAAAATGCCAACTCTGATTTTCAAACTGATAATGTAATAAACAAACTGATAATTATAATAAACAATCTTAGAATCTGGCATCTCTGATACTCAATGGCCAAATGACAAATCTGCTTTTTATAATTGTTGACATAGAGCAGAACAATTATTGCTCTGGCCTGTTGGAACTAGGGGCACTTTGAAATCAGAAATATTTATCCATGTTCCACAGGTCAATGTAACAGGTAAAAAAAATAATCATACTGGAATAAGAACTAGGCTTAACTGTACCAAAAGTATGTAAAAACACTCTGATTCTGCACGCATATGTTATATATAAACAAGTAGTGTTAGGAATTACTACTCACTTGTGTTTGTTCTTCTGGAAGAAGATCAAATATAGCTTCATGCATTTTTGCCATTTGCTTACAAATATTCCTGAAACAGGCAGAAGGAACGGGAGCTTTCACCTCATACTGGCAGGGAAAAATAATGAGAGTTATATCATGTCCTCTGGATTGTTTATTGTCCCCACTGTTCCCTCAGACATGTTTTCAGCCCTTACATGCCTAACTCTAATACAGTTGAAGCTTATACTTCAACTATGATCTGTGCTACTCATGCAAATCTCAAGAATTTTTCATTAAATACCCTAATCTACTTTGAGGAATCCAGCAAAATTTAGTGGCTAAGAACACAGGCTGCTTCTCTCAAGACAGATGGGGTTAAAATCCCAGCCCTTCAGACTCTTAGCTATGTGACAGTAGGCAAATTACTTCATTTCTCTATATCTCAAAGGCCTTGCTGTGAGGACTTAAAAGAACACAGAACAGTGCTTCATACAAAGTAAGTACACAAAAAATGTTAGCTACCAATCTGGCTCAATATACAATGATGAATCTTTCAAGTAGGCCCTCCATATTAACAGATTATTTTTAAGCATGATTTTCAGAATGTGTAAACACGATCATATCAAATCAATAGGACTCCAGTAGAATTAAAATTTTCTTTTTCTTTTGTGGGTAGGTCAATTAGTAATCATATTTATCCTAACTATGGTAAAAGAAGACTTTTTCAGCAATGACCTATACTGAAAATTTAAACTTAGGTAAATTCATTTTACTATCCTTACATTTGGGATGATATACTGGTATCATTCAGATAACCATCTTTGGCCCATATTTTATAATTCACAACTTAAATTATATATTCTTTTTATTTATAAGACAAATCTGGGCTAAATAATCTAGTGTACTAATCTTATACAGTTTATTAAAATGATGAGTTCCAATATACTGCTCATAGCAGAACCATGCAGAAGTCACCCATGTGACTGGGACCAAAATAAGCAAAGTTGTGACCACCTAAGGGGACCTTTCTTCAGCCTAGAAATATATAAAACATCTCCTTTATCTTTTTTGTTAATAATAGCTTTAAGATATGATTCACACACCATAAAAATTCACCTTTTTAAAGTGTTCAATTAGTTGGTTCTTTTTTTTCCTCCCAATTAGCTAGTTCTTAATAAACTCATAGTTATACAACAACACTCACCATTAATTTCTGAACATTTTCATCACCCTAAAAGAAACCCATAACCGTTGGCAGTCACTCCCCATGACCCCTCCCCTCAGTTCCTGGCAACCACTAATCTCCATAGATGTAATCATACAATATGTGGCTTTTTGTGACTGGCTTCCTTCTCTTGGCATAATGCTTTCAAGATTCACCCACATTGTTAACATGCATCAGTACTTCATTCTTTTTAGGGTTGCATGATATTCTGTTGTATGAATATACTATAATTTATCCAATCATCAACTGATGGACATTTGGGTTTTTTCCACTTTTTGGCTATTATGAATAATAATGCTGTGAACAGTCATGTACTGGTTTTTGTGTGGACAAATGTCTTCAATTCTTTTGGGTGTATACCCAGAAGTGGAATTACTGGGTCATATGGTAACTTCAATCTTTTGACAAAATACCAAAATTTTTTCCAAAGTAGCTATATCATTTTACAGTCCTACTCAGTCATATGTGAGGGTTCCAATTTCTCCATATCCCTCTACCAACACTAGTTATTGTCTGCCTTTTTTATTTAGGCATCCTAGTGGGTATGAAGTAGTTATCTCATTATGGTAACATCCCCATATCTGAAATACCACCCTGTACTGGGATGAATAGTATCCCCCCAAAATTCATGCAAAGAATGCCGGCAATTGACAGCAAGTACCAGAAGCCAGGAAGAGGCAGGAAAGACTCTTTGCTAGAGCCTTCAGAGGAAGCATGGTTGACAACACTTTGATTCAAGACTTCTGCCTCCAGAGTTACAAGAGAATACATTTCTATGGTTTTGAAGCCACTTGGTCTTTGGTAATTTGTTATGGCAGCTCTAGATAACTAGTACACCCTTCAAAACTTTCCCTCACCCCTGCCTATGCTAAAGATACTATTCTTCCTATCTTACCTTCACCATCATTATTTCTTCAGGCACCGAAACTTGATACTGTATTTCTTTATTCTCAACCCTTAAAATCTGGTTCTTGCCACTACCCGAACCACCGTCTTCCACTATTAACAATCTTCTGAAATTTCTGCAAAAATCACTAAAGCATCCTAACTTCCAAATTTAGTAACTTTCCTAGTTCTTCCTCATTGCTCTATCCTTGGTCCTCAGATAACGCAGTGTTTTCCTGATTCCTCCCTTCCTGACTTT
This sequence comes from Procyon lotor, assembly GCA_028646535.1. Classification (NCBI taxonomy): domain Eukaryota; kingdom Metazoa; phylum Chordata; class Mammalia; order Carnivora; family Procyonidae; genus Procyon; species Procyon lotor. The sequence goes on from CM053610.1 coordinate 68,122,189, forward strand.
CCTCTTCTTCTGTATCCTGTGTCCTAAGTGCAAAGCTTCTTTAATCTTAATTCCCATATTATCACCTCTTTCTCTCTTATCAATCTCATTCAATCTAACAACTTCTAATATATCTCTAATCCTAAACCATTTTGTTAAATTTTAGTCACACATTTCCTAAATGTTCCATACTATAACTGAGTTTACCATGAACTTTCTCAAACCTGCTCCTCCTTCCTATTTCCATTACTATTGCTGGTATTACAATCCTCCTGCTCACATAGACTGGAAACCTTCAACTCAGTTTTTATTCCTCCTTCTCCTTGGTTCCTTGTATCGAATCGGTGACTAAATGCCATCAATGTACTCTCAGATTATTTTGCACATTAGTATTCTAGGCCAGAGTTTCTCATCCTCTACACTACTGACATTTTGGGCTATCTCATTCTTTGTTGGGAGGGCTATCCTGTGTATTATAGGATGGTCAGTAGCATTCTTGACCTCTACTCACTAGCTACCAGTATCGTTCCACTTCCCAAACTGTGACAACCAAAAATGTTCCCAACACTTCTGAATGTCAAGGGACAAAACTGTCTCAGTTGAGAAACACTGCCCTAGGTGAGATCTTCAATACTTCTCACCTGAAAAAATGTAGTCACACTTTAATGAGTCCAGATATAAGGTCAACAAAAATTTAATAAAACTGCTTGGGACACAGTAAGCTCCGGATACATATCTTCTTAGATGTGTATAAATATGTGTGTAAATACATACATAGGTATATAGGTATGTAAGTGTGTGTGTGTATGTATGTAAATGTGTACGACTGAATGATGTGTCAGATACTATGCTAGCTGGAGTGTACAAAGATGAATCAGAGACTGAGAGCTCTGGGGAGGTGACGGCCAAAAAGCTGGCTGGTATTCCAGAAAGTGGACACTGCATGCTCCAAAAACACAGATGAAGACATTTTGGCAACAGCAGAGATGGCTCCCCGAGCAGCACACTGGACTGCTGAGCCTTCAAATGAAAAAAATTAAGTGAAAATATTCCCAACAGAAGACATGCTCTATCACCTCAAATCCATTCTATGTACTATCTGATAAATCCTACTAAAGTGCAATTCTAATCCTATGATTGGTTAGTTTAAAAACTTTTGGGTTCTACTTCTGTTTAAAATTTAGAAAGCTATAAAAGAATACTACCCTCACCACAAGAATAAACGGTAATAATTAACAAATTCCGAACTTTTCTTGAACCCATCAGAAAACAGAAGTCCCAAGAACCAAAGGAACTAATTCCAAAGAGTGACAAGCCCCACTGAGGATATGACACAGGAACTGTCTCACTTTGGCAGAGCATAGGAAGAAAAGGTGACTACCACAGAAACAAATAGAAAGAAAACAACTAACATTTTAACAAATTCCCAAGGGCCAATTATGAACTACTATATATTTACAATAAATGAGAACCCTGGCCAAAAGGGGAGCTTGCACTCACTCACAAGTTCTCCTCCATGGGTATCCAAAAGGTCCTCACAAAAAACACTGGGGTCAGAACTGGAGACCACAGAATCACTCTCACAGACAAGCAGGAGGCGACTGGCCACCACTAGAGAAAAGAAACAAGTACTGCCCACCTCTGTGCACCTTCCTCTTAAAACAAAAGCCTAAAGACACAGAGAAAGGGCACCATATTCTTTATTCCCAGGGCTGTGAGGAATAGAAACAAAAAAATACCTCTAAGCCCAGGATCAAAAACCCTGAATCAAAGCAGAGGTTAGCTACCACTGGAGGAGGGGCTGGAACACTGAAAAAGGCTTCACATCCAAGGATTTACCTGATTTCAAGACTTTTAATAATGCTACAGTAGTTAAGACATTAAGACATGGCACTGGTCTAAAACAGACCTATTATAGATCAATGGAACAGAATAGAGAGTCCGAAAATAGACCCAACTGATTTTCAACAAAGGTGCTATCCAGAAAAAAGAACACTGACTCATACTTTGCACTATATACAAAAAATCAACTAGAAATGGATCACAGATAGACATATAAAACCTGAAACAATAAACCCTTCAGAAGAAAACAGAATTATCTTTGTAACTTGTCTTATACAAAAATTTCTTAGGATAGGACAATAAGAAGCATGAACAATAAAAGAAAAAATGATAAACTGGAACTCATAAAAATTTAAAACTGTTCTTTCTAGGACACTGTTAAGAAAATGAAAAGATAAGTGACAGACTGGAAGAAAATACTTATGAAACATGTATTTGATAAAGGACTTGTATCTAGGATATATAGAGAACTCTTACAACTCAATAACCCAATTTTTAAAAATTAGCAAAAAGTCTGAACATGCTACCAAAGAAAAGATATGGGTGGAAACTAATACGTGAAAAGATGCTCAACATATAATTATGTAAACTAAAACCACAATGAGGTATCACTCCATACAGACCTACTAGAGTACTAACATTAAAAAACAGACATTAATAGAAAGTGCTGGTGAGGATGAAGAGCCCCTAGAACTCTCATATATCACAAGTAGGAAAAAAAAATGGTATACTCACTTTGGAAAAAAATGTGGCAGTTTTTTATAAAGATATCATAAAGTTTTACACTTCTATACAACCATCAATCTAACCTAAGGTTACATTGGGTCCAACCTCAATCTATCAATCCAACCCCAAATAAAATGGAACATGTGCCCACATGTAGATATGCACATGAATTTTTATAGCAGCATTATTCATAAAAGCCAGAGACTGGAGACAACCCAAAGGTCTATCCACTGAAAAATGGATGAATAAACAAACAGTGATACATCCATACAATCGATACTACTCTACAATACAAAGGAACAAATCATTAACACATACTATGAATCTCAAAGGCATTAAGCTAAGTGAAAGGAACCTGAGATGAGAGGCTACATTCTGTATAATTACAGTAAAGGACATTCTGGAAAAGGCAAGACTACACAGATGAAAATCAGATCAGTGGTTGTCAAGGTTTTGGATATGGGGAGAGAAGTGACTGCAAAAGTGCCTGAGAGAATGTTTAACAGTGATGGAACTGTTGTATATCTTGATTGTGGCAGTTCTACTACCACATTAAAGTTATCAAACTATATATTTAGAGAGGGTAAATCTCACTGAATATAAGTTATACCTCCATAAGCCAGACTTAAATCCTAGTTTTCCACGGACAGCAAAAACCCTTCACTGTCTTTCCAACATATCTCCCATTCCTCAGTTCACCCACCCTAATACATTAGCTAAATGGAGTAACTTACCTTTGTTATTTTTAACAGTAACAGCAAAAGCATTAGCAGTCAACATTTACTGGAAACTTGTTATAGTCAGACATATGATAAAAGAAAAGCACTCCACATAAATATTATCTCATTAATCCTCACTACAACTTTATACGGCTCTATTATTTTCTACATTTAAAGACAGAAACTGCGGCCTAAGGAGATTAATTTGCCCTGGGTGCTTCAATGGCTAATCTGGGACAAACATGAACTTGGGTCTTCCTGACTCCATCCCTGACACTAATCTTCCTCCCGATGATTCCTACCTACAATGCTGTCACCTCAAAGCACCTCTTCACCTCAACTTCGTTTGCCCTAACCATGCCTATCTTTAAAAGCAAAACTTAAAAAAAATGTTTTTAAAAAAGCAAAACTTACATGCATGCCACATCCATAAAGTTTTCCCAGATCACCCTCCGCAGCTGGCAACCAGCTCTTCCAAAGCGTTAAAAGCTCTAATAGCACGAAATCGATTCCTTACTTAGGCTCTTTACATATTCTACCTTCTGTTACAATTATTGATATCCTTCTCTTATTAGTTTACTATTTGAGGGACAAGAGTGAAGACTTCTTCACCCTATGTATTCCAGTTACCTAACACAATTCAACTTACTGAATGAATGAATGAATGATGGCTGGGACACTAGTTTAGCCAGTATAATTAGATGTTAATGTTTCATTCTATCCAAGCAATAGTACCATTACTTACTAGCTTTTTAGAATCAACCTATACTACTGTGTTATTCTCCTTTCTCCAATTAAATTTTCAGATAAGAAAATAAAAAGTTAAAATTAAGAGGTTAGCCTAAACCAAACACTGTCTGCTATCTTGGGATGAATTAAAAACAGCTGGGTAACCCATAAAAGCAACTAGGACGGGGAGTGGCAGAACCCTGTTAACTGGGAGAATGTTAAGAGGTCAAGGTAAAAGAAGTCTCAGTAGGAATATAGTAGTGAAAATACTAAGTTGCAAAGACTAGGCACATTCTTGACATTAAAAATAATGGGGAGGAGGATATTTGAAGTTTATAAAAGACTTGAGACACATAATCACTAAATGCAGTATTTTGGGACAATTGATAAATTTTAAATAGGAATAAATATTAGATGATATTAAGGAATTATTGTTAATTTTGTTAAGTGTGATATGGTAGCATGAATATATAAGAAAATATCAGTTTTTAGAAATATATAACTGAATTATTCAGGGGTGAAATATCATAATGCCTTACTTTTATTATAAAATATATTATGGGGCAAAAAAATATATATATTTTATGGGGCAACAGGATGGCTCAGTAGGTTAGGCATCTAACTCCTGATTTTGGCTCAGGTCATGATTCAGGGTTGTGAGATCAAGCCCTGCATCCAGCTCTGTGCACAGCGGGAAGTCTGCTTGACATTCTCTCCCTCTGCTCCTCCTCCCACCCTGGTCATGGTCATATTCTCTCTCTAAAATAAATAGATCTTAAAAAAATTAAAAAAATTTTTAGCAAAAAAAGCAAAATGTGACTGTTAAATATAGGTGACAAATACATGGAAAGTTCATTAAGTAATTCTTTTTCTTTACCAATAAATAAATAAATAAACAAATAAATAAATAAGTAAAAAAATTTGTCACAGGAAAAACTGTAGCCACAATCTCAATTCTTGGTAAAACAAATAAGCAAAATGAGAGCAACACAGAATAAATCAGGGATTTAAGAGTACTGGCACTTTTTTGGTTTTGCTTCATTATATTCCAAAGCTTATTACTAGTTCCACTATTTAACATTTACCCTATTCTACACTATTAGGTGTTTAGGTTGTTCAATGGTAAACTTAACTTTCCTTTCCCTTTCCCTTTCTTTTCTTCCTTTTGTTTCTTAAGATTTTATTTATTTATTTGACAGAGAGAGAGCATAGGTAGGCACAGCAGCAGGCAGAGGGTGAGGGAGAAGCAGACTCCCCGCTAATCAGGGAGCCCGATAGGGGCTCAATCCCAGGACCCTGACCTGAGCCAAAGGCAGACACTTAACCCACTGAGCCACCCAGGTGCTCCAGTAAACTTCTTTCCTTAAAAATTAACAAATAACTTTTCCCCAAATTTTTATTTAAATTCCATTAGTTCACACAGTCTAATAATAGTTTCAGGGGTAGAATTTAGTGATTCATCACTTACATACAATACCCGTTGCTCATTACAAGTGCCCTCCTTAATCCCCATTAACCATTTAACCCACCCCCGCCCACCTCCCCTCCGGTAACAGATGGTAAACTTCTTTAGAGTAGTCATGGTGTGTTATTTATTAACCTCTGGTAGACAGAAGAATGCCGTGTATCAAAAAGGAAAACTGGTGAAACAGTACTGCTTTTGAATTTAGTTTTTACTTGGCAACCATAAAAATAGCAAATTCCTAAACAATCATTTTTCTCCATACAAAACTAGAAACTAATTTAACAGGTACAGCATAATATAGGTATGTCTGCACATAAATATAAATTCTTTAAGCTTCTTAAAAGTATAAAATATCTATGTTATGTATCACCTACACCCAACATTCTCAGTGTGGTGTGGGGACACCTGGGAGTTAGATACTCTTTGTGGGAATCTGTGAAGTAAAAACCATTTTCATAATAATACTAAACTGTTAACTTTTTCACTCTCATTCTCTCATGTTTAAAGAATGGAGATTTTTAGGGGCGCCTGGGTGGCTCAGTCGTTAAGCGGCTGTCTTCGGCCCAGGTCAGATCCCAGGGGCCTGGGATCGAGCCCCGCATCGGGCTCTCTGCTCTGCAGGAAGCCTGCTTCTCCCGCTACCGTTCCCTCTGCTTGTGTTCCCTCTCTTGCTATGTTTCTCTCTGTCAAATAAATAAAAAATCTTTAAAAAAAAAAAAAAAAAGAATGGAGATTTTTAGATGACTTTCAACAATGTCATTGTTCTGATGGCTATGTGTTTGTGTATTCTTGTGGTTTAAATTTTTCTTAGTTTTAATTTCTAGTATGGTACTTACCGATAGGTAAAATTTGCACAAATAAAAGTTCTTTGGTGTCTCTGATTGTTTTTAAGAGCGTAAAGAGGTCCTGTGACCAAAACATTTGAGAACAATTAAACAAATGCAATCTTATTTTCCAAGGACTCTTTCCTCACCGTCACCTTCAAAGATACAAGCATATCTAATCTCTGTGAAGGGGCATTGCTTTACCTTGCACTTTTATGATTTTCACATGTCTGTTGCTCCTGCCATCTCAGAATCCTGAAGAATGCAAGAGGCAGAAAAGCATACCAAAGTGCCTGGTTTGATGATTACCTTAAATACACTCTCAAGCACACACATATAAAATAAATAAATCTTCAAAATTCCAAGTTCTGAAATTTCTGCTTTCTTCCTAAGATAGGTGTTGAACTCAGGGAATGAAAAGAGTAACGGATAGGGTAAAAGTGACTAGGCCTGATTAAGTGACATTTTTCTAAAGTTATCCTCCAGTGTAATAGAGGATTCACTGGAAATCACTGCTTCTTTTAATGACCCACCCATTTGGAAGAGCAAACAGGAAACAGATACTAAAATTGATTGTCTATGAGGGAAATAATAGAGCACCTCAGATGCTGCCATTTCAGTCTGGAAAATAAAGAACATATCTTACCACAAATAATTTACTTTTTTCGCTATTTTGATCTTTATTCTCTCAATTCTGTCCCTGGAAGACTTTCAGACTAAAACCTAGTTTGAAGAAGGCATATATTTGTCGATGCACCTCATATAAAATTACTTCCGCATAGGGTTTCTATCATTCTTAAAATAATCTCCCTTCTGCCCCACTCCATCCCCCTAGCACCCAGTATTTGGGCAATCTGAACATTTTATTGAGTTTTTCTTTTTTTTTTTTTTAAGATTTTATTTATTTGAGAGAGAGGGAAAGATCACAAGCAGGCAGAGAGGCAGGCAGAGAGAGGGCAAGTGGGCTCCTCGCTGAGCAGAGAGCCCGATGCGGGGTTCGATCCCAGGACCCTGAGATCATGACCTGAGCCAAAGGCAGAGGCTTTAGCCCACTGAGCCACCCAGGTGCCCCTTATTGAGTTTTTCTAAACTCTGATGGATTCGACTGGTTAGACAACTGTGAAAAGAAAGCACAATGACTTTAAACAATGCCTAACAATTTCCATAAATCATTACCTTAGATAACAGCTTGTCAAATAAGCTATCCATTATCGCTACGAGCTTGGCTGATATCTCAGCAATGTGGTCATGATAGTCCTGTAATGAGAAAGAACACTATATTTTAAAGTCCCTGAGACACATCTAAAAAATACTTAGCAATTATGAAACTCCAGTAGAAAATATAAGGAAAAGTACCTTAGTGATATGATCAAAATGCCTAAGCATGCTATATTGCTTAGGCTGCAGTCGAGCTTCAAAATGAGCCCTGATCACAGGAATGTAGTGCACAATTAACTGCAAACAACGTGAAGAAAGAGCTGAAGATCCGAGTAGTGAATATATCAGGGAGAAACAAAAAGCGGTATTAGTAAATAAAAAAATGTTAATTAGTTTCCTACAGTTTATTTCATCAATGAAGAACACACAGGTAGAAAGCAACATTATTTCACTTCATTTAAGAAAATGATTTGAGGAGCGCCTGGCTGTCTCAGTCAGTTGGACGTCTGACTCCTGGTTTTGGCTCGGGTCATGATCTCATGGTTGGGGTTGTGCTCCATGCTCAGTGTGGAGTCTGCTTCAGATTCTTTCCCTCTCCCTCTCTGCCCCTTCCTGCTTGAGTGCACTATCTCTCTCTCTCTCTCTCAAATAAAAATCTTTTTAAAAAAAAATGACTCGGTACTGAATAATGTAGCATACATGCTGCTTTTCCCAATGAACTCAAGTTGCTGGTATTACTGACATAAGGAAGATAAAACTGATTCTCTTCCGACACCTCAAAGCACCTCATACATATTACATCTTAACATTTTCTATAGTGGTGCAACTTCCAAATAACTTATATTTGTTAGAGTGGAAATTCTTCATAACATTTCCCCAGAAGTTAATTTTTCAGTTATGGTAATACATAGAAGAGTAAAGCACATTTGCTACTTTTAGAGCCTTTAATTAGAGTCATAAGAACATCAGGTATAATAAAAACACGAGTATGGCAACCTCATTGTAAAATCTCAGCATGTAAATTAAAAGCAAGAATCCATACCCAAATTTTTTGTAGTTATTGTTTTTAGTCCAACAACTTGCAGTGCACCAGCTCCAAGAACTAACTGGCAACTTCTTGAATTGAAGTACTAACAAAGAAGGAGAAAAAAAGTCCAACAATTTATTAAAAACTATTCTATGTAAGCTGGCAATGTGTCTACAGTTCTAAAAATACATTCCTCTTTCCTCTCATTCAAGGACCAAATGAATTTTCTAGTAGGATCAATTAGGACCTATTTATATAATGACAAAAAAAGGGATGATGTTAATATTTATTTTCTGGTGGGAAAAAAGTGAAATTCTAAAAAACAACTGTTCAGAAATTAATCTTTAATCTGTATTCATAAAACTAGTTTCACTGAAACTAACAATATACTATATGTTAATTATACTTCAATTAAAAAAATAAGTTCAGTTTTAGTCATTCATACTGGAGGGTCCTATTTTCAAAAGGGTAACAAAATCTTTCTGGACTAAAATATGACAACTCCATTTGGGGGCAGAATTAACTGATTAGACATTTGGAAAAAAGCATTTTCTTTATGCTAGCAGTTAAAAATATCTGTTAAAATGAAATGGCTGAATAAGATTATCACCACATTTTCATTTTACATTAATGGTTCTGAAAGAATGATTTAAGAAAAATCTCTAACCTTAGTGAGATGAATTTTGTAAAGTTCAGTGAATTCCTTCCATGCACATTTGAAACCAGTCCAGGTTTTTTGACCTAAGTGGCCTCAGTCATGTTCAGCACCTAACGAACAAATCATCTCCTGTCTCCAATGTCATTAACAACTCTATGGGTATAATGAGGAATCACTAAAAGTGAGAAGGAAGCAGGCGGCCTTCTTCCAGTAACATGTTGTGATTCAACCACAATCAAATGTCACAAAATTAATGTCTAAAGATAACCTTGAAACGTCTCAGTTTGAAGACTGGTCATACCCTAATGAATTACTTCTTTCAACTATTTTTCCATCACAGAGTGAAATCATACACACCTTCAATAAATCTGACAGACGAGTAAGCATGTCAGTAGTAACAGATGGGATATTGTCCACACACTGGCAATATTCAAGGATAATTCTTATCAACAGCAATACAGTTCTGTAAGAAAAGAAAGTTGACCCAATAGGAAGTCTAAACAAGAAAGTTAAAATGATTCAACACATAAAAATCAATAAAGATCTTGGTAACTGTGAATTTATGTGTTTGACCTGTAAATGCAGCAGAATAGGGACTATAAAGTGAGGCAAGACAGACTCCTTGGGTGCAAAATGAAGGAGACACTCATTTTCAGAGTCATGCACCTGCAGGGTCAGCATTGTATGGCAGCAAGAATGAGTACTTCCTTATGTTTGGTGCTTTGGCACATCACTCTCTGTGTGGCATTCCTATTAAGCCTTTTCAATAAGACAGGTATCCTGGGGCATGGAGCCTGCTTGGGATTCTCTCTCTACCTCTCCTTCTGCCCCTCCCCCCCTAAAAAATATATAAGGCAGGTGTCCCATTCCTTGCCAATTCAAAAACACTGACAAAAAGCCTATCCAGTGTTTCTGATTATATAGTAGGTGCTCAATTGTAACTGTTCAATTAATGATGGGAACCTAGTCTTGATTTTCTTAGTGAGATGAAAGAGAAAACTGTGGCTTCAAAGAATAGTGTCTCCTAAAAAGTTTATTGGTCAGTCACAAAAGGTTCTCCTAAGATGAGAAAGTTACCAGCTCATTAGCTGAACATGTCATAAATTGAAAAGAAACACTACTGGGAGGTTAAATAAGATTGAGATTAAGGTGAAAACAGCCATTCATGATGGGACATCCCAAGTTCGATGAGATGCTCAGAAATGAGTGATCCATGTAAAATAATGTTTTATAAAAGTTTGAAGGATATCAGGAAGTAGTGATTCAAAAAAGATAGTGTCTAGCCCTTTTAACAGCTTAACTGTCAGACCATATATTACTCTCCATGCATACTTCTAGTGTCTGCTTTACTGGGTAGGGGTCCACTGGTTATCTTTTGCAATCTTCTCTCAGAAGATAAAATATTCTCCTCTTAGCCAGGGAGTTGTGTTTTTTGGGAGTGGTCTTTTTGCCTGAAGAGCCAGAAAACCAGATAGCTAAAGGATGACTAATGTCATCAAGCAAGAATAATAAGATAAAGAGTAGTTAAGGAAAGAAATCATAATTATTTGTAAGATTTAAAACTGTTAATCTAAAATTTCCAATTCACATCAAGGGGGAACTAGAAGACCTATGTTTTAAATAACTGACTCAACTGATAAAGAAAAATGTGTCACTCACCCAACAACAGCATACTGTTGTCCCTCGACAATGAGAACTTCAGCTGGTTTCCTTTCTTCTGTAGCTAGAGAGTAAAACAAATAACCAAGAGAGACATAGGAACAAGATAAAACAAATTATTAGAGGATAAAATTTCAACTAGGAAAAAACTGAAGAAGATGTCAGGGCCCAATTCAGAGACTGGTAGGGCCCGAAACTATCTTCTTTCTGAAAACAAATATCTACTTCTTTGGAAGCAATTTGGCAGAGAATAAAGTATTCTGGGTTTGGAATCAGAAAAATCTGGATTTGAATTCCACTACTGTCAATTACTGGATGCGTGACCTCATGTCAATTAGTTAATTTCTTTTAGTCTCAACATCTGTATCCATCAAACATGGATAACAGTATCTATCACCTGACTGCTATTGTTATCGAGAGAGATCATGATGACCACAAACTGCCTATCCTAGGTCTGGCACATGGTAGGTGATCAGTAAGTAGTAAAGGAAAAAAATATTAGTTTGGAGAGGCAGAACTAGAATTTCACTGGTTGTCATTATAATTCTCAGAATACAAGCTAATTCCTATATTCAATGGAGATTTTTTTTTATAAGATTTTATTTATTTGACAGAAAGAGATCACAAGTAGTCAGAGAGGCAGGCAGAGAGAGGGGGAAGCAGGCTCCCTGCTGAGCAGAGAGCCTGATGCGGGGCTCAATCCCAGGACCCTGAGGTCATGACCTGAGCTGAAGGCAGAGGCTTTGACCCAATGAGCCACTCAGGCACCCCTGGAGATTTTTTTTTTAAAGATTTTATTTATTTATTTGGCAGAGAGAGAGAGAGCACAAGTAGGTAGAGTGGCAGGCAGAGGAAGAGGAAGAAGGAGGCTCTCTTCTGAGCAGAGAGCCCAAGGCAGAGCTTGATCCCAGGACCTTGGGTTCATGACATGAACTGAAGACAGATGCTTAACCGACTGAGCCACCAAGGCACCCCATACATATTTTTAATTTTCAAGATTTTAATCCAGAAATTATTTTATTTTCAACATGTGGTATTTATCACTATAAAACAAAATTCAGCATGTTGAAGTAAAAATAACAGTAGACTGGATTACTGTCCTGAATCAGCCAAATCAATTAGATTATCATGGGCAAGTCATCATGTTTCCCTAAGCTTCAAGTCCCTTTGACTTGACATTAAATATCTACTTCCTCATTTCTATCAAGGCAAGAAATTCAGTGTGATACAATTTCTAAACACAATGCATTCTGGATGTCAGATTAAATTTTTCAGGACAGGGATTGTGTCTTAATCAATTCTCCACATCACAAAGTGAATTGACAGAGCATAGTAGTGTAGAGGGTCCTAAAGTCAGTCGGTCTGAATTTGGAGCCCACCTCTACCACTTCCTTGCTCTGTAACCTTACGTAAATTGTCTAATCTGTTTGTGTCTCAGTTTCCGTATTTGTTAGATGGGAATACTAATGGTATCTAGTTCATAGGTCAACCAAACCTATCAATGGGATAATGTAAAGTGCTTAGATCAAACTGTCCATCATCAAATAAGCATTCAATTAATAGTAATTGCTACCTATCAACCTTCATTTCCCCATGCCTAGCCAAGCAGCTAATAACTCATTAATAGATAGTGGATGAATAATAACCAAGAATCCTTAACTTGGTAAGAACTAGTAAAATGTTAATGGACTTCTAATAGCGTGTACATTCTTCTCCTTCAGAGAAAAAAAAAAAAAAAAAAAAAAGACTGGGACTGAAGTATAGTATATAAAAGAAACCTCTTATTATCAGCATCCTCCAAAGAGAAAGTGCAAATAGTTCACTTCACACACACAAAAAGTTAATTCAATCACTCTATATTTATTATTTTAATTCGAAAATTGTTATGTTTGAATGACAGCAGATTTTAAGACTTTGAGCTGTTAAAGGACAGAAAACATATCATAGTTATCTAGCATAACACTTCACAAAGTGGGAAGTCATCAACTATAGCCTGAAAGAGTAAATGAGAACTAAATCTTATGATTTTAAACTTGTGATTTAAAATAATCGGTTTTATCTTTCAATCTTGGTTACTTGAATACTTTTCCTTTGCTAATATCATATAATCAATTAAAGGATTGTGACCATCACTCAACACTGTCACCTACTAAAAAATAGTCACAAGGCAACAGAAATCTACTTAATTCATTCAATTCTTCTCTCTGCCCTATATGAATTATTTTATTTTACACCTGTCCTTAACCTCTTCACTCTTGTCACGGTGTTAGAAGAGACAGCCTTTGATCTCAACTCTGGACTTAATTCCAGGCTCTTCTCTCAATTCCTTGAGTGGATTAAAGTAATAATCTAATTATTCTCTTAGGTCTCTCTTCCCCCCCTCAATATGTTTATTTTATTTTTTTCAGTGTTACAAGATTAATTGTTCATGTTATTTTCTTAGGTCTCTAGAGCTACTTCATCACCCACTTTCCCTTCACAACCAAACTTGTCGAAAAAGGAGGCTACATTTGTTTACCAGTCCTCATCTTTCAAGTTACTTAGTATTGAACTACAATATGACTCTGTCAATCTACTGAATTACTAAAATTGCAAATGATCTCCTCCTACATGTCAAACTAGTAGTCACTATTTGTATTTTACTCAGTCTTTCTCTTGTAGTGTAGTTGCATTTTGGGTAAATGTGAAATACACAATATAAAAATATTTCGATGTAAAAATATTAAACTTCCATTAAATACATAAAATTTGAAAATACATCTGCCTCCTCCATTAAAAATTTTTGATAACTGGGGAGCCAGGCTGGCTCAGTCGGTAGAACATGTGACTCTTCATCTCAGGGTCATGAGTTCAAGCCCCATGTTGGGCATGGAGTCTACCTAAAATAAAAAAAACTTTCAAAACATTATTTGACAATTTTATAATTTCAAATCTGATAAAGGATAAGTTTTACATAAGTTTACATTATGATCACATGACAGTTCCAATTTAACTAGCATACAAAAGTATCCTCCAGCCATTGCATTTCTTTCATATGAAACCCAAGATGTATTTGATACCAATAACAATTCTCTTCTTGAAATCAATTTTTTTACTTCCACATTCTTCTGGATTTCCTACTACCTCTCTGGCCCTTCCTTCTGAGTCTCCTTTATAGTTTTCTTTTTCTAGAGTTCTTTGCATTTTGGTTTTCTCTATCATATCACTACGCATTACTTGTGATTGCTAATCCACATTTTTTTTTTCATTAAACTTAGCCCCCCCCCTTTTTTTTTTTAAGATTTTTTAATTTATTTTCTGACAGAGAGAGAGCACAAGCAGGTGGAATAGTAGATAGCAGGAGAGGGAGAAGTGGACTCCCTGCCAAGCAAGGAGCCTTTTATGGGGGCTTGATTCCAGGACCCCTGGATCACGACCTGAGCCGTGGCAGTTGCTTAACCAACTGAGCCACCCAGGCACCCCTAGACTTAACCCCTTTAAAGGGGTATTATAACTGTTATCTCTGTCTCATTATCTGACACATAGTACAAGCTTACTGGTGTTCGATGAATGAATACATGTCTTTAAACAATATGGTATAAACAAAGCCATGAAATTATATAAAGCTGGTTTCAAATCTCAGCTCATCATTACCACAAAATTCCTTAATTCCTGGAAGCCATATGCCTCCTCACTGTTAAATAAGGTTAACAATGGCATTTTCATCATAAATTTCTGTGCGGATAATCTGGAATAATGCATGTAAAAGCACCTGGCCCAATGTGTGGCATAAGTTAACATTCGATAAATGCCTGAAATTATTATTACAAATCACCACAGATACCCTTTCCAATCAGTTACTTACTAGCTGGCATTATTAGTTCTAGGCTATTCAAGGGGCATTGTCAATTAAAGAAATGTTAAGCATTCCTATAAAATGAATAAACAATATAAAACAGGAAGAAAGTATGTGAAAGAATATACATACCCCCTGACTTTTTTTCAGGTAAAGCAATCTTTCCATCTGATATAGAATCAACAAGATCCTGAAATTCCGCAGGAACATCAGCTTGCTTCCAGCGCTCATTGTCTAAGAGGAGGCTATTCAAAAGGGAGGGGAAAAAAAAGAAGATAAACTCTAATATTTCAACACCATCTTCTTTGGTTGAAAAGAAAAGGAAGAGCTGAATGAGTACATGAGAATTTTGTCATATCTTTTAGTAATAATAAAGACACTACATGTTTCTTAAATTCAAGTAGAGCTCATAAATACGAGGCACTAACCTTTTACACTGTAATGGCCACTAGCTGTTGTTAGTACTAAGATTTTTAAAATAAATGTACACCTTAATAAACTGAAATCCTCCATAATTTCATAATCATTTGGTATGAGTATTTTCAGAAAATATTTTTCTTTTTATATTTCTTAGCCTAACCAAGAAGAGTAGTGAAACATAATTAACCTCACATTGAGTGGGAAAGGAAAAGTCAATTTATTGAGGATCTTTCCGATAAGTACTTTAATGAAAATAAACATTCTAATTCCACTTTGAAAAGCCAAGAAACTGATTTTAATTCCACAATCTGCCTTTAATGAAAAAGTAAAAGTTTTTCAGGGATTCTGGTGAGCTAGTCAATTAAATATCATGTTTTGTAAAGAAAAGGGAAAAAAACTGATGAACAGAATTAACATGATGATACCTGAGCTTAGTTTTTCTCTCTTCATGAAACCTGTTTACAAATTTATTAGCTTGGCTCTGAAGTGCTCCAAGTAATGACATACTTTTTCTTCCACAGATCTGTTCAGTATCTAAAATGAATGTTTCCATTAATCTAGAAAGTGTTATGAATTCCGTGGAATTTAGCTTCTCAAGAAAACCATCCTAAATTTTAAAGATAACACAAAAATTGTGACAATTAGGTATAACACCAAATGCAAATAAGCTATAAAACAACCTAGTTTAACATATGTTAACTATATTAATACTATGTGTTAATATATTCCCTTAAAATCATTTTTAATGAAGTTTCTCAATACTTCAGTCCCAGAAATTGAGCATAAAGAGCCTAAAATTTCTAAATTTAACCCTGACCTCTTTGTAATATAGCAGCTCAAGTAAATTCAGGTCATATTATAGAATTTTCATAATATTGAAATTCAACTATTTTTATTAATATGGTAGCTAGTTATACACACATATGTATATATACATATATAAAACCTCATATTAACCTCAAATTAATTATTAAGGCATTAAATCTCAAAATTATTCTTTTAATCTTTCTTTTTAAAGAATAATAAATCCTATTTCTTTTATTTGGATTATTTTACATTTCATCATCTTCCTAATAGGCCACATCAGTACCATTAACCTTATTATTAAAAATATAGTATGAATTATGGGGAACATAGGGACATAAGCAATGAATATGATTCTAGATCTTCAAGATAATAGATGTAAAATACCTAAAGCTCTATCAAACAACTAACCTTTGCTCTTGACATGAGAAATTTGACAGCTCGATCATGACATATATCTGAGGCACTATACAATAACTCCTGGATATTATTTGCCAGTTTTTCTAGCTCTAAATCAGTTAATTTCATGTCTTCATTGACCCTGAAAATGATAAAGAGATTAAGTCAGGGAAAATTGTGAGTATACTGTCCTTGACGGATAGCATACCAATAAAAAACAAAAAGCTGTAAAATTCACATATGATGAAAAAATTCTGTGACGTATCAAACACTTTTTGTGTGTGTGGTGAAGTATCACTTAAACAAGCTCATATGAAACAAATATTTTACCCTAATCTTGTATAAAAATAATTTTTTGGGGTGCCTGGGTGGTTCAGTCATTACACGTCTGCCTTTGGCTCAGGTCATGATCCCAGTGTCCTGGGACTGAGCCCTGCACTGGGCTACCTGCTTGATAGGAAGCCTGCTTCTCCCGCTACCACTCCTCCTATTTATGTTCCCTCTCTCATTGTGTCTCCCTCTGTCAAATAAATAAATAAAATTTAAAAAAAAAAAAAATTTTTTTTCTCCCTCTGCTGTAGTATCTTCTGTAGTTATTTCAGACTCTGATTGGAAATTCTGCAGAAACTACAGCACCAAAAAAAAAAAAAAAAAATTCCATTTAGGTACAAGGTGGAAGCTGTGGCACATTGTGCATAGGTGCCTAGGATGACACACCAGGAAGGAAGGAGAAGGAAGGGATGTTACATAGGCATTTTTTTTTCTTCTTACTTAGAGTTATGAATGATAGTTATTCAGTTTGACCGAACTAATATTTCCTAAGTATATATTGTGTTTAAGTGCTAGGTACTGGAGGGAACACAACAGATTGCTCTCCTCAAGGAACAGTTCTGGGGGAGCTGGTATCGAAATAACATTGGACTCTTCATATAGAAGTAAATGTGAGTTCAGAAAGATAATCATACGGAAAAATAGAAAGCAGATTCATGCTACTATATACAAAAATCAATTCCAGATGGCTTGTAGATCTAAATGTGATGATGGTAGCAACAAAGCTTCTAGAAGATAAATAAGAGAATATCATCAAGTTTCTGGCCTTAGGGCACAGAAAGATTTCTTAAATAGGACAAAGGAAAAAAAAGCACAAACCATAAAGGAAAAGAATGAGGGGTGCCTGGGTGGCTCAGTGGGTTAAAGCCTCTGCCTTCGGCTCAGGTCATGATCTCAGGTCCTGGGATCAGGCCCCACGTCGGGCTCTCTACTCAGCAGGGAGCCTGCTTCCCCCTCTCTCTCTGCCTGCCTCTCTGCCTACTTGTAATCTCTCTCTCTCTCTCTGCCAAATAAATAAATAAATAAATAAATCTTTAAAAAAAGGAAAAGAATCAATCATAGGATTATATTAAAATTAGGAACTTCTGTTCATCAAAGACCCCAGTAAGAGTAGGAGAAGATGTTTATAATCTGGAGAAACAACAGTAGGCTTGTGTTGAGCTTACATAAAGAAGTCCCATCAATCAATAAGAAATAAAAAATACAAACCGATAGAGAAGTGGGCAAAGAACTTGAATAGGCTTTTCACAGAAGAGGATATCCAAACAGCTAATGAATATATGAAAAGTGATCTCTTACCAATCATCAGGGATATAAAAATTAAAACTAATATACCTGCAACATACCCACCAGAATGGCTAACATGTAGAAGACTGACAATACCAAGACTGAATAAAGATGGGGAGTGACAGAAACTCTTTTTTTCACATTGCTGATGGTATTATAAATGAGTACAACTCCTTTGGGAAATTGTCATTAGCTAAATTGACCATTCACGTACCTTATTCATTCTTAGGTACATATTCAACAGAAATGTTTATAACCTGTGCACCAAAGACACTTACAAAAATGTTCACAACAATCAAAATGGAAATAACCCAAATTTACTTTACAGAAGAATACATTGTGGTATGGTCAGGAAGTGGAATGTTCTGTGCACAAATAAACTACTTCCATATGCAACAACTTAGAATAATATTACATAGTAATACTGAGTGAAAGAGAATTGAAACAGAACATGATTCCATTTATGATTTCATTTATATAAAGTTTAAAAAACAAGAAAAACCAACTGTTTTCATAGTTTCCTTTGGGAAAGAGTAAAAACATAGTCACAAGAGGGGGTTCTAGAGAGCTGGTAATGTTCTGTTTCTTCATTTGGATGATGATTACACCAGCATATTCACATTGTGGTAACTGAGGTGAACACATACAACTAATGTATTGGCCTCCATGTACATTATACTCCAATTAAAAAGTTAAAACAAAAAAGTAAGGAGGCTACCAGGTCTTCATCCTCTCCATCCTGCTGCTAGGGATGCAGATTTGATGATAAAAGCTGACACAGCCTCTTTAGACAGAGATGGAAGCTACAAAATGAGGATGGCAGAGCTACCTTCTTCATTATGGACCTCCTACCTCTGAAGTATTATGTGAGAGAAACAAAATTCTACGCTGTTTAAGCTATAGAGGTTTTTACACCTTTTGTGATAGTTTTAGAATGCACCTTAACCAGTAAATGTGAAATATTAGCGTGAACAGAAGAAAAAAATATTTATATTAATATGTAGTTCAGCATTTTCTTTTTGGTGGGAACAGGAGGTATTATAGCTGACTTTATGGTATAACTGCAACCTATATAAGCTCCTGGGACATAACTGACTTCTATAAAAATGAAAAAAGTACATACTGAATTCCTATGCTTAACAATAACTAAATCCAAACTATGTAACCATATTCTTGGATCACAAAGATTTTATTGGCTTTGCTTTGTTTTGTTCTATACAAGAGATGACTGAGATATCTGGGGAACTCTGAATGGGATCTACGGATTAGATGGTAATAATGTATCAATGTTTTCCTTTTTTTTTTTTTAAGGTTTTATTTATTTATTTGAGAGAGAGAGAGCACAAGCAGTGGGGAGGGCTAAAAGGGGATGCTGACTCCCTGCTGAGCAGGAAAGCAGATGTGGGGCTTGATCCCAGGACCCTGGGATCATGATTTGAGACAAAGGCAGATGCTTAACTGACTGAACCACCCAGGCACCCTGAATCAATGTTTTCTTGATTCTAACTGGTATACTATAGTTATTTTAGGAGAGCATTCTTATTCTTGTATTTTAGGAAATACACAATGAAGAATATGGAGATAATGAGACATCACGTCTACAACCTTTTGCAAATGATTCAGAAAAAAGTATTAACATGAGAGACAGAGAAAGAGAGAAGGGAGCAAGAAAGAAAGGGAGGAAGGGAGAGAGAAGGCAATGTAGTAAACTGTTAAGAAATGAGGAATCAGGGTGAAGGATATGTGACTTTTTGTACAATTCTGGCAACTTCTCTGAAAACTTGAAATTATTTCAGAATAAGACATTTTAAAAAGTCATGTTTGAAAAGATGGTGTGATTTACTTGGAAATTCACAAAAAAAAAAACTATAAATCAAACAGATCTTCACTATATACAAAATACAAAGGTATCATAGTAGAACAAAGAAAAATAAACAAGGTAACGCTGACCTGATTTCTGGGACAAATTCTGTCACTAGTAGTATAAAAAAGTTGACTAAACTCTCTGAAATTAGGCATTTAACTAAACAGTTCCTTTCCAGCCTTAAAATTCTGCAATTCTCGATGACTTCAAATGCTCGCCTCTTATATTCCATACATTTTCAAAAATATATGTTTCATAAAATTTACTTTTGTTAAATTCTAATACCAAAGTTCATATGGTTTTTCAATAAACTAAATAACCAATCCTTCTGAAATCATTAAGAAGATGACTCAAAATCTTGCAAAGATGGCAGCAGTCACCATACTCACATAATATCCACACCTCCTGGAGTAGCAGATGATGATGTCTGCTCTTTGCTGGATGAGGAATCAGTAGTACATTCTGGTTCGGATACCGAATCACTGCTGCACGGCTCGCTATTTGGAGATGCATTTCTTTGAGAGGCAGTGTCGATTGCTATAGGTGTTAATTCACTCTCATTGAATGCATCACTTATAAACATGCCTTCATGGATTAAATAAGCCACCTCTGTGTCTAGTGAATTGTCTTTTGTAGCATTCTTCTGTTGTGACATCTCCTCCAATTCTCTGGTCCTTCGGTTTTTGTCAAGAACTGAGAGAACAACACTGTGAATGATATTTAACGTTGCCTATAAGAAAACAGGATACATTTTTAAAGGACTTAAAATAACATGTACCTAAAGCTCCCAAAAGTGAATTCTGCATATGTACTTTTGAACATCTTATAAATGAGTGCCAGTTCATGCATATCAGAATTTTTACCAATCTTTGGGGGCACCTGGTGGCTCAGTCAGTTAAGCATCTGCCTTCGGTTCTGGTCATGACCTCAGGGTCCTGGGATGGAGCACCATGTTGGGCTCCCTACTCAGTGTAGGGCCTGCTTCTCCCTCTCCCTATGCTGCTCCCCTTGCTTGTGCTCTTTCTCTCTCAAATAGATCTTTAAAAAAAAAAAAAAAGAATTTCTACCAATCTTTTACCACACAGTACAGGTGATTTGTGAAAAAGAACTACTCAAGAGAAACGAGTTGGTTCCCTAAAGCTTAGGAATAGAGTTCTGTATTTTAATTGATTTTTTAAGTGGAAATCTCCCTAAAATATACTGCATATATATTAAGTATCTTAAATAAACTAAACTTGCCTATCACAGATCTGGTAAAGGGTTAAACAGCCAGAATATATAAAGAACTCCTATAACTCAACAACAACAACAAAAATCTGATTAGAAAATAGGCAAAAAAATATTTCTCCATAGAAGACATACAAATGGCCAATATGCATATGAAAAGATGCGCAACATCACTAATCATTAGGTAAATGCAAATCAAAACTAAAATGAGATACCTCCTCATCCCCATTAGGATGGGTACTATCAAAAAAAGAAAAAATAACAAGAGTTAGTATATGGAGAAATTGGAACTGGTGTACTTGTGTACTGGTAAATTAAATACTAACTTCAAATAGTTTGTTCTTGTAATGTGGTAAACACTAGTAAAAAAACAAACAACCTTTCCCTCTCTCTTTTTTAAGATTTTATTTGAGAGAGAGAGAGAGAGAGAAAGAAAGAGAGCACATGTGTGTGTGCATGTGTGGGGAAGGGGCAAAGTGAGAGGGAGAGAGAATCCCAAGCAGACTTGATGCTGAGTATGGAGCCTGATATGGGGCTCAATCCCAGAACCCTGAGATCATGACCTGAACCAAAACCAAGAATCAGACACTCAACCAACTGCG
The DNA here is from genome assembly GCA_028646535.1 of Procyon lotor. Lineage (NCBI taxonomy): Eukaryota > Metazoa > Chordata > Mammalia > Carnivora > Procyonidae > Procyon > Procyon lotor. The sequence goes on from CM053610.1 coordinate 68,143,743, forward strand.
CCACCCAGGCACCCCTAAAACAACCTTTTCTGACTACAAAAGTTATATATCTCTTTGTGGAAAATTTAGGAAAAACAAACCAAAAAAAAAAAGAATAAATTTAAATTATACTGCCAAAAGATAACTATCAAAATGACAAACTATCTCTTTATTCTGCAAAACTGGAGATAGTAAATCTTTTTAACATAACTGAGATGATACCAGGTAAACAGGTCTATATTTTGTCTTTTCACTTAATGTTATAATATATGCATTTTCCTCAACATTAAAAATCCTCAGTTGCATGATATTCCATGGTAATGAATATACCAGGCATAATTTACTTTACCACTCTTCTCCTATTAGACATCTGGGTTCTTTCCAATTTGCAGTTATTTAAAAATTCTCAATTAAAAAGGAACATCTTGTAATTAACACTATTTTTCACTAAAATCATACCCTTACAGAATCACAAACTTTCATCAAAGAAATAAGTACCATATTTATAGGCTATACATCATCTTCAAAGATGTTTTACAGAAGTATTAGCTTAAGGAGTCTAAATGTGAAAATGAGAAATTATAACTATGATAAATCACTGTTCTCATATTACACATACATTAAATAAAATTTTGGCTTAATTTAACTGAAAGTGAAATAGCTATTAAAAAAAATTACTGGCAAAAGATATGGAAGCAACCCAAGTGTCCATCCATAAATGGATGGGATAAAGCAAATGTAGTACACACACACACACACACACACACACACACACACACAGAGGAATATTACTCAACCATAAAAAAGAGTGAAATCTTCCCATTTACAACAACATGGATGAACCTAGAGGGTATGATGCTATGTGAAGTCAGTCAGAGACAGATAAATACGGTATGATTTCAATCATATGTGGAATATAGAAAAGGAAACAAAGAAAAAAGAGACAAAAAAACCAGACTCTTAAATATTGAGAACTGGTGGTTGCCAGTGGGGAGGTAGGGAGGGGGATGAGTGAAATAGGTGAGGAGGATTAAGAGTACACTTATCATGGTGAGCTGAATAATGTATAGAATTACTGAATCATTCTAATGTACACCTTAAACTAATATAACACTGTATGCTAATTATACTTAAATTTTTAAAAATTACTAGGAAAAGATTGGCCAATTCTACTATTTGCAGTATAAGAGTTTTATACATCATGGACATGCAATAACAGAACTGTGTATGAGGAAGTCATGGTGGGACTATGGGAAAAAGTGAAAACACAGCCTAGTTATTGAGCAATCCACGGATACAGGTTTGCTATCTATCACTGTCGATGTGTGGGATCAAAAAATTTTGGCAGAAGTCTAAATTAAGTACAGTGAATCACGTTTTTAAGGAATTCTCCCACTCAGAAAGGTTATACACGTGACTTAGCATCACTCTAAAGTTGATAAGGAAAAGTCATGTCACAGATAAGTACCAAAGTCACCCAGACCATTTAACAGGATACTCAGGAGATGCTAGGGATGTTAACTATTACCTAGCACATGTAACACAATACTGACATCTGATAATTCAAAGAATGTCAAACTTCACAAACAACCTGTTACACTCAGTAACTCTTAATGACAATCTTATTAAAACACAGTTATGACCTGCTGGTAATTCTAACCAAAATGTATTGGTCTGTGACATCTTTTCTTCTGAAAAATGCTGTGTGGCTTGTGTTCTTTTCCTTCTACTGAGTGCCTTAAAACTGAGTGATTTGACTAAATAAAATAATTAAATGTAACATATAACCCTTGATTGGCTCCCAGATTAAAAAGTGAAATAAAAACCTACAATAAAGGACATTAGTAGAGCAATTTAAATATGAACTATATGTTAAAAAATACCATTATATCAAGATCAAATACTTCTAGAAAAAAGAAGTGGTTTGGAACAGATTTTTGAGTGTTTCACAATATTTTACTTACAGATAATCTAGGGAGATTAAAGAACAACAAAATCACAAGAGGAAATATTACTGTATAATATTTAATGCCAAGTAAGCATTATATTTTTAACATAAAACAAATCACCCAAAATTATAAAGTATCAAAGTACTCTGAGGCACTTCAAATCTTATTTGAAACCAAGCCTCTTTAGAAAAAGTGCAAAACAAAAAACTTGTGTTTTTTTCTATTTGATTCTGTTTGTATATTATGTATCTAGAAATTAGAATTACTTTTAGGGATATTCTGGACCAAGTGATAATCACATAGGCTTACCTTAACTCTTTGTAGGAAAATTGTAAACTTAGAGAAAATATCCTTTAGCAGATCAAACCACTGAGGAAAATTCAACATTCTCATCTGATCTGCAAGCCTAGAAAGAAAAAAATCAAACAAAAGTAATGACTGTCTTTGGGTAGCTAGGAGTTTATTCTCAAAAGATAATTCTATACTTGAGATATAGGAATTTCTCTATTTAAGTTGAGAAAATTTCATAGGAAAGAAAATTAAAAATAACAGCCTCTCCATGTCCATAGGGCTTTTAACAGAATCCTAATAACTTAATTTTTCCAACTACAAGTGACTCTTGCACCGTTACAGTTGCTTTAACTAATTCTGAAACAGAGTTTTCAGTAAGTAATAGTGTGGAAATTAAAATTCCTCAATCCATATCCTAGGAGTTTGGCCCAGAGAAGTTTCACAGTTATCCATATTGCTACTCCTATCTTGGGCCAGTTAATGAAGTTTAGGTATCTATATGAAATAAAATTCAAAGTTTCAAAATAACACTACTTTTCTCAAAATGAAAGAATAAGAATTTCAAAGGTGAAAACAAAAAATTATAGATAGGCATGAGACAATTCAAAATCATGTATTCAAATTTCTCAAAGTCGATTAGAAGCTGGGTTTTAATTATATACCTAAATAATTTAAACTTAACACTGCTATATTCCTCTGAGATAGATTATCTTCAAGTTCCCTCCCCCATAACCACACTGTATCCTCTCCATCCTCTTCTGCCGTGGGAGGCTAACCTGCAGGGGTTGGCCAATGAGAAGCCCTGACAAAAGACTGGAAGGAACAAAGGTACTGGATAGCTCCATCTCCCTCTCTGAGAGGCTGTCTCAGGATGATTGCCTCCTGCACTGAAGATCACTTCAACTACTACAGGTCTTTTTTTTTTCCTCATTTTTCTTTCTTTTGTCCCAACTACAAAGTGTCCTCCTTCTAAATCCTACTAACTGTTCTCATCCCTTGTCCCTTAAAGTCTCTTCTTTGTCACTTGTGATTTTCCCACACTCTGCCCATACCTTAGTAAATAATTCCTTAACTAAATCCTCTTTATTCTAATGTGTCACCTTTACCCTGATAACCCCAACCTAATATTTATACTTACTTCACAACAACATCTGTGTCAATTTCTTCTATTTGTGAAACTTTATTAATCACACACTGCAAAATTTAAGAAAAAAATTTGATTAATGTCTTTAGAATTCTAAGTTCTAAACGGCTCATTTGTATATTAAAAATGACCTCAATGAAAAAAATGACCTCAGTAACTAGGATTATCACTTCACCAGACATCTCTTGCATCTCATACACACCTCAAAGTGTATAAAAAAAAACTGTATATCCTTACTCTATTAAATAATATTTCAGGACATGCTTGATGGTATTAATTAAAATCCCCTACTATTTAAAACTACTCAAAACCATACACAAAACAAACAAAACAGCACTCAGAACTATAATTCTAAGAACAAGGTATAAGCCCCATATTAAAATTTCAAAAGAAATTCATCTGAGGGGTTATGTTTTCTTGCAATATACACAACAGTTTAAGTTTTTAAAAATGCTTAGACTTCAGGAGAATCCTAGGAATTACAACATAACAGTTCTGTAAAAATTTGTTTCAAAGTACTATATCCAAAAAACTACACAAATTATGTCCACAGCTCAATAATTTTTCATAAAGGAGTACACTTATGTAGTGAGAACTTGGATCATGAACTTGAACACTGCCAGTAAGCTCCTCTCATGCTCCCCTCCTAATCACTACTTCCTCCCAAAAGATACTACTACTTTGATTTCTAATACCACATATTAGTTCTATGTTCGAATTTTACAAAAGTGTAATCATATAGTGCATACCCCTTTGTGTTTGGTTTCTTTGGCTCTACATTATATATGTGATATTCATCCATGTTGCTTCATGTGATTTATTCATTCTCATTACTGTGTTGTATTCAGTCATATGAATATAACACAATTCTATTATCTTTTCTACTGATGACAGAATTTGGGTTTAAAAAAAAAAATTGGGTTTTTCTAGTTTTTTATTACCAATAGTGCTGCCATGAGATTCTGTGCTGTCTTTGGTAAACTTATGTGTGCATTTATGTTGGGTAAATACCTAGGAGCAGAACCGCTGAATCATAATATATGCATATATTTAGTGCTCCTAGCTATTGCAAACAATTTTTGAAAATTGTTATAACAATTTTAAAATACAGCATTTTAGTCAGTGTTTGAAAGATGTAAAAGATGGGATAATTATAATCTTTTTTGCTTGTTTTATTTAAACATTAAAAACTCAGAAATGGGGCGCCTGGGTGGCTCAGTCGTTAAGCGTCTGCCTTCAGCCCAGGTCAGATCCCAGGGGCCTGGGATCGAGCCCCACATCGGGCTCTCTGCTCTGCAGGAAGCCTGCTTCTCCCGCTACCATTCCCTCTGCTTGTGTTCCCTCTCTCACTGTGTTTCTCTCTGTCAAATAAATAAAAAAAAAAAATCTTTAAAATTAAAAACAAACAAACAAAAAAAAAACTCAGAAATGTACATTCAACCTAATGATGATCAATTAAGCCTAATAAATTTAAAATTGTTCTTTTTCATATTTAGGAAAACTGAAGTTTTGTTAATAATATATATCAGTAAAAAGGCAAAACGAAGATGAGAAAAGACTGAAAAAACACAGATTTTAGTTTACAATTATCATTTCTGAGAGAGAAGGGTAAGAGGAGCAAGCGTTTGCCTACTGCTGGTGAGGGTATATTTGGTAAATTCTTTTTAGAAAGCAATTCAATTCTGTCAAATAATTTAAAAATATTTTTCACTCTGACCAATAATTCCCCTTCTAGGAATTAGCTATAAGAAAATAGTCTTAACTATGGAAAAAACAAACAAAACTTTAAGATTTTATTTATTTATTTGACAAAGAAAGAGAGATCACAAGTAGGCAGAGAGGCAAGCAAAGAGAGAGGGGGAAGAAGGCTCCCTGCTTAGCAGAGAGCCCGATGCGGGACTCGATCCCAGGACCCTGAGATCATGACCTGAGCCGAAGGTAGAGACTTTAACCCACTGAGCCACCCAGGCAACCCCCCAAACAAAACTTTAAACCAAAGATGTGTGTCATAGTGTTTTACAATACCAAACTGAAAATAGCCTGAATATTCAAGAGAGGAAGGCATAATATAATGTTGATGGAATTTTATACAACCATCAAAAATTATGTTTCTGAAGTGCTTATATGAGAAAATTCTTATATGAGAAAATTCTTATGATTCTAACTGAAATATATGTACAATTCACAATCATATATATACAGTATAATAGCAACAAAGAAAAACATCAGTAACAATTTACACTTACAAATATTCTTTTTTTTTTTTTTACTTAGAAATATCATGAAAGTGATAATCTTTTGGCCTGTAAGACAATTTTTTCTTCTATTTTTTTTTCTTTCTTCTATTTCTTCTATTTTCTTTTCCATATTTTGAGTTTTTAAATAAATGAGAAAATGTTACTATTACAACTGCATATATTATCACTAGGATCATGTAAAAATAAACTTAATAAAAAGATTCTAGACTGATATACATCAAATAAAAATGTATAATTACCTGTTTAATGATATTCTTTGCAGTAATAATCATTTCTTCACTATAGATTTCTAAAAAATTAAGTTTTCTTTGTTTTAAAAGTCCAAATACAAGAGATACAAGTCTTTCCTATTAAAATAAAAACACAGAATTTCACAACTTAAATATAAAATAATCTCACTCAGAAGTAGAAATATCCAACATCATAGGTTTTATTATTTGATCCTCAGACCTCTATCCTGCACACAGTATTTTCTAGAAGCCTAAAAAAGACTCTTTCACAGTAATCTTATCATCAGATTACTGGAGTCACTATTTTAAGACAGGTTAATTCTAATGCACTACAGTGATCGAATGAAGCTGGTTTGGGGGCAAAATAATACAGGTACATTTTGGCCTAGTTTCAAACAAGTAGTCAGAAAGTATCTTTCTCAAAACCTGATGACCTATAAATACTCCATGAGCCCTGTGCTTTTTAGTTAGTGCATCAAGAAGATTAAAACGATGACCAGACTATTTGTGGAGGATTAACTACAAACACATATAAAAATCTCTTTAATACGCTGCTATCAGGGCTTCTGGATTCTTTACTAGTCCTTGGCAACAAGCAGCATTGACGAGTTCGCAGATAAGGGAAGTCTGGATATGATGCATTTGTATATGCATATGCACAAAACATGTTCATAGTAGGGGCTAGTGACTATAAATGACTGATAAGTTACTATATAATAATGATCCCTTTTATAAAAGACATACTCCAATACATACATACACATGGATACATGTATATTCATCCTGTATATATATTTTAAACTTGGTTTGTAAGCTATATAAGACCTCATTTTAAACCCAATTTCTAATTAAGGTACAAAATTACCTTATTCTCTAACTTCACAGGATAATGAACAATTATGGGGCTTGCTAAAGTTACATAGTCAGTGTAGGACTTCATAGAAATCTGAGCTTGAAACTTAAGATAATTTTGCTGACTATAATCAGAGAAGAATGTGTTCGAAACTAAGATTGTTAGGAGTTAACACTAAGCAATGACATCAATTTCATTCACAGTTCAAAGCATATACCTCTTCTAAAATTTGACAATCGTCTTCCAGTGGTCTGTTTAAGTCACTGTGAGAATAAGTAGAAAATTCTGCAATCATCATTTTATCTATCAGTTTTTCTAATTCACAAAGTTGTGATCCCAAATGCCTACAAAGGAAGAGGAAAATGTGACATATATTCATTAAAAACCCAATTCACTCCACCATCAAGGAAACTAGTTAAAAAAAAAACTTCTAGCTGACAGTATTTGTGCAATGTGATATTTGAGTAAAATGAAATCTTTTAACAAAAATAACTGCGATAGTTTCACGTCATCTCCCAAATCCTTTTTTTCGTTACATGTTGAACCCCCAAACACTTAAATGTATCATAGAGAACATTGTTCTAGAAATTTCATGACTGCTTTTTTGTCTGCTTTTCACAAATATTCCAAAGTCCTTTCCTAATTAACCATTTACGGAATAGCAATGTCAGTAGCTCCCTAGCCATTCATTTATTCCACAAATACAAGTGCCTACCATGGTCCTATCAGGGTAGATATAAATACCTGAAGGACTACAGGGACAGACTGACTCAATTCAATCTCTGTTATGAACAGTCTGAGTTACTGGGCAATTTCCCTCAGGTCATTATACTGAAACTCATCAGAACACGAGATTGAAAATATAAAAATACTAAGCAAAAGTCTATTCTTGGAACTTTTTCCTCATAAGACATAATGTTCCTTTAATCTACCTCTAATATTTACAGATCCTACATAGGACTGGAGTGAGAAGGACTAATCCGATGGGCAAAGTTTTGGGGGTGGTAAAGGCAAATATTATGAACAGGATTTGGAACATTCTCCCTAGAAAAAGCATGCAGTATCCAAATGACAAGAAGGATCCCATGCAGTCCCTGCTCAGGAGGGCCCTAAGGATCATTACCTTCATATATGAAGGGATCTTTACCATATAATCTAATAGCTTCATAAAAACAATGGGTAATCTAGTTGGTCCAAAGTATTTCAAAAATTAAGTAAACTAGGCCATTGTGAAATCTGTTTATACATTATGAAAAAAATTTTAAAGCTCTATTTTTGGTGCAATTTCAAAACATGTATATTTTTAAAAAGCATTTAAAAATACATATACACCATTTACTTGAAAAACTAATGTCAGTAACTGTCTTTAGTAAGACCAGATACAGCACATTTTTAAAAAATTAGTTTAAATCATGTGACCTTTTAGACAGATCCACTATTCTTATATAAACAGCATATGATAAGGAGTGTAGTGATAATTTTGAAAAACATCTGATAAGTGAAATAACATTGCATTTTGCAATATAAAAATTGTATTTCTTAGAGCTAATTAGAAGACTAATAAGATTCTCATAAATGGCACCAACATCTCACAATAAGCTAATTTCGAACATACTCACTAGTACAAACTAAAACATTGCCATAAGGGAAATTTGGCAGTATCTAGCAAAATTACATAGGCAATTAACCTTTAGCCTAGGAATCTCACTTCTCAGTATCTGTCTCGAAGACACACTCATAAAAATACAAAAAGAACATACATTTATTGTAGCACTGTTCATAACCACAAGGGAATAGAAACCACAAAAATGTTGACCACTGGGAGCTAGACTATACTGTAACTGACACTGTACACTTTTTTTTTTTTAAAGATTTTATTTACTTATTTGACAGAGAGAGAGAGAGAGAGAGAGAGAGAGAGAGAGGGAGAGAGAGAGATGACAAGTAGGCAGAGAGGCAGGCAGAGAGAGAGAGGGAAGCAGGCTCCCTGCGGAGCAGAGAGCCCGATGTGGGGCTCGATCCCAGGACCCTGAGATCATGACCTGAGCCGAAGGCAGAGGCTTTAACCCACTGAGCCACCCAGGCGCCCCGACACTGTACACTTTTAAAAGAATTGAGGAACATCAATTAATATACTTTTTGCTGCTACAGAGCAGTTTCTCAATCTTTTTTTTTTTTCATTGTTGCCCCAAAAAGTCCTTTTAGATATTTTTATTCCTAATCACCCCATTGATATACTTAGTATCACAGATAGAGTGTATATCCATTTATGTACCTTGGCCCTTTGGAGGGCCACAAGCCATTATAATATCCAATTTTTTTCACCCTTCAAGAACCAATTTTTGCCCCCTTGGGGTGATAACCGCCATTGAGAAGGCCGACTGTAGAGTGATCTCCAGGTATACTGTAAAGATGAAAACAGCAAGGAAGAGAAAAGCAATACAGTATACTAATGCTTATCTAAGATGAGGGACAGAGAGAGAGATGGCTGGATGGATGACGGAGAAATATAAGACTTTTTAAAATGGTGACTTATAGAGTAGGTAGGAAGGAAGGAACCAGAGAGAAGTTAAATTTCTTTGATTATCCTTTGTTTCAGAGATTTGACTTTGGAACCACATAACTACTTAACATAGTTATAACACAACATTGTATTTAAAACTTCAACCCTTAAATATCAAAAGCAAATGAAACAAATGAACTGCACATCAAGTTAACAGCAAATACATACAAAGAGGATTTATTTCAAAAACATAGAAATTTATCCACTTATCCCACAAGCATATAGCTTAAGGAAAAGAAGAGGAAGAAATCCTTCATGTTTGTAGCAATAATACTGTTAGTTCTGAGAGCATTCTAAGTATATTGTGGGATAAAGCAAATGAGTAATTATGTTTTAATGTCCTTTGGAGCCACAGTTTGCAGCCTGCATACATATAGAAGATTAAAGAAGTAAAAACTTTATGGTCCTGAATTTAAACTGGAAATATCAATACGAACTCACATTCTTTCTTTAAAAAGGAAAACCTATTTTCTAGCTCTGTCCACTACAAAGGCCGAGAGATAATGACTAATCTAATACCGAGGAACACCTCTGTTACCCAGACTGTAATTTCTAAGTACCGTTTCCTACTAAAAGAAACTAGTGCTCCTTAGAAAAATGGTGGATTACAAGTCTGGGAAAGAAAATGTATAATATGAACATCTAAATAACACAAAGTAAGAAAACTATCAATCAAAAGCTCCTGGAATCACGTAATATATCACAAAAATGAACTTGAGGAGGTTCCTACAAAAGATATAACAATCTGAACACTGACAAAAATAAAAACAGCAAAGAACTTCAAATATATGTAAATTCACATGTTTATAAATATATACTTTTTAAAAATCATCAGTTACCTTTGGAAGATGATAGATTTTCAATTCGTTATTTTTAAAACTGCCAAATTAAAAAAAAAGGAATCTAGACTTCATCCTGCCTCTCCTTGTAAGAACTGTCCTTAAGTGTTACCAAATTGTTATAGACAAATATCACTTTACAGAAATATTCCAATTCATAAATGATTAAGGAAGTATAGAATTAGAATATCATTATTATATGTAACCCATAATGAGATAATAAATCTAGGCAATGTTCATCAAATGGCTGCTATTATCATTAGATATTTGATATCTCTCAAAAAGAGAGACAATCAGATATATGCCCTTTTTTTTAAATATGGAATCTGATCTTTTACTTAAATATAAATGCCTTAGTGAAATATTACAAGATCTTTTGTGGAGATAAAATAAGTATTTGTCTTTTTTTATTAGTTTCAAAGGTAGCATTTAGTGACTCATCAGTTGCATATAACACCATCTGCTCATTACCATCAAGTGCCCTCCTTCATGCCCATTACCCAATTAATACTGACCCTCTCCCACGTCCCATGGATATATGCCTCTTGGCTGAAATACCACTACCTATTAGGTCCTCCTGCCAGAAACTAAACCTAAAATCTCATCAAGCCTTTAAGTCTAACTACCAGTTTATAGAAAATATAGGCAAAAGAAAAACACCCTAAACGTGGGGATGCAGCTGGCAAAATCCAGACTGTGAAAAGCTTTATAAGATAAATGGTTTCTTCAATAAATTTCTTGAAGAGGAGAAAATGAGAAGAATGAGAAAGTATTATTAAAAGATGTAAAGATGTTTATATCAACCAAAAAAAAAAAAAGAGAAATAAATATATGAACCAATCACAATGTATAGGTATTATTTGGATCTTGATTTCAATAAACACATTATAAAAAAGAAATTTGAGACAAGAAAATTTGAACAATGACTAGCTTTTTGAAAATATGATTATGTTTTAAAATATCTTTATCTTTCAAATATATATAATGAAATATTTGCCAAAGAAGTGGGATGATGTTTTGGATTTGTTTCAAAATAAACTAGGAGTAGAGGGTATAGAAAAGACAAAGTTGGCTATGAGTTGGTAACTCACAGGTAATACTCAATTTACCCAGCTTCATATAGCTCTGCTCATGTAATTTCCTGTTTCTGTGTATGTTTGAACTTTCAATAAGTTTTTCAAAAAGCAGCAACAGAGTAGGATATAAAGATACACATAACTTTAATGTTGTTTGGTTCTCAATTAATTATTATGAAGATTTTGATTCCTTTTCAATAGACTAAAGGTTAACACTCAGGTATATGTCACCTTCAGGTATGAAGAGTCTGCAACAAACCCCAACAAAGAATTATTGTGGGAAATCAAGATGACAGTATTTACTGATGCTTGGGCATCAGAATAATAAAACTGTCATTTTGGCATAACTTAAATATGAGGTTCTATAAGACCTCAAATATTATATTAACTCAGTAGCTTCATTTTATGCATTCTATTATCGTATATGATAATATATAAAGGTTTGTCCATATTCTTAAACGAAATTTCCAGAATTATAATGTTCTATAATTCACCTATTTATCTTTATTTTTTTATATTCTTGATGACTTTGGCAATTGATGCAATAATAATGGCCTAGACATTATTAATTATATCAAAAATATTTAATAGATAAATGTGCTAACAGTTTAAAATTATGTATACTAATAATCACATACTGTAATTTACAGAGTGATAAAAAGAAATCTACTGAAATAATAAGTAAAATACCCCATTCTGAAAAAGTATTTAGGTTCATATATCTAGCTAAATAAATTGGGACAATTCCAATACTTTCTACTTTGATATGTCTCAAGGTGCACATTAATTCAGACCTTCTAGTAAGTTTTATGTTCACTACAACGACCTTTGTGCTGCTTTTATCAGAGAATCTTATATATCCATCAACTGTACTATAATACTAGTTTCATCAAATAGCAGCACATCTGCTTTTTGGCTTCATCCCAGAGCATACAATGTAGATGTTTTCTTACTATACTGTTTTGAAGATCTAAATTATGGAAGATTATATCAGGATCAAAGAATATGTTACTTTTTTATAACTTCCAATACTAAAAATCCCTTAAATGGAATCCCAAGGTAAGCTCTGATGAGTGAAAGCATAAAAAGCTGGAACTTATAATTAACTCTGTTTTCCGCCTTTTCTCCCCCATCCCCAGAAGAAAAGAAAAAAAGTCTTATGACTAGAAAACAAACTAGTTTCATTAATTGTTATCAATTACCATGGTAAGTCCTGGCTCAATGGACGTTTAAGTCAACTGCCAACTTATAACCCAACTGTTCACAATTTAACATCTACTGCACTATAAAATCAGCATTGATGTTCAGAGTGATTTTTTTTGAGGTCCTATATATCCTCAATCAAATATATTAAAAAGCATACATAGCTCTCAGTTCAGATAAGACCTGGGCTGAATCTCAACACTACTGTTTTATAACTTGCTGTATGACTTGGAGCAAGTCATCTAAGACTTCCTATGCTTCAGTTTCCTTATCTATTAAAATGAGGATAAGACAACTTAAAGATGTTTTTGGGGGGTAGAGGGACCCAAATAACATATGCAAAATACTTTGCACAGTACCTGGTACAGAGTACCATTCAAAAAACCCTCTTAGGTTCTATAGTGGTGGTGACTGTGGTAGTAAGTAGTAAGGAAACAAAGTTAACAACAATGATGAAAACTGAAGGTTTCTATATAAACCTTTACAGTAAGGAAGCAAGTAACATTATATCCCTGAATTTCAAAGCAACTAAACATTTTCTATTTCAAAATCTGCAAGATACTAAGGTCCAGATATTTGTTAGGCCCACAATAAGACTTCTGTATTATATTTGCATTTGAATGTCCTTATCTCAACAACACAAGATAATGTGTATTGACGGTCTCTTGTCTACTTACAAGCATTACTGATGTAAACTGTGTTCTTAGTTTATTAAAATGATTATGCCCAACACAGGGCTTGATCCTAGAACCCTGGGATCATGACCTGAACTGAAGGCAGAAGCTTAACCAACTGCACCACCAACGTGCCCCAAATCTTTATTTCTCAGCACTGTCCTATTCAGAGGATAAAAGCACTCTATAGAATCAGCTTCCAATATTTATCAACACTCATAATATTATATAGTGAAAAACAAGTGAAAGACACAACTTTGGTCATCATAGAAGTCAATTTTTCTCAAGTAGTGACAAAATTAGTATTTATTTTAAAAATATATTCCAATGCCTGGATGGCTCAGTCAATTAAGCATTGGACTCTCGGTTTCAGTTCAGGTCATGATCTCAGGGTCCTGAGCCCCATGTAGGGCTCTGCACTCAGTACAGAATCTGTTTGTCCCTCTCCCTTCCCTTCTGCCCCTCAATAAATAAATAAAATCTTTAAAAAATAAAAATAAAAATAGGGGCACCTGGGTGGTTCAGTTGGTTAAGCATCTGCCTTTGGATTAGGTCATGGGACCTCAGATAGAACCCTGCACCAAGGCTCCCTGCTTAGCTAGGAGTCTGCTTCTCCACCTCTGACCCTCTCCCCCAACTGCCACTCGTGTTCTCTCTCAAATATAATCTTTTTAAAAAATTAAAAGTAAAAAATAAAAATATATTCCATTCAGACATTCAAAAAAACAGAAATATTTAAAATTTCAGAGGTAAAAGGGAAACTCAAAATCATTTGTCCATGCTATAAAAGTAGGCTTCAGAGAACTATGATCCACCCAAAAATGATTGTAAAATTTTAGATACAGGTATATTTTTATGGAAAGAAGATCTAATCAACAGCTTTCAATAGATTCTCAAAGAGGCTTGTAACTCAAACTTTTTCTGTAGACATCCAAGTCTAGATTAGGCTCCTCCCCTGAAGTTACAGCTCCCTAGCGTTCTGTACATTCATCATCATATAGTATTGCACTGTATGATGACAACCCAGTCATTTCTGTCTCCTTCATTCTGCCAAATAAATTGTAAAAACGCTCTCTGCTCTTCATGGCAATATTCCCAGTAATCTGCCTGGTTTCTGACATGTAAAAGTAATCACTAACCATGTTTTGAATGAACCAATCAATCAATCATTTATGTCATTAAATTTGGGCCACCTTTTAATAAATGCATTCTAAATAAATATTCCAATTACCTATCCTTAGTCAATGAGAATAACTGAATATAATTCAGTTAAGCTTATTTTGAAGGTAACTTTTTCAGACTATGTTAAGTATCTATTAAGTTACAGAATACATCTTCCATACAAATTCTTTATAGTCACTTAGTAGTGTAAGGTTTGGATAGGTTTTCCAGCAGAGGCACTTCTATAAGGACACGGAACACCTGCATGAATGAAATTTTGATGGCCTGTACCTGGCTTATCTATAAATTAAACGTTTTGATGTGATCTCACATAAAATAACTAAAACCCTAATGTTAAAAATATTTTCAAAATGTAAGAATGCAGGAAAAACTAGGTCTTTTCCATCACCATATGCAATTTTTTGCAATGTGATTAACACTGCAAATTAGAAATTAATTTTCATTATCAAATAACTATGATTATATATAAGTATGTAACTGCATTATTAAATAATTACTTAATTATTAAATTTAAAGTCTATTCAAGAACTTTTAAAATGAACTTAATTTTAGATATTCTTTCCTGCACCTTGACCTACTAACTTGACACAAAACTATTTCAACATTTTCAAAACGTTATTTTCAAAGTTATGGCTGGCCTTTCATTAGTACCATCTATTAAAAATTTAATTTTGTTTCTCCATTCAAATGTTTCTGTAAATACTGGTCCTTACAGTTTTTGTGCTAAGATTAAACTATCACAATTATAATATTACTAAACAGACCAATCTGGAAGAAAATATTCATGTAACTTACATACATTCACACTTCCTCAGCTAACATTACACACTACAATTTATCCTTTACAACTGCTAACATTATTTCTAAAACCTTACTTAAAGGACATACCGGAAGCTGTGAATGCCCTGAAGTTCCTGCTGTAGAACCTCTTGTGTTGTTGCTATTAAGTCCAAAGCTCCAACAAATTCAGAAGTGGATAACAACACCTGTACTGTAGGCTGAGTCTGGTGTACAGTGGCCATTAACTTGAGTTTATTGTACACTTTAACACAATTGTTTCTGGTAAGTGCCAGTCTTAAAATGTGTAGTGATCCTTCACACATTACTTTATCAATCTGTGCAATTTTATCTCGAAGCATCTTTACAGCCTGGGAAGTTTTCTTGAGGTAGTCCTGCAATTCGTGTTGAGAGGTCATTGCATGAAAAAATGCTTCGGAACGTAGAGAGATCTGGTGAGCAATGTTTACTTCCACAATATCCAGATAATGGCTCAGCTTAAGGAAGAAAAAAAAAATCATGGAGTATTATAAGATTACCTTCTTTGACTATCCAAATACTTTCTGAAAATGATACAAGATCTCTACATATATTTTAAAACCTATCGTATGAACTATGTGGTTATGGAATTCTTGATATTGGGTATAATAAAATGGAAGGGAGATGAAAGGTAACAACCCAAAATTAATAAATTTAAGACGAAAGAGTAAAAGAAACCAATTTATCTTCTTCCTCTGCTCCTATTACCGCCCTCCAAACACCAACTACTTTCTAGAAAGTAAGAGTACCCCACAGTCATCTGAGATTATAATCTAGTTTCAGAAGTTCTCAGATCTGAGACAGAATGATCTCCTTAACCCCTACAGCATCACATATCGCTCATCTGACTAGTTTATTATAGTTTATATATTTATATTTATATTTAAATATAGTTTATATATTATAGTTTACTGACATTTATTGACCTTTTCCTTCTATGTACCAGGCAGGGGTATTTTATATACATAATTTTCTAGTTTTAACAATTTAGAATACAGGTATTAGTATTCTTATTTTACAGATGAGGGAACTGAGGCTCAGAGACATTAAATTTGAATAAAGTCACAGGGTTAGTAAGTGGCAAAACTAAAATTTGAACCTTAGTCTGTCTAACTCAAAAACTAAAGCTCTATTATACCACTTTGCCTCAAAAGAATCTGTGAAAGACAGATTCATGATCCAGTCACAAATTATAGAAAATACTAGAATTCATTGGGATTCTTTTTCAAGGCTGCTTATCTCGCATTTCAAAAATTATTCTTTTACCAATTTATAAAACTCAGTTTATTTCCAATATATTTTTCTCTTAAAAGGTTGACAAATGCCTTAAGAGTTCATATATATTTTATTTGTAACACAAGCAAGATTAATTCCTAGAGCAACATATATTTAAAATACTTTCTAATTTCAAATATAGACTCCTAAAACTTGAGTTGCCTTTTCTTCCAGAATTTCTAATTGCATATGCTTTTTTGGGTTACATTATCTTTCCATTTCTCACCCACTTTTTAACTTTTAGATTC
Source organism: Procyon lotor (assembly GCA_028646535.1). Classification (NCBI taxonomy): domain Eukaryota; kingdom Metazoa; phylum Chordata; class Mammalia; order Carnivora; family Procyonidae; genus Procyon; species Procyon lotor. The sequence goes on from CM053610.1 coordinate 68,160,323, forward strand.
TTCAACCTATAGCTCAAACTTTAGAAATTATCTCGCAACATCTCAGGAGAATTCACAGTGTTAAAGGGTTAACAGACTTTCAACATTTAGGACTCATAAGATTAGAAGAGATTATTTGGTCACTAAGACTATTTCCTTCAAACCATGCAGGATGACACATATCTTCAACAAGGCTCCTTCAGTAATCTATTGTAATATACAATAGGTTATAAACAAGAATTTTTTCCATAGTTTAAATCTCTTGAGTTTATACCCTTTGCTATTATTGTTCTTTTCATCTTCAACATGGCTTGTTCACTTATTTACCTAAAAAAGCAATATGGGGACAAAGGTACTTGGGTACACTGCAAGCTAAAGTGGACTCAATTTTCAGAATAGGAAATGGAGTGTGAGTAACTCCTTCAGGACACTGCTACTAAAAATGTGGTTTATACACAGCTGCCAGTCTGTTCATTATTTAACAGGTCCATGATAAAATAAGGAATTTGCTGGAAAGTAAGTCAATGACATCACTAAGCTCATGAATTTTTTTTTTATAGAAAGACTTTCTTTTTTTTTTTTTTTGGAAAGACTTTCTTAATAAAGGAAGTAGTGCGATGATTTACATTCTAGTGCAAGCTCCTTATTTCATCATATACCAGGACTTTGGGTAGCACTACAGCAGAATACAAATGAACTAATCCTCTTTGTAGCATCCCCTCTCTTTAAACCTCACAAGATGTGCTCGCTTCGGCAGCACATATACTAAACCTCACAAGATAAAAACATGATTGTTTTTATCATAAACATGATAAACATAAATAAACATGATTGTTTATCAATCATAAAGTGAGTTTGAAAGTGTTCTCTTAGAACCATTTCTTCCATCATTTTTCTAAAGAGAGTAGAATAAGGAGCCAGAATGTAAACATAACAAACCTGATTCTGCAACTTACCAAAATATAAAATTCCAATCCTTTAATTAAAGATTTAGCATGAAAAAACTGTTTCATTTGAATTTCAAAGATTTCTGCAAGTTATCAATATTCCATTGATCTATTCTTTTCAGAAGCATAATATTTTCATAATTCATTTCCTATTAAAGTTCTATAAAGGGAACAATTTTTAGTCTTCCTAAAAGTATTTAGGAAATACTTAAATACTTAAAATATTTAGTATTTAAAATATTTAATTTTTAATAGATAATATTTAATAGATAATATCTAAATATTTAGGAAATACTTAAATACCTAAAAGTTATTATTGGCTTTTGTTGTTTTTCTCTTTTAAGGTATTATTTTAACAGGGTATATACTGGGATGTGAAAAAGCAATCTACAAGTGAATCTATGCCCCTAAACCCATAACTTACTTGAATTCAATGCTCTATTTTATTATGATTTACTGACCCATTTTACCTACATCCAAATCTGCTAATTTTTATCAGATTTATGAATTTGTTCTTACTCAAGGAAAACCTTTATAGGTAAAAATGTTGCCAAAGGAAAAATTTGGAAATTTGGAAAGAAATTTGGAAAGAAAATTTGGAAAGAAAAAAATTTGGAAAGAAAAAATACTTCACTTTTATTTTCAACTGTGGAAAAGGAATACTCACGATTCTTTCCCTATATTTCTTCTCTTCTCCCTAAACTAGTTTTTTCTTCAGTTACTAGACCTCAGTTATTGAACAGTCTTCCTGAGACAAGTTTTCAGACTGCCAAGAGATATCACTAGCCTGAAACAAAATGCTTTCTTCTCAGTTTAAGGACCAGTTTTAGAAAAGCTCTAAACTGCTGAGAAAGAACAGGAATAAAAAGTCTTTACTTCCTATACAAGTTTTAAAAGATTCTTTTTTTAGAGTAGAGTTTTAAATGTAGAGTTTTAAAACTCTACATTTTAAATGACTTTCAATACGTTGACTTCTCAACATATTACAAAATATTGTAAAATTTTAAAAAAACTGCTAATAACATGCAAAAGATGAGGCTTTTTGCAAAGCTAAAAATACACTACTGTATTTTTAGTACAATTTTTAATACAATACTGTATTTTTCAACTATCATATTTTTGCTTCAAAATAATCATCCTTATGATGTGGAAATAAGGAAAAATGGTACCTCAACAAAAGTTGATTTTCCATGCTTCAAATCATAAAGAATATAAAATTAGCCAATATATTGTTTGGGATAAATGTAAAGCAATTAACTAGGTTATCTAATGCATCCTTTAAACTGAAATTCCATCGACTGCTCTTTTAGATAAGGAGCACTCCAACAATTAGCTTTTTCTTTTTCACCAGCACAACTTGTTTTCCACTGAATGAAATGTTTTTTACTTTATCAGTTAAGATTTGAAGGCAGTAATAAAAAATATGAAATTAAAAGAAATAGCCCTTAATAAATAACTAAATCAGAACCCACACAAAAGGTACTACTTAACCAGAATAACGTTTTCTACACGGAAAAAAGTAAAAAAGAAATTACCTTTTCTTGTAGCAACTTGGAAGAAGCTGCATCACGATTTCCTTTTCCACCAGCAGTATTAAAATGAGACCATGGTAAAACTGAATTAAAAGTTAAGGAATCGTCCAAGGCAAAATCTGGTTTCATAAAAATCTATTAAAAAATGTATTTTCCTCAATTAGATAAACATTTTTTTACATCCATTATCTCTTCAAACATCGTAAGACCATTAAAGAATGATTAACTTAGATCTGAAGCATAAACAGCAAAAGCAAGTAATGATACACTGATTTATTAAAAATTCTGTATAAAAAATGTATAGTGTTTCATCAAGCTAAAAATACGAAAAATAGAAAAAAAAAATTTGTCTTTACCAAATGGGAGGTGATCATTCCATTACTCTGTAATCAAATTCACTAATGCAGTCCCACCAGGCACACACCAAAGGGAGATACCCTACTTATACCAAAATATAATTATTTCCCACTGATATTTCCCACTGATAGTTTTTAAAAAATGCCAGATATCAAATTCTCTATATTTCTTCTTTCTCCTGCTTAAAATGCTTTCAAATTTTTTTGTAGATTAGACATATACTAAATTTTAAAACCAAAACAAATTCAATTTTATGAAAAGATCATTCTTTTTCCTTTACACACCATATCCATCTGGGCACTAAGTCCTACCCACTATATTTTCCACATAACACTTGAATGCTCTCTGTCCTCTATGTCTACAGCATTTCATCAGTGCAGCTCTTCATTATCTCTGGATTATAGTAAATGGTTATTTACTCATGTCCTTCCTCAATCTATCCCCTATACTGCTGTCAGGTATACTTTTAAAATGCAAGTATCACTGAATTAACTTCTCTGTTTAAATCCTCTCAATGGAGTCCCATGACTTAAGAACCAAACCCTTCATTTTTTAAAGATTTTATTTTTTTATTTGACAGAAATAGAACACAAGCAGGAAGAGAGGCAGGCAGAGGAAGGGGAGAAGCAGCGTCTCCACCAAGTAGAGAGTCTGATGCGGGGCTTGATCCCAGGACCCTGGGACCACGACCTGAGCTGAAGGCAGACACTCAACTGACTGAGCCACCCAAGCGCCCCAAAGGCTCTTCATTTTTTTTTTTTTAACTCCCTCACCAATTTGTATTTTGCCACTCCCACTATTTAGAAGTTACATTCTAATAATACTGAACTTTCATACCCTCTTGTGCTTAATTATCTTTGTACATGCTTTCTGCCTAGAATGCCTTTCCTGCCTATTTTCCTAGAGAACACAAATCAAAAAGGCAAATGTTATCTCTGTATGAACACTTACCCCATCTCTGAACACATCAATCACCCCATCTCTGAACATAAGTACAGATACCACATATATTTATGTATCTCATACTTCACAGAAATTATTTTTTGAATATAGGTATCACCCCCTGGAGATTATACACTCCTATAAGACTGAATTTATAGCTAATTAATCTTTGTATCTCCAGTACCTAGCATAAGGCCTGAAACATGGTTTAACTTACTTGATTTCTATGCTCTATTTTATTATGATTTACTGACCCATTTTACTTACATCCAAAAATTAGTATAAAGTGATAAGGAAAATCTAACTAGGGACATGAGTTTATTTCCTAGTCCCTGCTTTAGTATAATTAAAAGTACTGATTAATTCAATAAGTATTTACTGATGATGTAACCTAGGCACTAAGGGGGAAACAAAGATAAATTATATAGGTCCTAATCCCAAGGATCTTTAGTCCAATGGACGTGATAAAATATACACATACATATCTTATAGGAAGAGTGACAAATGCCTTTAAAAGGAAGGCACAGGTCTACATAAAATACTATGGAAATGCAGCAAAGGGGCCAATTATCTTCAGTTAGAAGAAATGTATTCATGTAAAGTTGCCATTTAAGCAAGAGAATATAAAGAAAGGATTAGATATGGGGAGTTGAGGGAAAAGTCTAGACCAAAGGAACAGTGCAAATAAAGAACAGAGCCAGCAAAATAGTTCGACTGAAGTAAAGAATGTGTAAAGATTAGTAAGCAAAAGTTGAGTGTGACTATGATGGAAATGAATAATCAAGGGCCTTAAATGACAGAGTTTGAATTTTATTTTGTAGGAATCAAACAACTTTAAAAATGACTGCCTTTTTGTTTCTGTCTGTTGTCTTTTGTTGTCTCACCTTAGAGAGCAGTTATCATAGACCTCTTTGAGAATCTAACAAATGCAAGGACTCTTTCCCCAGGGGGAGGAAGAAAACATGTATTACACATCTCTATAAAATTTTTCACACAAAGGACATATATCTTAATAATTTGAAGGGGTAATAACATCAAAAAAATTCTTTTTCAGAATGGAGAGACTTAAACATATTTGTAGATTTCAGTAATGAAGAAGAAATTGATGATGGCAAAAGAAAGAAGAAAAGTGACGCACAGTCCCAGAACAGGCAAAGTGGTTAAGGTGTAAAAAAGCCAAATGAAAGCTTCTGATAAGGTAAAATTAAGGATATTAAAGATTATAAAAGATTAAAGATATTAAAAAATTTCCTCATTTATTAAACTTTGTTACCTTAGGTACTTGCTCCAGATCTGTCCTGGATTTATCTATGAAAAAAAGGAAAAGAGAAAATATGACTTTATAAACTTGTTTTCATTTTTTTCCATAAAATATATTTTGACCAGATTCTGTACTATGTCACAATTAAGTAAACACTTAAATTCCTCAACAGACATCAAACATCTCCTGTATGCCTAGCAGTAAATAAAGCACTGAAAAAATTCCTATGTTTCAAATAATCAATTGTATGGTAGCAAAAAAATAAATACATTTCAAGTCTTTTTTAAATGGACATAGAAAGCTTGATGCTATCTTATTAAGTCTGGTGAAATTAAGTTTGGCATATAGTTTTTAAAAATGAATTAAATTCTGGAACGCCTGGGTGGCTCAGTTGGTTAAGCCTCTGCCTTCGGCTCGGGTCGTGATCCCAGGGTCCTGGGATCCGGCCCTGCACTTATCCCTCTGCCTGCTGCTCCCCTGCTTATGCTTTCTCTGTCAAATAAAGAAATAAAATCTTTTAAAAAATTGCATTCTAATATAGGAATAATGCCTTTATTGTTCAAAATACTCACCACCCCACCCAGAATTTATGATCAAAGATTTTAATACCATATTAAAATATTAATACCCTGTTAATTTTCTTCTTAGACATCTTAGTTTGTACCTACAAACCTGCAAATGAACCTATTTTACCTTCATCTCACCAACTAGATCTCAGAGAATGTACCCTCTTCTCCAAAACTAACCTTCCTGGGTCGGACTCTATACCCTCCAGCCTCCTCTATGAGCGTGCTTCATCAAATAGCCTGCCTTTTTCCATTATCTTCAACCTCTTCCCTTCTAATAGTTTTTTCTCTCTGCATATATACATGCTCAGTTCTCTCCCATTAAAACAAAAACAAAAACAAACAAAAAAAGATAAAGATAAACCCAGGGCCTGGACTAGGCTGAGACAAGGGAAGTCTTCTAGTACAAAATTTAAGGAAGCATTCACTCTCAGGTTATGCAAATGTGTCTCCTGCCTCATCTAGTGTTGATCACACAAAAACATTCTTACACTCTGTTATCTCTAGTCAATACCGTGTATCTCAAATTCTCAAGTCATATCCACACTAATAGTCTCCATTTCTTTCTCTTGTACTTACTCTTGTACTTACTCCTTAATATATGCTATTGTGTTTTCTATAACCACTACTTCATTCAAGTCTGAATGCCCTCTGTAAGAGATGCTAAATTGTGAAATCCACAGAAACTTCTCAGTGTGCAAACTGATCATTACCATTACCAACAACTGCCTGACCACCAAAGCTTGTGGCTTCAATCTCTCTCAAATGCCTAAATTCCTCTCCATCTTCATTATAACTGCTTTTAGAGCCACATGATTTCTCCCTTGTATTACTGTAATAGCATCCAGCTGTCTCTGTCTCCAGTTTATCAACATCCTTAAACTTGTTTTCCACAACTGTTATCACAATGAAATATATAATCATAAATCCGATGTCTGGTTAAAAATATTCTGTGGCTCTGTACTGTTTTTAGAAAAGAAAAATTCCTTAGTATGGCATATAAGACTCTTCACGATCTGACTCTCCTGCCTACTTCTTCAGCCTCACTTCTTACTCCCAGTAGAGCCAACATACTAAACTCTTGCAATTCTTTCAACATGCTCTGTTCTCTCCTGACTCTGTTGCTTTGTATACACTGTTCCTTCTTCCTGGAAGGCCTTTCCCCACATAAATCTCTCTCAGCAGCTAGTTTAAAACACAGGTAATCACGGGTGCCTGGGTGGTTCAGTGGGTTAAGCCTCTGCCTTCGGTTCAGGTCATGATCTCAGGGTCCTGGCATGGAGCCCCTCATCAGGTTCTCTGCTCAGAGGGGAGCCTGCTTCCCCCTCTCTCTCTGCCTGCCTCTCTGCCTACTCTTTCTCTCTGCCAAATAAATAAATAAAATCTTAAAAAAAAAAAAACAGGCAATCAACAATTCTGGAAGTTTTCTAAGGCTTAGCAAATTAAGAGCTCTACCAGCCTACCATGCTGAACTTACTGCTTGATATACAGTGCTGCAATTGTTGGTTTATTTAAGTAACCCTACTGAAAAGACTATCAGTTTCTTGAGGACAAGTGCTCTTTATTATTCAACTATTTTTAAAAAACAAACAAAATACTAAGCACCCAGATGCTAAATAAATATTTGTTGAAATGAAGGATAACACTACAATGAGGCCCCTGGTTTTCTCTTAAAAGCTTTTGGAAAAGATTATGATCATAGTCTATAAAAATTCCACTAAAAATAAAAATTATAGGTAGAACAGCCATCAAGGTCCCCAAATTTTGTTTGTTGTTATTTATGGTATGCTACAAATATCACATATTTATCTTCATACTGTCTGGAAATAACATATATTCATACCATGAGTATGTAAGAGAGTCCTGTCAAAGGTATCCTTAGGAGGACAAATATTCTTGCATCTCTCATGAATCTTCTCTCTCTATAAGAAGACAAATAACAAAATCAATGCTATGTAGCAATATGGATAGTCAAAACATCAAAATGTTTCACAAAATATACAAAATTAGTTCTATAATTTTTAACGTGAAATCACTAGCCTCTTCAACTTAAATATAAATAAGTATGCTTAATAAACCAATACAAGCTCTATGAACACCTATATGCTTATACTCATCCCATTTTATATAATTATAGTAAAATCTCCATAAATTGGAATCAAGTAGGAATGCAAATTAAAAAATCCTTATTTATATACCAGAAATCAATTGAAAATATTTTTTTTTAAAACAAGCAAGAGGGGCACCTGGGTGGCTCAGTGGGTTAAAGCCTCTGCCTTCAGCTCAGGTCATGATCTCAGGGTCCTAGGATGGAGACCCAAATCGGGCTCTCTGCTCAGCAGGGAGCCTGCTTCCCCCTCTCTCCCTGCCTGCCTTTCTGCCTACTTGTAGGATCTCTCTCTCTGTCAAATAAATAAATAAAATCTTTAAAAATAAATAAATAAATGAATGAATGAATGAATAAAATAAAACAAGTAAGAAAATGTGAAAACCTCCTTACCTAAGATAGAAAGACAGGTTACTAGTTGGCACTGAGTCAAGAAAAGAAAGAAAGGAAAGGAAAGAAAGAAAAAGAAAGAAACCCTACTCTGATTTCAGATTAGATGGATAACTAACAACAATTCTATCTTTTCAGAGGAACCATAAATAAGACACATGGGAAAGTGGAGTATGGAAAGGGGAAAAAAACACTGAGCTAGTAGTGTTCAGTTTTGACAGCAATTGTGGCAGAAACTACAGGACTGTCTTCCAACATGGCTGTACCATTTTGCAGTCATACCCACTATGAATAAGAGTTCCTATCAATTCATTTTCTTGCCAGCATTTGATGCTGTCAGTGTTTTGAATTTTTGCAATTCTGAAAGATACATAGCAGCACTTCACTGCTGTTCTAATTTGCAATTCCCTAATGACATATAAGGTTAAGTATCTTTTCATATGCTTATTTGCCATCTGTACATCTTCTTTCATGAGATACCTGTTCAGATCTTTTGTGCATTTTTTTTATTATGGCACATACACATAAAACTTAATACTTAAAATTATTAGTGATGCTGACTATCTTCCCATATACTTGTTGGTCATTTGTACATCTTCTTTGGAAAAATGTTCATTCAAGTCCTATTCCCATTTTTTAGTTCCATTGTTCTTATTAAGTTTAATAATTAAGTTTTAAGCATTATTTGTGTATTTTGGATACCAATCCTTTATCATACATGTGTTTTGCAAATATTTTCTCCCAGTGTCTATGTAGCCTGTTCACAGGGTGGAAGTTTTTAATTTCAACAAAGTCCAACTTGTTAATTTTTTGTTTCATGAATTGTGCTTTGGATGCTATAATCTAAAAAATCATCACCGGGGCACCTGGGTGGCTCAGTGGGTTAAAGCCTCTGCCTTCAGCTCAGGTCATGATCTCAGGGTCCTGGGATCGAGCCCCACATCGGGCTCTCTGCTCAGCAGGGAGCCTGCTTCCCCCTCTTTCTGCCTGCCTCTCTGCCTACTTGTGATATCTGTCAAATAAATAAATAAAATCGTTAAAAAAAATTTTAAAAATCATCACCAAACTCAAAGTCGTATATTTTCTCCTATGTGATCTTCTAGTTTTATCATTTTGCATTTTACATTTAGATCTACAATCCATTTTGTGCTAATTTCTATGAAAGGTGTGGGTAGATGTCTGTGTCTCGATTTTTCTTTTTTTGGCAGGTAGGTATCTAGTTGTTCCAATACTATTTACTCAAAAGACTACTAAATTACTTTTGCACCTTTGTCAAAAGCCGGCTGACTATATTTGTGACTATATATCAAATTTTGTTGCTTTGATCTATATGCTGTTTATTCTTTCACCAATACCACACTGTCTATATTACTATAACTTCACAGTAAGTCTTAAAGTCAATTAGTGTTAGTCCTGCAACTTTGTTCAATACTTTGTTGGCTATTCTCTTTTCCCTTTCTATATAAACTTTGGAATCAGTTTCTTGGTATCTACGAATCAAATTGCTGGAATTTTAACTGGGATTGCATTGAATCTGTAGACCAAGCTGGGAAAAACAGACATGTTGACAATACTGAGTCTTCTATCTATGTACATGGACTCTCTCTCCATTTATTTAGATGCTCACCAATTCCTTTCATCAATTTTATAGTTATCACCATAAAGATCTTGCACATATTTTGTTAGATTTATACCTAAGCATTTCATTTTCTTTGGTGTTAACGTAAATGGTGCTGTGTTAATTTCAAATTCTAACTGTACATCACTAGCATAGAAGAAAACAATTCCCTTTTATAATATTAATCTTGTATCCTGCAATCTTGTTATAATTGCTTATTAGTTCCAGGAGTTTCTTTTCTAATTCTTTTGGGATTTTCTACATAGACAATCAAGATATCTGTGAATAAAGACAGTTTTAGTTCTTCCTTCCCAGTGTATATACCTTTTATTTCCTTTTCTTGTCTTGCAAAGTTAAGGTTTCCAGTGCAATGTACAAAAGGAGTGGTGAGAAGGGACATCCTTACATTGTTCCTGATCTTATTGGGAAAGCATCTAGTTTCTCACAGCTGTAGGGCTTTTATAGATGTTCTTTATCAAGTTGAATTGTCCCTATATTCCTAGTTTGCTGAGAGTTTTTATCATGAACAGGTACTGAGTTTTGTCAAAAGCTTTCTCCATATTTACTGATATGAACACATGATTTTTCTTCTTTAGCCTGTTAATATATGGATTATATAAAATGCTTTTTGAATACTGGATCAGCCTTGCATATCTGGAATAAAACCCACTTAGTTATGGTATAGAATTATTTTCATACATTATTGGGTTGATTTTCCAATATTTTGTTAAGGATTTTTGCATCTATGTTCTTGAAAGACAGCAGTCTGTAGTTTTCCTTTTTCATAATGTCTTTGTCTAATTTCATTATTAGGCTATTGCTACCTAAGTTAGAAAGTATCCCCTTTGTTTCTATTTTCTGGAACAGATCATAAAGAACTGGTATAACTTTTTGCCTAAGTGTTTGGTATAATTCACCAGTGAACTCATCTGGCCCTGGTGTTTTCTATTTTGAAAAGTTATTATTGATTCAGTTTCTTTAATAAGTACAGCTTTATTCAGAGTGTCTATTTCTCATGCGTAAGTGTTGGAAGATTGTGTCTTCCAAGGAATTGATCTTTTTCATCTAGGTTACAGAATTTGTGGGCTTAGAGTTCTTCATAATATTCTTTTATTATCTTTTTAATGTCCACGAGACCATTAGTGCTGTGCCCTCTTTCATTTCTAATACTAGTAATTTAGGCTTTCTTTTTTCCTTAATTGACCTTGCTAGACAGTTACCAATTTTATTGATCTTCTCAAAGGAGACCTCAATTTCACTGATTTCTGCTCTAATTTTTATTATTTCTTTTCTTCTATTTTCTTTGTTTTGTTTTGTATAGCTAACACACAATGTTACATTAGTTTCAGTACACAATATAGTGATTCGCCTTCTCCTTACTTTGGATTTAATTTGTTCTTCTGGTCTCCTGTGGCAAAATTTAGATTACTGATTTTAGATTTTTTTTCTCTCCTAATATATGCATTTGATGCTATTAAATTTCCCTGTAAGCAATACTTTTGACTAACCTACACATTCTGGTAAGTTTCTATCAACATTTCCTTAAGTTCACTCTTTCCTCTGCCATTTCAAGTCTATTGATGAAGCCATCAAAAGCATTCTTCATTTGTTAGTGTTTATTTCTAGCATTTCCTTTTGATTCTCAGAGTTTCCATCTCTCTGCTTACATTACCCATCTATTCTTGTATGTTGACTACATTTTCCATTGCAGCCCTTACCATATTAACCATAGCTATTTTAAATTCCCAGTCTGGTAATTCCAAAATTGTTGCCATCTGAGTCTCGTTCTAGTACTTCCTTTCTTTAAACTGTGAGGGGTTTTTCTTCTTGTTTTAGTATTTATTGTAATTTTTCTTTTTGCATGCCAAATATGAAGTACTGGATAAAAGGAACTGAGGTAAACAGGTATTTATTGTGAAGTTTTATATTTATCTGGCTAGGAATTAGACTGTATGTACTGTTTGATGTAGCTTCGGGTGTCAGAGGCTAAAATTTCCTCTGGTGTCCTTGTTTTTGTCTCCCTTGCTGTCTTTACTTCTTTAATAAAGTCAGAGACATGCAATTCTTTGATTTGTATTCTTTTATCACTATACCAGTGCCCTGCTGATATGGTGGTAAAATGTGGGAGGAGGGGAAACATTTCATAGACCTGTGATTAGGTCATTGTTTGTTAAGTGAGTTTGTGCCACTGCACTATGACCTTCAAAAAGCTTCTAAGTTGTTGATTTACAGTTTGTTCAGATTTTTTCTTTCGAGAACACAAGTAGAAGCTTTTCAAGTTCCCTACCTGCTGACCCAGAAGTATTTTTAACTTTTTAAAAAACCACTAAACTGTTTTTTACAAAAGGGTTATACCACTTTAAATTCCCACCAACAGTATATGAGAGTTCTAGTTATTCCACCAGGGCTGACAATAGGGTAAGGCACCTATTCTTAGATTCTGGTGCTCTTCACATTCTACACCTTAGGCAACTCATGGCCTCATCGTAGTACTGGCCCTGTCCTTCACATCCTTATCAACACATGAGAGAATGTGTGTGGACATGCTATTGTTTTTCTTTTTTTTTTCTCCTTAAATACTTGGTAAAAATCAATAGTGAGGCCACACAGACCTGAGTTTTCTTCTTGGAAAGCTACTTAACATCAATTTCTTTAAAAACTCTAAGAATATTCAAGTTATCTATTTCTTCCTGACAAAGATTTGGTAATTTGTGTCTTTGAGGAATTCATCAGTGTATCTAACTTGCTGAATTTATTGGCATACAGTTGTTCATAATATTTCATTATTAGTCTTATTATTAGTCTTTTATTAGTCTTTTAAATTCTGTAGAATCTGTAGTGATGTCATCACTTTTATTAGTGATACTTTTATTAGTGTCACTTATATTAGTCTTTTAAATTCTATAGAATCTGTAGTGATGTCAGCACTTCATTCTTGTTATTGGTGATTGTGTCTTTTCTCTTTTCTTCCTGAATCAGTATTTTGCTAGAGATTTGTCAATTTTATTGATCTCAAAAATCAATTTTGACTTTGATGTTTCTCTCTTCTGCTTATTTTGGTTTAAATTTGTTCTTTTGTAGCTTTTTAAGGTGAAAGTTGAGGGCACTGACTTGAGACTATTCTTCTTTTCTAATATATATATTTAATGCTATACATTATACCTTAAGTACTGCTTGAGCACCATGCCACAAATCCCAATATGTCGTGTTTTCACTTCCATTTTGTTCAAACATGGGGGTTAGGGACACCAATATCCCATAATCAAAGATCCAAGTATAACTTCTGACTCCCCAAACACTTAACTACTAATACCCTACTGTAGACTGGAAGCCATAACAGTAATATAAACAGTCAATTAACACATATTTTGTATATTATACATATTACATACTATATTATTAAAGTAAGATAGAGAAAACAAAATATTAAGGAAAATACATTTGCAGTAAACTATATTTACTGAAAAAATATGTATATAAGTAGATCTGTGTGGATCAAACTCATGTTGTTCAAAGGTCAATGGTTCTAATTTCCTTTCCCTCTTTTTTATTTTTTGAGTAGGCTCCATGACCCTGAGATCAAGACTTGAACTAAGACTAAGAGTCAGACACTTAACCGACTGAACCATCCAGGTGCCTCTCCTTTTGCTCTTGACCAGCATTTTCTTTTTTTTTTTTGTAATTAACATATACTGTGTTACTTCTTTCAGGGGTATAGATCTGTGATTCATCAATCTTACACAATTCACAGCACTCACCATAGCACATACCCTCCCAAATGTCCATCACCCAGCCACCTGATCCCTCCCCCACACACAACACCCCCCCCCCCCCCCCACCGACTCCAGGAACCTTCAGTTTGTTTCCTGAGATTAAGAGTCTCTTATGGTTTGTCTCCCTCTCTGGTGTCGTCTTGTTTCATTTTTTCCCTCCCTTCCACTCTGAGCCACAGTCTTGTTTCTCAAATTCCTCATATCAGTGAGATCATATGATAATTGTCTTTCTCTAATTAACTTATTTATTTTAGCATAATACCCTCTAGTCCCATCCACGTCATTGCAAATGGCAAGATTTCAGGTTTTTGGTTTTTTTTTTTTTTTAAAGATTTTATTTATTTGACAGAGAGAAACACAGCGAGAGAGGGAACACAAGCAGAGGGGATGGTAGCGGGAGAAGCAGGCTTCCCGCAGAGCGGAGAGCCCGATGCGGGGCTCAATCCCAGGCCCCTGGGATCTGACCTGACCTGACCAGACGCTTAACGACTGAGCCATCCAGGCGCCCAGATTTCAGGTTTTTGATGGCTGCATCGTAGTCCATTGTGTATGTATGTATGTATGTATGTGTGTGCGTGTGTGTGTGTGTATACACACACACACGCACACACAAACACCACTTCTTTATCCACTCATTTGTTGATGGACATCTAAGCTCTTTCCATAGTGTGGCTATTGTGGACGTTGCTGCTATAAACATTCAGGTGCATGTGCCCTTTGAGATCACAACATTTGTATCCTGAGGGTAAATACCCAGTAGTGCAATTGCTGGGTCATAGGGTAGCTCTATTTTCAACTTTCTGCGGAACCTCCATACTATTTTCCAGAGTGGTTGCACCAGCTTGCATTCCCACCAACAGTATAGGAAGGTTCCCCTTTCTCTGCATCCTCGCCAACACCTATAGTTTCCTGACTGCTTAATTTTAGCCATTCTGACTGGTGTGAGGTGGTATCTCACTGTGGTTTTGATTTGTATTCCCTGATGCCGAGTGATATTGAGCACTTTTTCATGTGTCTGTTGGCCATCTGGATGTCTTCTTTCCAGAAATGTCTGTTCATGTCTTCTGCCCATTTCTTGATTGGATTATTTGTTCTTTGGGTGTTGAGTCTAATAAGTTCTTTATATATTTTGGATACTAGCCCTTTATCTGATGTGTCATTTGTGAATATTTTCTCCCATTCTGTCGGTTATCTGTTGGTTTTGTTGACTATTCCCTTTCCTGTGCAAAAGCTTTTTATCTTGATGAAGTCCCAATAGTTCATTTTTGCCCTTGCTTCCCTTGCCTTTGGTGATGTTTCTAGGAAGAAGTTGCTGTAGCTGAGGTCGAGTAAGTTGCTGCCTGTGTTCTCCTCAAGGATTTTGATGGAGACCTGTCTCACATTGAGGTCTTTCATCCATCTTCAGTCTATTACTGTGTGTGGTATAAGGAATTAGTTCAGTTTCACTCTTCTGCATATGGATGTCCAATTTTCCCAACATCATTTTTTGAAGAGACTGTCTTTTTTCCATTGGATATTCTTTCCTGCTTTGCCGAAGATTAGTTGACCATAGAGTTGAGGATCCATTTCTGGGCTCGCTGTTGTTATTGATCTGTGTCTGCTTTTGTGCCAGTACCATACTGTCTTGATGAGTATAGCTTTGTAATAGAGCTTGAAGTCTGGAATTATGATGCCACCAACTTTGGTTTTCTTTTTCAACATTCCTCTGGCTATTTGGGGCTTTTCTAGTTCCATATAAATTTTAGGATTATTTGTCCCATTTGATAAAAGTTGATGGTATTTTGACAGCAATTGCATTAAATGTGTAGACTGCTTTAGGTAGCATAGACATTTTAACAATATTTGTTCTTCCAACCCATGAGCATGGGATGGTTTCCCATTTCTTTGTGTCTTCCTCAATTCCTTTCAGAGTATTCTATAGTTTTCTGAGTACAGATTCTTGCCTCTTTGGTTAGGTTTATTCCTAGGTATATCTTATGGTTTGGAGTGCAATTGTAAATGGGATCAACTCCTCAATTTCTCTTTCTTCTGTCTTGTTGTCGGTGTATAGAAATGCAACTGATTTCTGTGCATTGATTTTATATCCTAACGTTTTACTGAATTCCTATATGTGTTCTAGCAATTTGGGGGTAAAGTCTTTTAGGTTTTCCACATAAAATATCATATCATCTACAAAGACTGAGAGTTTGACGACTTCTTTGCTGATTCAGATGCCTTTTATTTCTTTTTCTTGTCTGATTGCTGAAGACTTCTAGTACTATGTTAAATAGCAGTGGTGATAGTGGACATCCATGCCGTGTTCCTACCGTAGGGGGAAAGCCCTCAGTTTTTCCTCACTGAAAATGATATTCGCTTTGGGTTTTCATGATATTGAGGTATGTACCCTCTATCCCTACACTGTGAAGAGTTCTGATCAATAAAGGATATTGTACTTTGTCAAATGCTTTTTCAGCATCTATTGAGTATCATATGGTTCTTGTTCTTTCTTTTATTAATGTATTGTATCACACTAATTGATTTGCGGATGCTGAGCCAAACTTGCAGCCCAGGAACAAATCCCACATGGTCATGGTGAATAATCCTTTTAGTATATACTGTTGGATCCTACTGGCTAGTATTTGGTGAGAATTTTTGCATTCATGTTCATCAGGGATCTTGGTCTGTAATCCTCCTTTTTGGTAGGGTCTTTGTCTGGTTTTAGGATCAAGGTAATGCTGGCCTCATAAAATGAGTTTGGAAGTTTTCCTTCCATTTCTATATTTTGGAATAGTTTCAGAATAGGTATGAATTCCTCTTTAAATGTTTGGTAGAATTTGGGGTGCCTGGGTGGCTCAGTGGGTCAAAGCCTCTGCCTTTGGCTCAGGTCATAACCTCAGGGTCCTGGGATTGAGCCCCACATTGGGCTCTCTCCTGAGCAGGGAGCCTGTTTCCTCTTCTCTCTCTGCCTGACTCTCTGCCTACTTGTGATCTCTCTCTGTCAAAGAAATAATAATAATAAATAAATAAATGTTTGGTAGAATTCCCCTGGGAAGCCATCTGGCTCTGGGCTCTTGTTTGTTGGGAGATTTTTGATGACTGCCTCAATCTCTTTACTGGTTATGGGTCTGCTCAGGTTTTCTATTTCTTCCTGGTTCAGTTTTGGTAGTTTATGTGTCTCTAGGAATGCATCCATTTTTTCCAAATTGTCTAATTTGCTGGTGTATAATTGTTCATAATACGGTCTTATAGTTGTTTGTATTTCTTTGGTGTTGGTTGTGATATCTCCTCTTTCATTCATGATTTTATTAACTTGGGTCCTTTCTCTTTTCTTTTTGATAAGTCTGGCCAAGGGTTTATCAATCTCATTAATTCTTTCAAAGAACCAGCTCCTAGTTTCGTTGATTTGTTCTACTGTTCTTTTGCTTTCTATTTCATTGATTTCTACTCTGATCTTTATTGTTTATCTTCTTCTGTTGGGTTTAGGCTTTCTTTGCTGTTCTTTCTCCAGCTTCTTTAGGTGCAGTGTTAGGTTATGTATTTGAGACCTTTCTTGTTTCTTGAGAAAGGCTTGTATTGCTATATACTTTCCTCTCAGAACTGTCTTTGCTGTGTCCCAAAGATTTTGAACAGTTGTGTTTTCATTTTCATTTGTTTCCATGAATTTTTTTAATACTTCTTTAATTTCCTGGTTAATCCATTCATTCTTTAGTAGGATGCTCTTTGGCCTCCATGTATTTGAGTTCTTTCCAACTCTCCTCTTGTAACTGAGTTCTAGTTTCATGCCATTATGGTCTGAAAATATGCAGGGAATGATCCCAGTCTTTTGGTACCAGTTGAGACCTGATTTGTGTCCCAAATCTATTGGGATATGATCTATTCTGGAAAATGTTCCATGTGCACTAGAGAAGAATGTGTATTCTGTTGCTTTGGGATGGAATGTTCTGAATATATCTGCAAAGTCCATTTGGTCCAGTGTCATTTAAAGCCCTTATTTCCTTGCTGACCTTTTGCTTAGATGATCTGTCCACTGCAGTGAGTGGGGTGTTAAAATACCTTCTATTACTGTATTATTGTTGATGTGTTTCTTTGATTTTGTTATTAATTGGTTTATATAATCGGCTGCTCCCATGTTAGGGGCATAGATATTTACAATTGTTAGATTTTCTTGTTGGACAGACCCTTTAAGTATGATATAGTGTCCTTCCTCATCTCTTATTGCAGTCTTTGGCTTAAAATCTAATTGATCTGATATAATGATTGCCACCCCAGCTTTCTTTTGATGTCCATTAGCATGGTAAATTGTTTTTCACCCCCTCACTTTAAATCTGGAGGGGTCT
Organism: Procyon lotor; assembly: GCA_028646535.1. Lineage (NCBI taxonomy): Eukaryota > Metazoa > Chordata > Mammalia > Carnivora > Procyonidae > Procyon > Procyon lotor. The sequence continues at coordinate 68,178,111 of CM053610.1, forward strand.
TTGGCTCTAAAATGAATTTCTTGTAGACTGCATATTGATGGGTCTTGTGTTTTTATCCATTCTGATACTCTGTGTCTTTTGATTGGGGCATTTAGCCCATTTGCATTCAGGGTAACTATTGACAGATATGAATTTAGTGCCATTGTATTGCCACTAAGGTGACTGTTACTGTATATTGTCTCTGTTCCTTTCTGGTCTATGTTACTTTCAGGCTCTCTCTTTGCTTAGGGGACCCCTTTCAATATTTCCTGTAGGGCTGGTCTGGTGTTTGCAAATTCTTTTAATTTTTGTTTGTCCTGGAAGCTTTTTATCACTCCTTCTATGTCCAATGACTGCCCAGCTGGATATAGTATTCCTGGTTTCCTATTTTTCTTGTTTAGTGCTCTGAATATATCATGCCAGGCCTTTCTGGCTTGCCAGGTCTCTGTGGATAGGTCTTCTGCCAATCTACAGACCTCTTGTCCCGAGCTGCTTTCAGGATTTTCTCTTTGTCTCTGAGACTAGTAAGTTTTACTATTAAATGATGGGGGGCTGACGTATTTTTATTAATTTTGATGGGGTTTTCTGTGTCTCCTGTATTTTGATGCTTGTTTTCTTCCCCAAATTAGGGAATTTCTCTGCTATAATTTGCTCCAATATAGATTCTGCCCCCCTCTCTTCTCCTGGGACCCCAATTATTCTAATATTGTTTCATTTTTTCCCTCAAATATGTTTATTTTATTTTTTCAGTGTTAAAAGAGTAATTGTTCATGCACCGCACCCAGTGCTCCATGCAATACATAATGGTATCACTTATCTCTCGAATTCTCCCCTCATGATCCAACAGTTGTTCATCTCTTTTCCTCAGTTTCTTTATTCTCCAACATTTGATCTTCTATATCACTAATTCTCTCTTCTGCCTCATTTATCCTAGCAGTAAGAGCTTCTATTTTTTTATTGCACCTCATTAATAGCTTTTTTGATTTCAACTTGGTTAAATTTTAGTTCTTTTATTTCTCTATAAAGGGATTCTCTAGCATCTTCTATGCTTTTTGAAGCCCAGCTAGTATCTTTATAATTATCATTCTGATATCTAGTTCCAACATCTTACTAATGTCCATACTGCCTAGAGTCCCTAGCAGTTGGTACTGCCCCTTGTTCTTTTTGGATGTGAGTTTTTCTGCCTTGTCCTTTTGTCTAGAGAAGAACAGGTAAATCAGAGAACAAAATACTAAAATAATAACAACAGGGGTGCCTGGATGGCTCAGTGGTTAAAGCCTCTGCCTTCCACTCAGATCATGATCTCAGGGTCCTGGGATGGAGCCCCACATCGGGCTCTCTGCTCAGCAGGGAGCCTGCTTCCCCCTTTCTCTCTGCCTGCCTCTCTGCCTACTTGTGATCTCTCTCTCTCTCTCTCTCTGTCAAATAAATAAATAAATAAAATCTTTAAAAAAAAAAAAAAAAAAAGAACAACAACCCCAGAAATATACTCAACAAATCAGAAGAGATCCGAAACCAGGGGGAGAAGAAAAGGAAAAAAAATATATGATTTGGCAAGTGAATAGGACAGAGTCATACACTTGATTTCGGGTGTATTTTAGTCTGTTAGAAGAAACTTCCTCCCATAATTTTAAAGAAAGAAAAACATATATCTACATATACATATATAGAGATATTATATATATATATATGTATCTGTAAATATACATATATAGGTATCTGTATATACGTAAATACAACGAAGGGACGGAATATGGCTGTAAAGATAAAAATTAAAAAGATTTTTAAAAAGGAATTGCTAAGAAGTTGGTTAAAAAAAATTTTTTTTTTTTAAAAAAAGGTGAGAATGTGGTCAGGTTGGAGACTAGTACAAAGCCATACACTAGATTTAGGGTATATTTTGGTCTGTTAGAAGAAACTGTATCTCAAAATTTTAAAGAAAGAAAAACTTATATGCATACAAAAAATAAGGTCAACTACAATGAAGGGACAGAATATGACTATAAAAATGAAAATCAAAAAGGATTTTTAAAAAAGTTTTGAGATAAGATGTTCATTAAAATAGGAAAGAGGAAAAATGCAAAAAGAAAAAGAAAAAAGTAACCAAAATTTTAAAAATTTAACTTTGAAAGACTAAAGAATCATGGGGAAAAAGCCATGAATTCTATGTGTTGTATTCCCCCAGTGCTGGAGTTTTGCAGTTCTTGTTAATCAGTAAACTTGGTCTTGGCTGGATGTTCTTGTTGATCTTCTGGGGGAGGGGCCTGTTACAGTGATTCTCACATGTCTTTGCCGAGGCAGAATTGCCCTGTCCTTGCCAGGGTCCAAGTTAAATAATCTGCTAGGGTTTGCTCTAGGTAGCTTTTGTTCCCTGAAAGCTTTCCGTGTGACTTTGGAGGAGGAGAATGAAAATGGCGGCCTCCCAATCTCCGGCCCTGGAGGAGCCAAGAGCTCTGGGCCCTCCTCTTCAGTGAGTCCTCAGAGAAAAGCAGTCAATCGCTCCTGTCACCCTGGTCTCCCGCCACACTCTAAGCTGACCCAGCCTGTCACCAAGCATTTCTATGTTGATAAACGTTCCACGAACACTTCAGGAGGAAATGTATTGTTCTGTGTTGGGTGGAATGTTCTTTCAATGTCTTCTTTCAAGTTAAGTCAGGTTAATTGACAGTGCTGCTTAAGTCTACCATATATTCACTGGTTTTCTATTTGCTTATTCCATCGTTTATTGACAGACAAGTATTAAAATCTCCAACCATAATTGTGAATCCACCTATTTACCCCAAGTTCCATTTTTGCTTCATGCATTTTGATGCTGTTTTTGCAGGCATAAGTGTTTAGAAATACCATATCTCCTTGATTAACTTAATACTTTTATCATTACAAAATAATCTTTATCTCTAGTAACAGTTTTTGCTCTGAAATCTACTTTAGTTGATATTAATATAGTCATTCCAGCTTTCTTTTGTTGTTAGCCTGGTATATCTTTTTCTATCCTTTTAAGTATTTTACGTCTCTGTATTTAAAGTGCATTTCCTATAGGTAGCATATAGCTGGGTCTTGCTTTTTCATCCAATCTCACAATCTCTGCCTTGTAATTAAGGTACTTAAACATTTACATTTAATGTACTGATAGGGTTAGGTGTAAGTCTATCATCCTGATGTTTATTTTTTCAGTCTCATCTAATCTTTGCTTCTTTTTTACTCTTTTTCTACCTTTGTTTAGATTGAGAATTTTTTTTTATTTCATGTAATCTCTTCTACTGGCTTTTTAGCTATAATTCTTATTATTTTAGTGGTTGCTTTAGGGTTTCTTGGTTGCTAGAAATATAAGCTTTGTAATGGAGGGAATTGGTATATTTTTTGGCTCTATTGTATCCCTAGTGTTTAGACAGTGCCTGACACATGGAAGACATTCAATAAATATTTAATCAATAAATGGACAAATAGAAAAGCCAAATTGTAGGTTATGAGAAATAAGATTAGAAGCTAACAAAAATAAAGATTAAAACTAGAAACTAAGATTAAAGATTAGAAACTAAAAAAAGATTAGAAACTAACAAAAAGAAAGCATATTAACACTCAACTACTTAACATCCAGACAGTTAGATATGATTACCGTAAATAGAAAACAAAAACTCTAGACAGCATATGACAATATACATGATATAAAAGTAAATAATACTTATAAGTTCCGTACAAAAATATTAGTTAGTACTAAAAATGTACCAGATACTGCATAGTATCAATGTCAATAATATAACCATATTTAGCTTACTTCCAAATCATAAAAAGAACAAAGTAATCAAGTGAAACAAAGGTAAATGCAAATTAGGTTTGCTAATGAAAAAAGTATAAAAAGGGATATTATAAAAACATAAATAATTATCTCCTATACAAACTTCCAGATGTAATCTAAAGCATGGTCACTAGAGTTAATAATACTGTATTGAATATTTGGAAGTTGCAAGGAAAATAGTTTTTAAAAATCCTTATCACAAGAAGAAAAAATTTTTTTGTAATTATGTATGGTGACGGATGTTAACTAGACTTATTGTGATCATTTTGCAATATATATAAATATCAAATCATTATGTTGTACACCTGAAATTATTATGCTATTTGTCAATCATACCTCAGTAAAGAAAAAAATTTTAATATCCTCTTTAAAAATGAGTTTTTTAAAGAGTAAAATAGTAACCAAAATTATATTGATAATACCCACTAAAAATTAATAACAATCCTTCTTCAACTAAGCAATACATTCACCTCTTGCTCAGAACTGAGTTTAGGGCAACATATTATGTCTAAAGATATTAAGACTATCTGCTAGAGCTAGCATGCTCTATTAAATTTTCTATGGTAAATGAGAGACACAGAAACAGTTCTACTCTGCTCACTTCTTAAACCTCACAAATTATCTGGGGTTTTATTAGCCTAATTGAACAATTTTGTCCTTGGTAGGCAGGGTGGATTTCTTGATGAATCTCAGCATTATTAGTAAAGTGTAATTCTGAAAAATCACTACAGTAAGAGAAATATATTTACATACATCTAAGCAATGAATTAAATACAACCCAGGACAGTAGAATGTACATAGACAGAAAAAAATACAATAACCTCAATTAGTAGTCAAAATCTACAATAAATCAAACTACAGATCTTTCTATTCCTTTTGATTAGGTATTACCTGAGAGATTTCTTGTTGATAAACTGTAAAATGTTCCTTGCTGATCTGTGGGAGGTAGAATGAAGGTATGACTTCAGTGTCCACAAAGTCCAATCCCCATGTTTTTGTGAAGAAGTCAGATTCTCTTTTTGCTAATCTAGGATCATTTAATGCTGCTGGGAGGTTTACTTTGGAATGATATATAGTCCATCTATGTTGATCTGTAACTAGAGATGGGGCAACACATAAACTATTTGAATCACCTGCAAAAAGTAAACAAGAGAACTCAGTAAACTAAGTTCTACATTTGAAACTACTTCCTAGAAAATTAAAAATGCTTAGTTTCTATACTATACAAAGAGTAGAAACTTTTCTGTAACAAACATTTTAATGAAAATCAACCTGATTAATAACCTTTGGTTTTCAGCATCAATTACCAAGGAAAGGAAAAATATGTACAATAAAGAATATGCAAAATTTGAGAGTTAAATAGTTGCAAGGTGGGGTGATGATAAAAGAAGTCTTTCGTTAATTCCTTTTCTTAATGTACAAATTCTCTTTCCTTTTTCAAAATCAAAATTCTTCTTCCTTTCTATTGTGTATCTTCTATCCTTTAATATTCCAGATTTTTCACAGATACACCTTTTTTCTATTGTATTAAAGCAGATATGCCAGGTTCTAATACCCTTTGTTTGGCTTATAGATGACAGAAATGCTGCTGTGGCATTAACCATAGAGAAAATAAAAATATATAGTCAATTCTTGTTATTCATAGTAGTTTTGTTCTATAAAGTCACTGTAATAATTAGCAAATACTGAACCATTATTGCTCCTAGGGGAAATACAGGGTTAGTTAGATACCTTCAAGCCCCTGCTCACAATAGTTTCATCAACTGTCCAATACATAATCTTATTTTGTGTGTGTTTCTCTTCGAACACACATTATTTAATATATAAACTTCATTCATTAACACTGAACTCATGACTCACACCACTATAACTCATAACTCATACCTAAATGAATTTTCTTCCTAAGGCACATACATTGCAGTCTTTTGGTACTTAGAAACACTAGAAAGCCCTTCAGCACTACATTTGGGAGACATTTAAACAGCAAAACACCAATAAAAATCTCAAAAATGCAAAAAATGTGGCCCTAAATAGACCACAGAAAGGACACTAGTTTAGAGCATGAGAGCCAAAACAAGAAGGCAGAGTGTTATCTTGTTCAACCTTTGCTGAACATGTGCATCAGACAATTCAAATTCTTCATTCCTCTGCAGGTGGGTATAAATGACCACAAAAGTACCACAAGTATTGATTTTGGAGTTACAAATAAGTTTTAGGGAGTAGGCAAATTTGCAAACATGGAACTCACAAATAATGAGGCTTCACTATACTGCATCTAACTAAAAAAGCTTTGTATCTGTAGCTTCAGTTTCAAAACTTTTTTTTTTTTTTCAGTTTAGCAAGTAACTTCTTCTATGGAAATGCACGAAAAGAACTATATTCCAATTTCCCCATCAACTTACTTCCAAATTACCTCTTTAGTTTAACACTATAAGATGTACTCCTTCAGATACAGCTGACCCTTAAACAACAGAAGGGATAGGGACACAGACCACCCCCTCCCTATGAAGTAAAAAATCCACATATAACTTCAACTCTCTTCTTCCATTACGGATAGCCTACTGTCAACTAGAAGCCTTTCCAATAACATAAACAGTCAAATTACACATATTCTGTATGTTATATATATTATATACTGCATTCTTACAAGAAAGTAAGCTAAAGGAAAGAAAATGTTACTAAGAAACCCATAAGGAAGAGAAAATACATTTATAGTACTCTATTTATCAAAAAAAAAAATAGGCTGCACATAAGTGGACCCATGCAGTTCAAACCCACGTTGTTCAAGTGTCAAATGTATATGGAATCTGACTACTCATTTAAAGATAATACAAATCCTCAGCAAAAATCCTCAACAACAAAAAAAGGCATTACCTGTGGGTTCCTTGGGACATACATCTGGCAGTGACTGCACAGGTCGAATGTGTTTTGTTGGATCTACCTCTTTTTTAAAGAAAACATCACTGCTGCTTCCTTGAGGCACTGGTGAAGAACTGTGGCTTGAAGCCATTGCATAAAATCACCACTCAACTGAAAACAAGTAACAAGTAATAATTAAGACACTTAATACAAACCAAAATTCATCTCTAAGTATTATGTATATCTCAAATTTTCTTTGAAAAAGACACCTTATCCAAAATCCCTCAAGTAGTAAGTACACAATTTGAATACTCATTAACTGTAAGAGTCACTCATAATATATAGTTTACTAAGAAAGTTATATGTCCTTGTTTGAAAAGTATTCTCCCCAAAATGAAATATCCTTAGTCTTTTATCCAAAGTGGAAAATAGATACCAAAGCTGTAACCAATATGTATTAAAGTTGAAAGCATCCATTCATTCAACAAGTATACAGTAATTATGTATTATAGCAAATCGGATAAGTGAATAGGTTTTTCAAGTCTGACTGACTGGGTTCTTCACTTACCAGCAGTATAATCTTAAGGTAATTTACTTAACCTTTGCCTTACCTCATCTGTAAAAATGGAGAAAAGAACCCATTTCATAAACATTTTGTAAAATTAAAAGGAATGGATATATGTGAAGCACTTAAAACAATGCTCATCTCAAAGTTAGTGTTCATAAATGTTATTATGATTATTACTATGTGGATAGGGACATGTGCATCAGACAATTGTGTCTGTGGACCGTCACTATATTAAATATGTCCAATACGTCCAATATGTGGACCGTCACTATATTAAATGTTTATAAATCATTTGGTTTATATGATTCTTCAATGTGCCTACAATTACATAAGTAAGCAAAACAATCAAAACACTAAGGAAAACAAAAGTTAACCTATTTCTACATTTTTTAGTAAGTCCTAAAAAATGTAGAAATGTAGCCCCTAAAAGAACTTGTGGGGGCAAAACAACATAATGTAGGCTACCATATCAGGTAAAACTTTACAAATGAAGTAGTACGTAACCTGGATACCGAAGAACATGTATTATTTTATTATTGGAGGGTAGATAGTATTATACTGCAAAGTATATCTCAAATAGCAGGTATTCAATAAACATTTTTCAATGGAGGAATAAATAAACAGAAGCTTATAGCTGAAAGGGAACTTAGATATCACCTAGTGTAAGTGCAAGGCCCTGATACAAGTGTTTTAACAAATTAAAAAAAAAAAAAAAAAAAAAAGGCCTAGTAAGGAAATCTGGTGAATACAGTAAGAGTAAAAAATAAAGAGCAGAGACATAAGGCTAAGAACAGTGACAAAAAGTTCATCTGCTCTAACTCCCCTCTAGTTTAGCAGAAAGCTAAAACTTACATTTCCCAGACTTCTTTGAATATCTGTCACAGTCCTCCTAATGCAAAGGAAACACATCCAATTACACCACTCACTGAGACCATAAGAAACAAGCTGTTAAGAAAATGCACAAAGATAAATAACTTCCTCAAGGTCCCTGAACAGAAAGCAAACAATACCATACAAAAAGGTTAAGGGACATGGATAACTATAAGACGATGTGGAAACTGACATGGTTAGAGTAAAATGTTTGCATTGGGAAGTACTGACAATTCATATTTTATTTACATACACACACACACACACACACACACACACACAGAGGATGGCCAGACAAATTACTCAGGGCCTTGGTTCTCAAGGCAATACCGACCTGTTGCATTTACATCCATTCACATTAAGTATATGGTTGTTTTGTCTTAAAGTATCATATATTTGAATGAGAAAAAATATCTAAAGGATAGGAAACACTGTATAATGCATAATCCTGCACATTAAATGTTTAGTAAGGACAATTCTAATTTAACGTTAAGTTTATTAACTTTTATTAATTTCATCAAATAAAATGGCTAAACTAAAAACACTTTGACATTTTAAAGAGGGAAGCTACAAATATTTGGAAAGTCTACTTATGTTGAATGCCCATCGCTTGCTGTGAGAGAAATGAAATACTGATTTCAACAATAGTACACTACTATTTCAATTTATTCTATTTACCATTATGTTGTTTTAACGCAAGAAGAAATCCCAAGTGCCATCTCAGGAAGCCAAAAACACTTGAGGAAATGAGGACTTATAGAAAACCATTTCTAGACTCCTATAAATTCCTTTAGTATGGGGGAGGGGTCACCTTATTTATTTCTTAAAGAATCTGAATTGGGAAACATATGCAGATTTTCTGTTTTTTTTTCCTATACCTCTAATTCTTATGAAAAGAGGGAAAATCTCTAGCTATAAAGAGATTATGTAAAATTAGAGACTACCTATGTAGGTGAGTCCCAATTTTAAACCATTTGACTCTCCATTTCCTTCAACCATCCTAAATTCATTAAGATTTCCCCACAGTAAGAACCAAACTTCGTATTTATGACCACATAAGTATGGTGCAGACACTTGGTATGTACAATCATTGGTAATAAAACGTTATGGATTTATTCATAAGGCATGGATGCATAAACAAACACAGCAAATCCCCATGGCCTCTAAACCAATTTCAGCAAAAAAAAAAAAATAATCTTTCATTGGAAAGCTAAAGAACAGAAATGATCCTAGCAAGAAAGTTCCAGCCTAGCAAGAAAGTTTATCTACCCAGGGGGAAAAAAAAATTAGCAAAAACAAACAAACAAAAAAAACAAAAATGGAGAATAAGAGAAAAGGCAAGCTCTAAGCACTAAATGCAGGTACCTCTGATTTTTAATACTTCCACTTGTAACTACATCTAGAAACATATTTGGCATGTAATCAGTAGTCACCTACAATGAGAATCTATAAATTGCTCTATCATCCTTCACATGATAACCTTTTCATAATTGTAACAATACCATACTCAACTATTATCTTCTCTTGAAGCCTTCTTTGGTGTCTCACACTTAGTCACCCTTTATGTATTTTTTTTAAAGATTTTATTTATTAGAGGGAGAGGGAAAGAGAGCATACACATCAGCAAAAGTTGGGGGTCAGGGAGATGGATGGGCAGAAGGAGAGGAAGAAGCAGACTACCCACTGAGCAGGGAGCCCAATAACATGGGGTTCCATCCCAGACCATGGGATCACGACCTGAGCCGAAGGCAAACGCTTAACCAACTGAGCCACCCAGGCGCCCCTGTGTATTTTTATTTTGCAATAATCACACTGAAATTTTGATCTTTATATAAGTCTTATATAGACTATGAACTTCCTGATGGTTCCCTTTTCCTCTGTATTCTATGTGCCTAATGCAGTTCCTGGCACACAGATAGTATATAATAAATACTTTAAAGATGAATGAAATGGGTGGTGTGTAGAACAGATCAGAAGAGAGATGTTAGACAGCCACCAATAATCCTTAAGTGAATAGATAAGAGCATGCAGTATAGGATGATAAGGAAAGAAACACATTCATTACAGAAGAATTTGTAAGGATGAGTAAAAATCAGAAACATGTGACTGTCTTTCTTGTAGCTCAAAGTATCTTTTTATGTTAAAAGTTAGGTTAAAAGTTTCTATTAAAAGTTCCTAAAACAATGTCATCCCAGAAGCAATGAGCATACCAAGTGCTCAGACTTTGGTTTCTAAACATAAGGACCCCCGCTTTTTGAAAGTTTGCATTATGCCACTTTGCTTTTATTAAAGACCTATATTAGCACTTGTTTCCATTAACCAAAAGAAATCCAAAGAGGATTTTAACTTTTCTTTAAAAAGGCAAGAAGCAAAAATTGCATTCAGTGTTTGGTTTGCAGCAAGCGGTTACAGAGGTAGCATACACACCGTAAGCAGCAAGAGTGACAATGCTTAGCTCCTTCCCTGGAATCACACTCAGCATCTCGGCAACAAACCACTGTACCTTTGAACTGGGTCTCTGAGTATCTGTCTTTATCTTGATTTATTCTATACAACCATTATTAATATGTGTCCTAAGACACTGGAAAAGCCTAAAACGTTTTTCCACATAAATTAATGGTACCTGTTTCTTCACTTTATACCTTTTAGCTTTACAAAAGCCTTCTTAGGAATGCTCTACTTTCAGGGAACAAGTGAAAACTATACCATTCCCACAAAGAAACCATGGTTCATTAAAAAAATATCTGAGTCCAGAGCTAGAGCCCTGGAAACTCTTGTTGTGTCAGAAAGCAAGTAAATGCTCACAGACCAGAAGGATTTATTAAAAAAAAAAAAAAAAAAAAAAAAAAGGACTAAGGATCAAGTTAAAGGGGCTCTCACTGGCCACATGGGGGACAATTTGAGGACTCAAAAAAAAAAAAACCGACTTGAGCATAATCTATTAGGTAAATAAAAATTAGTAAATATAGAGTGACAAACAGGGGAAGAAAAAGAGATGAGGATAAGGGGGTGGAATGGGATAAAGAAAGGAAATTTCTCTACAGAAAAGCCAGTAATAAGTGTAGAAGGAATGACTGATTAGAAAATCACCATTTTGTAACCTCAACATAAAAACCAATTCAGGCAAAAATCACTGATATATGCTAAAGTTATTGGGTTGATCAGAAAGAGAAAACTCACCTAGTGCCAAAGTGTTAACCTCACAGATTACTTAGCAATGCAAAGGAGAAAATCTATCTTTAAAATCTTGCTGTCACTACCTTAATTAAGTCATCAAACTTGGTATCATTGATAACAGTATGACAACTTAATAATTATGTGATTCATGAAATGATGATATAAAATAAACATCATTACCTATGAAGCATTCTCACCAAAAATGCTTAACCCAACCTAATTAAGTCTCTAGACCAGGGTTAAGCTTTTTGTCCTGCGGATTCCTTGGCAATCTGGTGAAGTATATGGAGCCTTTCCCAGACTAATGTTTATAATGCATAAAATACATTAGAGATTACAATGGGCAACTATACTGAGATAAACTTTTTAAAATGCAATACAGTAATTTTGTTCCTCAATTAATGCAAACCTATCTTAATTTCTAAGCAATAAATAAGCATATTTCAAGGTACCTGCAATAAATTAATGTGACATGAAAATATTTGAAATTTCTACTGATGGCTAAGTTATAGGTAGTGCTAATATCCCTGTGAAGGATTACCTACATTCATAAGTAAAGGAAATGCTAAACTCCAGTTAAAGCAGGGTTTCTCCACCATGGCACCATTGACATTGTGAGGTGAATAATTCTTTGCTACTGGGTGTTCTCCTCCTACACACTGTAGGATCTTCAGATGTATCCCTGGCCTCTATCCACTTGATGTCAACAGGACTCTTCCCTCCTTCCACCCACACATAGTTATGACAACCAAAAATGTGTCCGGACAAAGCCAAACATGCTGTGGTAGAGGAAAAGAGGGGAGAGGATAAAATCACCCCAGGGGAGAACCACCGAGTTAAAATAAAGATGATCATCTGTAAAATTAAAGGTGCTAGTATCAATTCTTAAAAGCAGTATTAATACATGTTCATTTCTTTTTTCCTTAGATAAAAGAAAAGAATAATCCAAGCTGTGTGAAACCTTACAAAAGGACTTTGGACTTTATCCACAAGACTGGTAAGTCATTATAGACTTTACTCCATCACTCTAGGAGATTATCAGTTCAGAGGGCCAAGTACAAAACCTTAGAGGACTTGAACATTTTTGAAGAAATGAAAAAAAGATATAGGGCTACCCCAGTCAGTTAAGCACCTGACCCTTGATTCTGGCTTAGGTCATGATCTCAGGGTCAGGCTCTGCTTCTCTCCTTCCTCTGCCCCATCATCATCATCATCACCACCACCACCATCACCACCACCATGTGCATGAGCCTGCGCATTTTCTTTCTCTCTCTCTCTCTCAAATAAATAAATCCTTAAAAAGGAGGGGCAGAGCACCTGGATGACCCAGTTAGGTGTCTGACTGTAGATTTTGGCTGGGGTCATGGTCTCAGGATTGTGGGATCAAGCCCCATGTTGGGATCCATGCACATAGTCTGCTTAGGATCCTCTAAGCAGGATCCGAAGCCCCCCCCCCCCGCTGATGCTCTGCCCCTCCCCCTGCTCGCGCGCACGCTCTCTC
>CM053610.1:68191360-68217993 GCA_028646535.1 Procyon lotor
AAAAAAAAAAAAAGAAAACAGGTTATCAGTGAAAGAAAGGAAGGATGGCAAGGGAGAGGGAAGAGAAAGGAAAGGAAGAGAGGGGAGGGAAGGGGAGGGGAAAGGAGGGGAGGGGAGGGGAGGGAAGGGAGGATTACATTATCACTAATATCTGACTAAACACTATACGATTCTTAATTGCTTGCTTTCATTCAGATTATTTTGTTGATCTATCAATCTAGAAAAACATTTCTGTATGAATCAGTAAATAAATGAACCAATGATCCCTATTATGCAGATAAAGAAACATTTTCTCAAGTAATTTGGCCTCAGATCATTTAGCTAATCAATTGTGAAGATGGGATTTGCACTCAGATCTGATTCTAAATTCCATGCCTCTGTCTCTATACCATACTGCCTCTCCAAAACACCAAAATCTAAATTATTTCACTATACTACCTCTCATTCATTTCAGGCACCCAGTGCTTTCTTCTCTTCTGTCTTTTCTCTTCATCAGATCAATTACTGATCCTATGACAATTATTTACACTAACAAATATTTATGTCCAGCTTATATTAAAAATAAATGATAGCATTAATAATCATCTGACTGTGATAAGATTTTTTTTTTAAGACTTGACTTTTTTTTTAAGTTTTTTTTCATGTATTTAAGTAATCTCTACACTCAGTGTGAAGCTCAAACTCACAACCCTTGCCAAGTAAGACTTTTTTTAGGGCAGTTTTAGATTCAAAGAAGTTTATAAAACCTGGACTGCCAGAAAACCATTCATTAAGAAAAAAAATACATTTTCATCACTATAATTTACTGTATTTTTCTTAGCAAAGGGGCACTTCTTGAGCTGCAACTTAGAATAAATAAGCTACTATGGGCCATCATTTTAACACTTTCAACAGGAAATGTGTTCTGAATTCTAAGTAATTAATGAACTTTTTTTAAGATTTTATTTATTTATATGAAAGAGAGAGCACTCACAGGAGCCAGGAGAGAGACAGAGGGAGAGGGAGAAACAGACTCCCTGCTGAGCATGGGGCCCACACCCAGAGGGTGGGGGGCTGTGGGGTGCGCTCAGGGCACCAACATGGGGCTGGATCCCAGGACCCAGAGATCATGACCTGAGCTGATGTCCGACACTTAACCAATTGAGCCACCGAGACACCCCAGAGTAATTAATGAACTTATTAACGAACTTTTGGAACATATATGCTTGTAATTTGAGAAGATAGGAAGTGGGAAAGTTTTTACACTGGAGCTGGACAGAGGTAGCATTTTGTGATAAAATTTTGGATTTCAATTTATTAAAAAAGAAAAAAATCAATACTCAATTCTATTTTTTTTAAAAGCAATAACAAAAAAATGGCAAACTTGATTTACTGATACATGCAAGAAAAAAAAACTTTACTGTAATACCTTACCAAAGATCAATTTGACAGAAAATATCTCAAATACCTCACATTCTAAAAAGTACTTTCCACAACACTTTGGGAATTTAAGAGCTAATTTCTGGTAAATGTTATAGATAGGCTTCTTTGATACAACCTAGACACAAATAACAATACACTTCACTATTTAAGTATAAGATTCATCACCTGACAAATTCTAGTTTAATCATAATTTTCTAAAGTACTTAAAAATTTTAAAAATTATTTATCACAAAGATCTTAATAATAAAGCCAAAATTTAAACATAAATATCTGGGCTTTCAAGAAATTTGTTAGTTTAAGGCTGCCACATAAATAAGTACCTGTCTACTCATTTTGGGTATTAAAGGAGCAAGGAAGAAGCTAAAGTGAACCCATAAAATAAGAACAAAGTTGTACTAATCTGCTTTTTCCTGACATTCCCATTTGACATTTTAAGGTCTGGTGTTTTGTAGGAAACTAAATACATGTGCTTCCTGACACTGCTCATTTACTTTTGAATTAACAAGGAACAACAGAAGGAACAACAAGAGAGAACAAGAGAATCTTGGCTCTCTGAGAGACTTTTATCTTTTTATCTAAGAAAGATAAAAAATACAGCTATCTGTAATATTAAATTTAAATATTTCTAAATGGCTATAAAATGATATTTCATGTGTAACATCCTTATCTGGAATAAAAATCATAAATATCCTCAAAAAACAATATATATCTTAAGTCTAGATGTTATTCAAAATAAAATCAATGTCTTTTTTCCCCAGCACTTATCAGAGACTTAATACACCAAAAAAACATAATATGTCAGCCACTGAAATTAACTTAGAATCACAGGCCTAGAATTGAATGATAAAACCATATTGTGATAAAAAAAATTTCAAGAGAAACCAAATATAACTTAGATGCTTTTACTCCTTTTTGAGCCATTGATATGACTGTCTTACAAGTGAAATTTTTGTCAAATAGTATTCTGTTCTTGGTGTCTCAGCCAAAGATTAGCAAATAAAT
Source organism: Procyon lotor (assembly GCA_028646535.1). NCBI lineage: Eukaryota > Metazoa > Chordata > Mammalia > Carnivora > Procyonidae > Procyon > Procyon lotor. The sequence goes on from CM053610.1 coordinate 68,193,785, forward strand.
CCTATAATCATTCATTCGAAGTTAATGGTATTCTATATGTCTTAAATACGTAAACCATCAGACATATTAAAATGCCTAACAAAAAGAGTAAATTTAAAATAAAATTTGTATAACTTACCCTACCTTAAAAATATGTTAGAAGAAATTATATATTAATATATTCCTAAGAACAAAAATGACATTTGCATTTATTCCCTGTCAATTACTTCAACAGTCTCCCCTGCATGTTCAATTCTCTCCTCTCTCATCCAACTTCAATCTATCTTTGGCTTGTTCCTGGCTACAGAACACCAGAGAAAATTTATATAGAACATCAGATTATAAATGTACAAATTCTAATCTCAGATAAAGCCCTACTCAGCAGTCTTTTCTAATCTATCCTGCTCTTTCCCAATCCCCACAGTATTTATAACAAACCTTCATTACCCTCCTCATGTCCCCTAGTTTATCTTCATCAATCCCATGCTCCAAAAGTAATTGTCTTTTTACTTCATACTAAAGGAAAAAAAGTCCTCATATAGGACTTCTTCCCTCCATATCCAAATGTACCTAATCCTCACAACTCTTAACCTCTGGGGTACAAAATAGGTATGTACTCTTTTCCAGAATTAATCCCCCAACCAGCTGTTCTTGATCTCACCTCTTCCTACTTCATCTGAGACCCTGTTGTATTAATTAGTCCCTGACTCCCCAATCTTCAATATCATCAACCCCCCCCCCAAAAAAAGATTCAAGTGCTAAATTAAAGTTCTTTCCCTCAACTCTATTCAATACTCAGGCTACTTCTTGCCTCCCCTTCACTGGCAAGCCTCTGTTCGGTCTTTAGTCTATCTCCCTAGCAATCTATCTTCCAAGTTCACCACTCACTTGGCTCTGGTAAAGGTGAGGAAGACCTGATTTCCAAATTCAATTGCCTATATTCAGTCTTTATCTAATCAGACCTCACAGCCCTCAAAGGCCAACAAAACTAATAAATGTAGACAGCATAAAATAGAAAAATCACCATCTGTAATCTTCAAATGCAATGATCGATACAAGCAAGGATCATTAATGGATCATAAAACCATTGATTTAAAAGGTTGTTAGGAAAAGGATATATACATGGTCATAAATTATCACCCTATCAATCATTTATTAAATAGTAGTGAGATCTGTCCTTTCCCACCCTTACAAAATGATGAAAATGGACTTACCAATGGGGGACAGCCTGCCATTATGTGCCTCATGATGTGATAAAGTGGTAAGAATACACATCATCTGTAATATTTTTGCCAGAAATATCTAACCAGAATCTAATCACGAAGAAACAGACTAATTCAGAATATAGAATATACTCGAGTACAAATGCCTCTAACTTTTCAAAGGATAAACTAAAGAAGAGGAAGCAGTAGGCTCTGGTCTAAATTTGGGGAAACTGAAGAGGCATACCAGCCAAATGCAATGTATGAACCTTGACTGAATTTTGCATTAGTAGAGAGAAAAAAAAGCTATAAAAAAAGCTGGGACAAATGGGGAAATTTAAGTATGGACTATATGTTCAATAACATTACTGAGTAATTATTGATATTTTTAGGTGTCATAGTAGTATGGTGATTGTGTAAGAGAAATTCCTGTAATTGGGAGATGTATGCTTGAGTACTTAGGGGTGAAGCATAATGAAATCTACAGCCTGCTTTCAGATTTAGCAAAGGGAAATGGGGGGGGGTGGATTTATATATGTGTGTGTAGGTGTTCATTCCAATATTCTTTTCATTTTTCTGTAGGTTAAAATTTTTTCAATATAAATAATAGTGAATCAATAAAGGCTTACCAAGAACTGCAGATAAGTAGACAAAGGGGAGGAAGTGTGGGACAAGAATACTCCAGGAAGAGGGAATATATGTGCAAAGGCTTGGAGGGGAAAAAGAGCTTTTGCCAGAAACCAGAAGTAATTCAATTATGTCTGAAAAAATTAGGGGCACCTGAGTGGCTCAGTCAGTAAGCATCTGACTCTTGACTTCAGCTCAGGTCATGATCTCAGGATCATGAGATTGAGCCCCGCAACAGGCTCCTAGTTCAGCATGGAGTCTGCTTGAGATTCTCTCCCCATCTCCCTTTGTCCCTACCCCTGCTCCTGCATGTGCTCGTTTGCGCTCTCTCTCTCTCAAATAAATAAATAAAATCTTTTTTAAAAATATGAGAAAATTATTTATTTGGGGGGAGGACAGAGTTGGGGAGAGCACAAGGCTAGAGAGATAAGTTGGGAAAAAAACTTAAATGAATGTAGAAATTAATTAAAAGAATAAGGAATATGGATTTCATCATAAAGACAAAATAAAGCCACAGAAATAACGATGAAAAATGATATAATCAGATTTGCCCTTAAGAAAAATCACAGATTATAGCACAGAGAATGGAACAGAGAAGACTAAGACTAGAAGATTCCAGATAGGAAACTTGCAATAATCTCAGTAAGAGATGACAGTAGCTTGAACTCAGATAATGGTGGTAGAGATAGAGAAAACTGGATAGATTCCAGATCTTTCTCCAGTTCCAACCTCTTTTCAGCCTCTAACAACCATATTTACAACTGCTTACTGGGCAACTTCATCTACAAGTCTCAAAGATGCTTACAATATATCCAAAACTTAAATTATTTATCATCTTTACTTGATTCTACCTATCAAAAGTTTATTCCTTCTCTAGGTCAGTTAATGGCAACATAATCTATCAGTTTCCTAAATTAGAAACTCTAGATCCAACTTGATTCCCTGACCTCTCTACACTCTTTAATTTCTATACCAATGTGGACTGTCCTATGGATTTTACCTCCAAAATTCATCACATATCCATCCCTTGCACACCATTCCAATTACTAGTAATCTAGTTCAGGATTTGATTTGCCAATTAAACTGCTGTGAGAATCTCCTACCAAAAGTCCTTCTTTGGTCCTAACCTCACTCAACTTTAGAATCATCCTTTTTAAAATTCATATCTGATCAGGTAATTCTCTTTAAATATCCTTTGATAGTGGTGTATCTATCAAGTCTATCAAGTCCAAAAATTCCACAACCTGGGCCCAATCTACTCCTCAGTTTAAACTGAAACAACATCATCATCAACAGAACAATTTTCTTGACACAATACATGATTTCAAAATTTTACTTTATTTACTCTACAAAATGTCATAAAACGATGCATACTACAATATTCATACACAAATACACTTCAAGTCAAAAAGCCAACTATTTGAATATAAAATTCCCCAAGTAACACTTTTTGCCATGAAAATTCTCCCCCTAAAATCCCATTTTTTAAAAAAAAACACACCAAAAAAACCCTACCAATATCACTACATGACTTATTCTTAATACTGTCTCCGACTATTCCAACCTCATGCTACCCTAGAAAAATATTGACTAGCTCGAGTTCTGTTACCTGAAGTCTTAATTTTGTATGATTATGAAGTTGACCAGTTAACACAATTGTAAGAGATAACATTTTCCCCACTCATTTCATGTCTTTTAGTTAATTCAGCTCTAAACACTAGAGCACAACTATGGACTACTGGACATGTAGAAAAATCAAAGCATTTCTTGTTTTGCAAAAAGATGTTGAAAAATTATAGAAAAAGAAACAAATCTAGAAAGAGGTTAAGATTTTACAAATAGAGAGTAGGCTTTAAAACTCATTCATTCAGTTAAATCCTCACATTTGAAGAGCAATTACTAGTGTTGGAATACCCTGTAATTATAAAATAAGACATGAATAGTAAATGAAGACAGAAGGACTTATTCCCATCAAGGAAATTAATCCAGGTAACTGTAGCTTACTCTTGAAAAGGCTAAAACTTTCTATACAATAAGTCACTTCTGAAAAATGTAATTCTGAAATTATATATTTTCATAACTTTTCAAATAGCATATTTGGAAAACAGGTAACCCTTTCTTGATAATTTAATTTTGCCCTTATAATCAATTACACTGTGCTACGACAGTGATACTTCCAGGTGCTACTGAAGAAAGTCAATTTGCTCCTAAAGAATTTGGAATTTTTGGTGATCATACTAGTTCTTTTACTAGTTTGTTATCAATATATTTTTAGAATTTCTCTCTTATCTCAGAGATACTATCAGCAGTCACTGTTCTATATTCCTGACTTTGGTACCCTCTATATCCCATTCTAATCTGATTCTTCTGAAACAAGTTAACTTTTATTTTATTTTATTTTTTATTAACATATAATGTATTATTTGCCCCAGGGTACATGTCTGTGAATCGTCGGGCTTTTATTACAAGTTAACTTTTATTGAGATATGATTAACATTTAACACTGTATTAGTTTCAGGTGTAGTAACTAATTCTTAGACTGTTTTGTATTTGACATAAGCATCTAAACACACATAATCTCATTTAATTCTCACAATCGGTATATGAGAATTATCCCTATTCCTATTTCATAGATGAGAAAATCAAGGCTCAGAAAGATTGAGTAATTTATCTAAGATAATAAGGCAGGTAAATAGCAAAAGTGATCCCAACTGTCAATCTCTTCTTCTTTCATCACCAAGTTAAGCTTGTTAAAAACAAATTAAATGAAAATAAGTAAATAAATAATAAAAACAAATTAAATTGGTCAAAAGTGGGGCCTATAAGAATGAGAAAAGAGTGATTCATATATGACCTCTGTATCTTTTTAGACATTCACAATATATATTAGTAAGTAAGTAATTAAAACAGCTTACTTTTCTCCTTTTTTGGTAGTTGAAGCTACGGGGGGGGGGAGGGAATCACGTCTACATAAAGAAAACACTACTTTATTTCAATTTCAAAAAACTATGTACAGTAACTAACAATTCAAAATAATAGTTCAAATCTGCAGTAAAACAAGGCTTTTGCATTTTCAGGAAAAAAGAATTTTTTTCTTCAGATTTGGAGGTACCCAAAGAGACTAAAGAATATCTGCATCGTGTCATAATTAGATTGCCTTCTACTTTTACCTTAACTGCCTCCCACTGCAAAAAGAGAGTTGCTGGAGGACCTAAAGGGTTAATCTAATATACTAGACAGCACCCAGGGAGAGTTATTTTCCCACCTGGTGGGAGTTGAGAAGACTAGGTCAGACACTTACTGGAATAATGCAAACCACAGGTTTAAAACAATACCACTGACATTTGGGTGGATAATTCTTTGTTATATGGGGAGGGTGGGAAGACACAGGATGTATCCTGTGCATTGTAAGTTTAGCAACATTGGCTAATGGCATCCCAACTTCAGTTGTGACAACAAAAAAACATTTCTAGACACTGCCAAATATCCCTTGGAGGGCAAGTTTACCCCTGTATGAGAACCATTAGTTTGGATATTAGGGCTGTGGATCTTTGAAAAAGGAGACTGACAACCAGCCTTGTTAATCTTAATTCTTTAAAATTAATTTTGTTTTCAAAATTTGAAGTTTTAAAAATAAGATGGTAACAGTACAAGAACATACCTAAATAACATACAGTATATGCCATCCTCCTTTAGATTAAAGCATTTTTAGAGATTTTTCCAAGATGGATTTCATCTATGTGGATACATTAGTCTCCTCACAATCCTCCATCCTCAATGGGATATGTCCAGTTCTTTTCCAACTCTGCTAGTAAAATGTCAATCACGTGCACACATAGGAGAACCTAACAATTCTAACTAGAAATCCCCATTTCTTGCCTCCATGGCCACACTGTGGTTCCTGAGCCACAATCCTAGAGATTCAAACTTCCACTCCAGAATTCTTCATATGGCTCCTGCCACCTTTTTGTGAATCAAGCAGGAAGTAAGCTGATGACCTTTAAGGTTTTCTCTAATCCTGATATCCTAATATTTGAGGGCAAAGATACTCAAACTTTTACTTGACTCCCAGCTAATGAGACCACCTCTTAAGACCACCGAAATCATTCATGCTAATTTTTTCTTTCTCCACACTTTAATCTATGCTGAATATAACCAAATAGAATTTCAGCTGTTTAGAACATGATTAGTAACACGACTGAACATCTGCTTATTCTCTGACTCAAAATATTTTAAACATGTAAGTTAATTTTAAAAGAAACATTTCAAAAAGCTATGAGTTGATACCATTTACATGCATGAATCACAATAGGAAAATATTAAGATGGAAAGTAGGTTAGTGGTTGCCTAGGTGGGGGGGGAATGGGGGAGTACTGTCAATGAACACGTTTCTTTTTGGGGTGAAGAAAATGTTCTACAATTAGACTATGATGGTTTCACAATTCTGTAAATATACCATAAATCATTTAATTTTACACTTTATTATTTTCTTAAGATTTTATTTATTTGACAGAGCTAGACACAGCAAGAAAGGGAACACAAGCAGGGGGAGCGGGAGAGGAAGAAGTAGGCTCCCCGCGGAGCAGGCAGCCAGATGCAGGGCTCCATCCCAGGATCCTGGGATCTCCAATTCAGCTCAGCGGAAGGCAGACACTTAAAGACTGAGCCATCCAGGCACCCCTAATTTTACATCTTTAAATGAATGTGCTTTACTCAAAGTTGTTTGTAAAAACTAAAAGCAGGAAAAAAGAATTTTAAATAACTTTCTTTGATAGGAAAAGGAATGTGATTAAGAACAAATTCTGCAAAGTTTGCCATTTCATGAGTTATGTAAGATTTGATTTTAATTCTGACATAAAAACTTAGTACCTATCCAGAAATAAATTTAAACTTTTCCAGAAAACATACAAAAAATTAATCTTTCCTAGCAAACTTTCAATAATTCAGAAACAATGAAAAACATTTCAGAAAGCCAAATGCTAGAAGAGCAAAACCTCCTCAAGACCAAAATATATCAGTAAAATCAAGAAAACATGAAAAGTCTTTCTAATTCTGTGATTCATTCTTTACAAAGAAAACCATTACAACATTTTTCATTTCTTTTTTAAAATGATCCTGTAATGTCTGTCTTGGTAATGTAAAAATTTTGAAGTTAACTGGGCATAATTTAAAAATAGCTCAATCACAGTAAAACTGTAAACATCTAATCCCCCAAACCACAACTATTAATCGCCCAAAATTTGCAATATATTGGTCATTTTTACCAAAACCTTTCATGAGCAATGATAACCACTATGAACCATCAAGTAATACCTACTTCTAGGAAATCAGACTCTGACTGCAATACAAATATAGACAAATCCCGTCATTCCATCTGTTCCACCAAAACTGCTTAGAAATCAAGGCTCTCAAAGTACTTTTCCAATTAGAACTCTCCAGATTTATGAAAGTCTACATGAAAGTCTATCAAAATCTGCAGTTTAAGTTACCACAATAACGCATTTCTCTGCATACTATATCGTATCATTTGCCTTGTCATTATTCACTATTAAGATTGCCCTGGGGTTTGACAAATCAGAAATCGAGCCAATTAAAAACAAAAAACAAAACAGTCCAAACAATTTAATTCTTCGAAAGTAAGGTGAACCTCACCCAATAAAAGCCAAAAAATAAAGCTGGCTAAAGTGAATTAAAACAAAACTTCCAATCCCGGGTCAGTAAAAATTATTTCTAAAATACCATCCTGAACTGTACACATGGACACACCAAGTGGTTAGTTATAACGGGTAGCCAAAAGTCCCCTTGTCAACGACGGGAGGGCAGGGAAGGCCTGCTTTTGTATGAACGCACACACGGAAAGAAGCAGAACTGAAGGAAATTAATTACCGAATTAATTATTGCGAGCTAAATTGTCAAACTGCAAAACACCGAGTTATTTAGGAGGTTGGCTTCCTTTTTTTTTCCTTAGTTAGAAAAACTATTTTTTTTTACATTTAAATTATTCCAGTAGGCTCAAAAGCGGGTTAAGGGCTCGGCTGGAAAAAGAAAGGGAAAGTTTGGGGGCGGCATCTAGGGAGGGTGGTGGAAGTTCCAAAGCCCGGATCCCAGAGAGGGGCGAGACGGGGGACAGCGGCGTTTTCGGCCGCCGCCTGGAGCTGGGGAGAACAGCTGCGGGCCCTGATCCCAGAGCCCTACCGAAAAGGAAGAGGCGGCGGCCGAGAGGAGAATGGAAGCTTCAGCGCCCGTCAGTTGTGACCGAAACTCTGTCCGCTTCGGGCCGGGCAGGAGACACAGGGGGTGGGGTCTCGGGCTCTCTCTCCACCGGAGGTCGGGGGCGAGGGTGGGCCGCGAAGCGCTGGGGGCCGGTTGGGGCCGGCCCAACACCTACCTGCGGGTCCCGGGCAGCCGCCCCAGAGCGAGGCCTAGTGCATCGCCGCCGCCTCCAGCCCTCCACGTCGCGCCGAGGCTGCTCCGCGGCCGCCGCCGCCCGGAGCCCCGCCGGGCCCGAGCCCGGCTTCCCGCCCCCGCCCCGCGCCGGCTGGCTCGTCGGCCGGGGGAGCACAGGGCCGCCCTCCCGAGCCCAGCTCCGCTCGCGGGTGAGAGGCGGCAGCGGCGGCTCCCTCACGTCTCTCCCGGGTGTCCTGTCAGCCAGCAGTTTCCCCCGGGTCCGCAGCGCCGCCTCCGCCGCTGCTGCCACCGCCTCTCCCACATCCCCGGCCTCCAGAGGAGCCGCCGCCGCCGCCGCCGCGCCGCGACCACTACCCCTAGCGCTCCTGCTCCCTGCTCCACTGCTTCCCCTCACCCCGCCGGCCCCGCTCGGCCCGGCTAGGTCCGGGAAACAGTGCTGGAGGCCGCCGCGAGGCCGCCGCAGCCCCCAGCCCACAATCCACCGCGCGCCTCTGCCGGGGCGGGAGAGCCGCGGCCCGGGCCGGGGGGAGCGCTCGCCGCCTCGGGAGAGGGGCCAGGGCGCGGACGCCACGGGCGCAGCCGGCGTTCCCCGGGAGCGGGAGATAACCCCGCGCGGCTCCTTTGCGCCTCCTCTGATAATCCTACACGCAAAGACCGAAACCCACGCTGAACTCTACTTTTCCCCACGACCCTTCCCCCACTCGAGTTGTTCTCAGGCGCACCCAGAGGCCGCCTTCCGCCTGCCCTGGGACTGTCCCGCGGTTCCCCAGCGGAGCCTTTGCCCACCCCCCAGACCAACCGACTCCAAACGTCCCTGAACCCACCCGGGACCTACTAAAGCAAATACTTCCACAACATTCCACCTCTCCTTTCGCCCCTTCAAAGTGAATGCTGTTCAGAGTTTCCTAAATAAATGTCCCTTGAAAGGTTAAAGGTCATCCTCTCCCCAACAACCCACTGGACTCTCAGAACAGTGCATTGTCTCTCTGTTGATGCCTTCCTCCACCGAGTCGTTCTTTTAAGTTTTCCCCTAATTCCAGACCTTCCTACCATCTATCACACTATTATGGCACGTAAACCGGTTATTTTTGCTCTTGAACTGAGATACTTGAAGTGTTGGTGTATTAATACCTTCTCACTGTGATCGTTTTTTGTTTTGTTTTGTTTTTTTATTATTTTTTATTAATGTATAATGTATTATTTGCCCCAGGGTCTCACTGTGATTGTTAACAGTAATAAAATTCAGCCTGGTGTCTGAGGGTTTGCAATTTTAATTCAACAAAAGAGCAATCTGCAAAAAGGGAAATGTCTAGAATATTTTTAAAAAGAGAAAAAAAGGGCTATCAATCATTTGTGCTTATGTCTTACTTTTAGGAGGATTTCTTTCAATTTTTAAATTATTCCTTGCCTAAAAATATCCACCAAAGTTTCAGGCATTTGTAAACTAGTCTGTTTTAACAAATCAAAAGTGAAAATGTAGCTCTTACAGTTGGGGATTTAAAAAAAAAAGTTGATTCAAGTTTCATTTCCAAGAAGTCACTTCAAAAACTGCAAACACAACTTTGTGAAATATTTTACCCACCAAAGAGCTAAAGTTGGGGGAAGGGAGGACAAAAGAGAAAGATGCAACAAAAATAGTTGAGAGGAAATTCTTACCTTATGTTTTTCTAAATTCAATCCATTCTCTACGATTTTATAAGGAGAGAAAGAATATCAACCCCCAATATGAAATAAATTTAACTACAAAGTAATAAAGAAATCCTTCTAAATCCCTGTCCTCAAATAAGACCAGATGAGTTTTTATTATGAAAATATTAAGGAAAGCTTCACCAATTTTATCCAAGGCCAGAAAGGAAAACAATTTCAATTTAAGTCTAGAATTGATTTATAGATTATACTAAGAAAAGTATTAGCAATAGCAATTTCCCATATTTTTGGGGTTTTTTTAAAAGATTTTATTTATTTATTTAACAGAGAGAGTAGGCAGAGAGGCAGGAAGAGAGAGGGGGGGAAGCAGGCTCCCCCCTGAGAGGCCGATTTGGGGCTCCATCCCAGGACCCTGAGATCAGGACCTGAGCCCTAGCAGAGGCTTTAATCCACTGAGCCACCCAGGCGCCCCAATTTCCCATATTTTGAACCTGATTCAGGAAGTCAACAATAGTTCAAAAGCTGTCTTAAACATGGCATTTTGGCCTTTTAAAAAATATTTGTGTTAATAACTCACCTTGTTCCAAAAAAATTCCAGGTTGCTCTAGTTGGCACTTGAATTAAATAATAACTGTGAGATATTTCCTAGACACTAGAACAAGACAGACTGGTTTGCTTTCCTCATCATCCATCTGTAGATAACATGCCATAGGAAGAAACGTTTAATTCTTACAGGGATTTAACAAGGTGTTTACTTTTACTTTGCCACAGAACAATCGTGAATCTAAACAGAAAAGTAAACACTGTGGTGATAAAGTTTGCGAAAAAGAAAACAAAACAAAACCCTGTTATCTGGACAAGTAATTAAAGTTAAATAAATTTCAAATTAATATGTTCATTTGTTATCTCTTGAATCACTTCATTAGTTTGATTCATTAGATTGATTCATTAGATTGATTTCATTGAGTCAATCATTAGAAAAGCCAAACCACAAATAAATGTGCATTGATCCGTTATTAGTGTTCATTTCCAGAAAACACAGATGATGGAAAATTAAGAAAAACTGATAGAAATCATGATTACCCTCAAAAGAAGCAAATATGAAGAAGAAATCAGCAACCATATTACTAACACTATATTTGGCGTAGTATCTATTAAACTTATTAAGAATTACGAATGGTTATATATTTGTGTATATATTTGTGTATTCTATAGAAGATCTATGCTTATATTTACTATGCTTATATTCTATAATAGAATACACAAATCTATTCAATCAATGAACACCATCTTTAATGACTTGTTTGACAGAAACTGTACATTCACGTGCCAATATAAATACAGAACGGAAAGGGGGCACTGGTAGAAGAAACAATCAGAAAAATTTTGCAATTTAGTTAGACGTAAACATTAACCTATCTTTTTTCCCACTATAGCAAACCTTAAATCTACCCACTCAAGTCCTCTAACCTACTTTATAGTTAAATATGTATAATTATATCATGTGTTTAGTATAAATTACCCTTGATAAGCAAAATATACCTGCATTCATGAACCGAAAGTATTACACTGATAGTAGTTTCATCACAGTTTCCTTTTTTGATCCAATGCCATGAATTATTTTATCCATCATATTTAAGCTATTTAAAAATGTTGCAGTGCTTAGAAATCACACTTTATAACAATATTATTGGAACCCGAAACTATGTTTTGCTATGTCTTCATATCTATGTAGGATTATCTTAATGTAGGAAACTTTCTAGTTTACTTTGAATATGGTGTAAGATGTTAAAACTATATGTGGATATAAGCACCACTAGAAATTTTATATTTCATGTGATAATAATACACTCAATAATTGTTGGGAGTAATATAAAAGTTTTTGACATATCATCATCTGGATCTCCTAAATCAGTTGCCTGATTACATTGGAAACAATTATTAGCAAAATTCCTTTTCTTGCTGTTGTAGGACTGAGAGCCCTAACTTCTTGCTAGCTGGAGGCTCCCTTCAGCTGCTAGAGGCCACCTGCAGTTCATTGTCACGGTTGATTTTCTCAATATGTCCCACTTCCTTCATCAAACCAGAGAAGACTGTCTCTAAACTCTAAAGTGAGTTGGCTAGCAAGAAAGAGTGATACTCTACCAACTTTGCCACGTTCCATTGTTTAAAAGCAAGTCACAAGGTTTGCCCACACTCAAGTAGATTACACAAAGATGTAAGTACCAGGAGGCTACCCTAGAATCTGTCTACCACCTGCAGTGATTAATTCCACAGGTTTTGGAATTCAGCCGACCCTGGGTTTTCAGCTCAGCTTTTGACACTTTAGCTATGTGAGTTTGATCTGTTTCTAGTCTTTTACTTCTTCATCTCCCAAGCAAGAGTAATAACCTCTTCACATTTTACTTCTCTCTCATGTAAAGTGAGGATAATAATAGAGTTGTTGTAAGGATTAAATAAGCATTTTAATACTTTGACCAGTAACATGAAAAGCTCAATAAGCACTGTTACTTTTCTTCCTTTCCTCTTCTCTCTTTTTAGTTTGATCTTGGTCTAATAGAAGTCCCATTGGCATTTCTACTTTCAACTGCTACTTGTTTAGCTTGTATCCAGTGTGTGTGTGTGTCTGTGTCTGTGTGTCTGTGTGTACCTGTATCTAGGGCCATGCAAAACCAACTTTAGTATCAATAGGACTGAATTGCAAGTGTTATTGCCAACTTGAACTTGGCAAAATTTTTAATGATAAATCCATGACATTACAAAGATAATTATTAGACATAGAGTCTTTGAAAGTTTAGAGAACTTTGTTGGGATTGGCTTTTTTCTCCCTCGGAATGTTCAATATGCATATGGTACAAAAGGACATGTTGTGGCATAGTAGTATTCATGAGCCCTGGGTTGGCATCCTAGCTCTGTCACTTTCTGTCTGAATAACCTCAGGCATGGTAAGCCCTCTAAAGCTCAGTTCTTTATGGGAATAAGGATAGTACCCACTTTATAGGTGTGTTGTAAGGATTACATTTAAAGTGCACTTAAATAGTATAACTTAGTACCTGCTCATAGTCAATACTTAAAAATGTTAACTATCATACTCATTATTATACTCTTCATTGTCTCATTATTTTTAGGAAAGCTGTGTGAATGAAAATCACAGAACAGGAAGCAGCAAGACATGGCTTTGAATGAGGCGAGGAGGTGAGCCATGAGAAACCACAAGACCTCAAAAATCCTCATAACTATATATATATATGCACATATACATATACAAATAAGATAAGTGATGACAAGGCATGAAAATTTGCAAGTCAGAAACTGGGCAAATAGGAACTCGGGGCCAAAGTAAGACTGAATTCTCAATCAAGCTGTAAGCAATACAATATAAGAGAAAAGCACATGAAACAGGTAATTCTTACCTCATACATGAAGACTTTTTTATACTTCCACCTGGAACAGGAGTCAACCACACAGCATATCTAGTCCAGCATTTTGAATAGGAAACACATGAGTCTTGTTACTATTGTGAGGATAATTTTTTATTATTGTCGATAATATTTTATTGATATATTATTTATTGATATATTTATAGATATATTATTTATAATTATATTTATAAATTATAATAATTTATTATCAATAATAAAAATCGTTGTTGAATAGATTAGAGGAATATAGCAATCAGAAATACGGGCATATCCTGACAAATGTAAAATTATTTTCAAATTGGACCATTCCCCCAGAGGAGAATTGTATATATATCCCATTTTATTAGTCCCATTGTCATATTTTTATTATTGCTTTTTATAGTATTCAGTTTTTCTATTGTTTCATTTGGTTCTTTTATCTTTAGAGGTCTTGTCTAACAAACTAAGTTATAAATATTTCCAGAACAGAATTTTCTGTTGGTGCTGCTTTTGTACTTTAAAAACTATTCCTGCAATGGGACGCCTGGGTGGCTCAGTCAGTTAAGTGTCTGCTTTTGGCTCAGGTCATGATCCTGGGGTCCTGGGATCAAGTCCCACATCGGGCTCAGCAGGGAGTCTGCTTCTCCCTCTGCCCGCTGCTCCCTCTGCTTAGATAGATAGATAGATGATAGATGATAGATAGATGAATAGATAGATGATAGATAGATAGATAGATAGATAGATAGATAGATAGATAGATAAAATCTTTTTTAAAAAAAATAAATAAAATAGAAACTATTCCTGCAAGGGGCACCTGGGTGGCTTAGTTCATTGAGTGTCTAACTCTTGATTTCATCTTAGGTCATGGCCTCAGGGTTTTGAGATCAAGCCTCGCCTGGGGTTCACACGAGGCATGGAGCCTGCTTAAGATTCTCTCTCTCCTCTCTATCTGCCCCTTCTCCCTCAAAAAAGCAAAAACAAAAACAAAAACCTTTCCCTGCAGAATCTGTGACAATATGCTATATAACAGACTTTAAGCAAATGTTTGTTGAATTAGAAAAATGAATGTGAGTTACTTCCTCTTGGCTGATGGTATTTGGTGTAATGAACCTGCATTCGTGAAATTAATGGATGACCTTAAAATCATACTTGACTCATATCCCATATCTACTAGGTCAGCAAATCCTATTATTTCTACCTTCAAAATATATCTTGACTAAATGTTTTTTCTCACTCACATTGCATCTACCCTGGTTCAAGCAATCTTGTTCACAGGGCCCCCTAGCTACACTCTGCACCACTCATTACAGGAAGCACCATTCAGAAACTGTGGGGTGAATAATAATTCTTGGAGTTCTGTAATGTTTAGTACAATGATCCTACCTGCCTGCATTTTGCAAAAGTCTCCTAGCCTTTGTCCCTTTGTCCCTCGCCAGCCTCTTCATGACATAATAGCTTGATCCTTTAAAACAGGTCAGATCATGTCATTCTTCTGCTTAAAATTCTCCAGTGGTTCTGTCTCATTCACAGTGAAAGACAAAGTCCTTACAAGCTCCTGGATGATATCATCCCAATCTTCCCTCTCTGACTTTATCTCCTCCTGCTCTCTCCATGTCTTACACTCCTCTAGTCATATTGGGCTCCTCCAGGGACATGCCAGGCATGCTCCTGCCTCAGAGCATTGGTACTTGCTCTTCCCTCTGCCTGGAATGCTTTTCCCCCAGATGACCAAATCTAACCCTCTCACTTCCTTCAAGTCTTTATTCAAATTTTACCTTCTCAAGGAGACATTCCATGACATCCATATTTCTCATTGCAACACCATGCCCGAGATGCTTTTCTACCTTCATTTTCTACTTAGTCTTTATTATCATCTAACCCCCCTCCTACATTTTATTTATTTCTTTTCTGTCTTTCTCCCACAGGAATGTAAACGTCATGAGGGCAGACAGTTTTGTCTCTTTTGTTGACCATCTTACCCCCCAACACCTGGAACAGTGCCTGGTGCAAGTTGAGAGCTCAATAAATACTTGTTGACATAATGAATGGAAGATATAGACATAACTTATATAAACATAAACCACTTTTTCTATACACTAAGCAGAATCAATAACCAATTAGCCTAATGTCTCAAAACAACTTTCCATGATATGTTATAGGGCTCAAGATTTTTGTAAGCCACATTAATTTGTTAGATTTATGATAAAGGTGATAGTCTTAGTTTATTTTATAATTGGAGTATTTTAAGTAATAACTATAGGAAATTAATTTTAGAAAATGCAGTTCTATAATGAAATAGAACTATAAGGACAGATGGTTAAAGATTTATTAGGGGAAAACCATTCATTTAAAAACTCTCTAAGAAAAGGAGAAATTTCATTTAAAATTTTTCTGGGAAAATCATGGGCAATTTAAAAGCCATGTATATTTCCAGAGAAACAGAAACCATAGTTGGCCTCTCAAGAACCACCTTCTAGGGGCACGTGGGTGGTTCAGTTGTTACGCGTCTGCCTTCGGCTCAGGTCATGATCCCAGGGTCCTGGAATCAAGCCCTGCATTGGGCTCCCTGCTTGGCAGGAAGCCTGCTTCTCCCTCTCCCACTCCCCCTGCTTGTGTTCCCGCTCTTGCTGTGTCTCTCTCTGTCAAATAAACAAACAAACAAATAAAATCTTTAACAAAACAAAACAAAAACATCTTCTACATCGAGTGGTTTGTGTCTAACATCAGCCATCACAGAAACTCTTAAGCAGCAGGAACACAAATTCTTACACCACTATGTAATGTTTATTTATTTGTTTGTTTATTTATTTACTATTTATTTATTTTGAGAGAGCCCGCGAGCATGCCCATGCACCAATGAGCAGGGGAGGGAGGGGCAAAGACAGAGAGACAGAGACAGAGAGACGGAGAGAGAGAATCACAAGCAGGCTTTTAAATAGAGGGGGACAAATCAAATATTTTACAAGCAAAATAAACAGAGAGAGGAAAAAAATCCGGGCACCCTGAAACTAGGACAATTTCACAATATAATCCAAAGTAAAAGAGCAACCTAAGGGGTGTCTGGGTGGCTCAGTCAATTAAATGTCTGGCTCTTGGTTTCTGCTCAGATCATGATCTCATGGGACGTGAGATTGTGCCATATGTCAGGCTCCTCACTCAGCAGGGAGTCTGCTTGAGATTCTCTCTCCCTCTTTCTCTACCTCTCTCCCTCCTTGACTCATGCTCGCTCTCTCTCTCTCTCTTTCTCTCTCCATCTCTCTCTCAAATAAATAAATCTTTTTGAGAAATCAACATAACACTGGATTGCAATTATATAATGGACTTTCCTTGGATTCCAAAATGTATTAGAATGGCCATTTAATTCTCATGCCACTCTCTGGTATTTTTGGTTCCCATTCTACCAGAAAGTAAAATATATGTGTTTTCTCACCTTATTCATGTCTATGAATTGTTAATAAAAAGTTCTCAATCAGAATCTGATTTCAATCTAGAATTCTTATTTTCAAAAATCTAACTTTAATTCAGAACAGTATTTTTCCCTTCCATGCTTTTAAGGTTCTATATAAAACAAAAATAATAAACTCAAAGAAGGAAAACATAGTTGAAATAAAAGATTTTTGGAACAGAAGAGACCGCTCATTTGACAGACAAGGAAATGGAGGTCCAAAGGGCTGAAACAGATAATGGTTTTGTGGTGGCAACTGATTTCAAATCAGAAGCCAGGTTTAAAGGACTTCCAGTCCCATATTCTTTGTCCCACAGTATTCTGAGAACACTACAGCAATAAATTACCATAAAAGTGAAAAATTATGTTAACTGGAATTGCTTATTATTTGAATCCAAAACATATCATATTCCCTCTCTTACAAAGTGATAGCTTTCTCTAAAGTATGAAATATGGAGGTTCTCATTACTTTAAAAAAAATCTTGTACAAAAGATTTTGCTTGGTAACAATCATTTAATAACTTAGGAAATAATCAATATAGATCAATTTATTATTTTAAGTACTCATTACTAGTTCACAAATCTAAAAGACAGTTCTCATATTTGGTTGAAAGAATGCAGTATCTTAGACAATGTATAGTTTATTTTTGTGTAGTCCTCCTTTATAAATATGCAAAAGCTATTTCCATTCTTCTAAGTTTATCCTAACTTTACTTTGCAGTTCAGTATACACAGCAAAAGAAATGGTAAAGTGAGCATAAAGGACACATTTACAAAACCTAAGTATTTTTGTGTCTTATTACAAATTGAAAGTCTGACTACTGACAGTTTTTTTCCTATAGATCCCTATAACAAGCATATATTAAATCACTGAGCAAACAAAAAGCTTGTATAAATGTCTTTGTCATGATGATTACAGTGGCTTACTGATGCGTGCCAGTGAGTGCTGCTTTGATCCCAGATGGTCAGCATATCTCTCTGGTAAATGGCATCGAGGGGGAAATTGCTCTCCTCTCTGGGTGATTCTCTTTTTTTTTTTTTTAGATTTTTATTTATTTATTTATTTGACAGAGAGAGAAATCACAAGTAGGCAGAGAGGCAGGCAGAGAGAGGGGGAAGCAGGCTCTCCGCTAAGCGGAGAGCCTGATGTGGGGCTCGATCCCAGGACCCTGAGATCATGACCTGAGCTGAAGGCAGAGGCTTAACCCACTGAGGCACCCAGGCGCCCCTCTCTGGGTGATTCTTTACTGCCTGCCTGGGCTGCCTGCATTTTGCCTCAGTATGTTAGAGGCTACCTTGGTTACTCATTACTTGCCCCAGAATGAGGTAACTTTTTTGTCAAAATCATAATTCCTTTTAATGGTGGACCCAATAGTCTGATTCTGAATCTCTTACCATAATGAAGAGGTGGGCGCATGGGTGGCTCAGTTGGTTAAGTGTCTGCCTTCAGCTCAGATCATGATCTCTGGTTCCTGGGATGGAGCCCAACATTAGGGTCCCTGCTCAGTGGGGAGTCTGATTCTCCTTCTTCCTCTGCCCTTTTCCCTTGTTCATTCTTATTCTCTCTCTCTCAAATAAATAAATAAATAAATAAATAAATAAATAAATAAATAAATAAAATCTTTTTTAAAAATTTAAATTAAAAAATTAAAAAGTGGTATAATGAAGAGGTAGGAAAAATATTTCTATACCAATACTCTCTAACCCCCGCACCCATCTCCATTCTCAAGTAGACATTCCAGATATCCATTCACAATCAATGAATATTTATCAAGGATGCTTTTGGGTCCTAGATGCTAGTCTAAAGCAAGACTGATTCAGTTCATGCTTTCATAGCACTGACATTCTGGGCTAGGGTGGAAAGGGAGTATATAAGAGAGACATAAATAAAGCAAATAATTATGGGAATTGTTCAACAAGGGTTGAAATATGTGTCAAGGAAAGGTAAAAGAAGCTATGAGAGCCTGTAAAAGTGAGTGTAATTTAATATTAGGTGAACAGAGAGTTGTTGCCCAAGGAAGCAGGATTTAAAGTGAAAAATGAATAGGAGTTGGCCAGAGAAGGGGCATAATTGTCATGTAGAGTCCCAGGTAGAAACAGCCAGCAGAAAGAAGGCACAAAGAAGCTAGGTTAACAGAGAAAAGGTCAATATGGCTGGCATGCAATGAGACAAAAGTAGAACAAAGCCAGATCATAGAGGGAGTCATAGGTCATGTTGGAGTTTAAGTTTTATTGCAAGCTATGATGAGGCTTTGAGTAAGGAGATGACACAAGCATGGTTTCAAAAACGTCAGTTTAACCACTCTGTGGAGAATGAGTTTCTGGAGGTAACCAAGAGAAGGTGGCATGAGCAGCTGGAAGGTATCTCTAATGGACTGAATGTTTGTGTCCCTCTGCCCCCAATTCATATGTTGAAGACTTAACCCCCAATGTGATAGTATTTGGAGGTAAGACCTTTAGGTAAAAATTAGGTTTGGATGAGATCATGAGGTGAAGCCCCCATGATGGGATTAGTGTTCTTATAAGAAGAAGAAAGAGGTCACTCTCTCGCTACCAGGTGAGGACACAGTAAGAAGGCAGCAGTCTGGAGGCCAGAAGAAGGTTCTCCCCAGGAACTGAATCTGCTGGCAGCTTGATCTTGGACTTCCCAAATTCCATAATTGCAAGAAACAAATGTCTGTGTTTTGAGCTACTCAGTTTATTGACCGTGTTACAGCAGCCCGAGCTGACTAAGATAGCGTTCAAGTGGTCCAGGTATTAGGCTAAGGTGGTAGTGCTAAAGATAAAGAACAGTAGACAGTTTGAGAGGTATCCTAGGAGACATAATTGAAAGTACTCAGTGATTGGTTGGACATAAGGGCTAAGAAATAGGTAGATGTCAGGGATGATTCTTAGGTTTCTGACATGAACAACTGGGGGGATGGTGGAAACATTTATTGAGGTAGGAAACATAGGAGGACAAAAAGATTTGTCACCATAAGTTCAGTAATTGATGTGTCCAACTAGGGGTGTCTATGTAATAGCTACCTGGAAATATCAAGGAGACATATAGATGGGTCAGGAACTCAGATGAGAGGTCTGAAAATATAAATTCAAAGATTGTCAACATGTAGTTAATAATTGAAAGTTCGGATGTATATGAGATCTCTGAAAGTATAGAGAGGAGAAGAAAAGAGAAAGGAAAGGAAGGAAAAAGGAGGAAAGGAAAAAGGGAGTATACTAGCCATAGAGCCATACAATAAGCACATATCAGCATATATCAAATGAATGAGCAAGCAAAACATTTGTGGAAATAGCTTTGTCTTTATGATTAAACTAGCTCACTGATGTGTGTCAGTTAGTGCTACTTCAATTCCAGGTGGTCATGATATTTCTCTGGTAAACCAGACTACATTCTGAGAGGAGGAAAACCAACAAGGGAGGCTAGAAAAAGGAGCCAGAGAAATAACAAGAAAGTCAGGAGACTATAGGGTCACAGAAACAAAGGAAGTAATTTTTTTTTTTTTTGAAAAAGCAAGGAGTGATCAATTATAGCAAATAAGGTGTGCTGTCCATTAGATTTGGCAGCATGAAGGCCACTACTGATCCTGGCAAGATAAGTTTGGTAGATGGTGGCATTGGAAGCAGATTGTGATGAGTTGAGGACTGTTAATACAGAGAAAAACAAAAGATGCTAGAAGCTTAGTTGTTAAAAAAAAAAGAAAAAAGAAAAAAGGAAGGGTAGATGAAGTGGTAGATAGAAGTGGATGTGAGGGAGGACTGTCTTAATATGGTAGATAAATGAACATGTTTAAATTCCCATAAGTGCTCTTCCAAAAAAAAATTAATTCCTCTGAGCATGATAATGGTTTTTCTCTCGAATATTTATTTGCTCATGTTATTCTGTGGATCAGGAGATCTAATATAATTTAAAATTTAGGTTGATTTTAACAAAAAGAATCTAGCTTGGGGTGAAAAAAGGAGGGAATAAATTGTTGCTATTTATTGCCATCATGTCATTAAAAAGTCCATGATTAAGGATGACTTAAGACATGGTGAGATTTAGGGGCACCTGGGTGGCTCAGTGGGTTAAGCCTCTGTGTTGGGCTAAGGTTGTGATCTCAGGGTTCTGGGACCAAGCCCCACATCAGGCTCTCTGCTCAGCAGGGAGCGAGCCTGCTTCCCCCTCTCCCTCTGGCTGCCTCTCTGTCTATTTGTGATCTCTTTCTCTCTGTCAAATAAATAAATTAAAATCTTAAAAAAAAAAAAGAAAAAGACATGGTGAAATTTAGAGGCTCAAATGATCAAGCATAAACTAATCCCCAACCCCCAGCTTTGCTGTCATTCATTTATTTATTTAAAAATATTTATTGAGGGTGCCTGAGTGGCTCAGTGGGTTAAAGCCTCTGTCTTTGGCTCAGGTCATGATCTCAGAGTCCTGGGATCAAGCCCCGCATCAGGCTCTCTGCTCAGCAGGGAGCCTGCTTCTCCTTCTCTCTCTGCCTGCCTCTCTGCCTACTTATGATCTCTCTGTCAAATAAATAAATAAAATCTTTAAAAAAAATATTTATTGAAAAGCTACTATGTCTCATACTCTATTTTAAACACTGGAATTACAGTGTTTACTATACAGTGATACAGAAGATGAGCAAGCCCACCTTCACTACTTCTTTTTAGCACTGTGCTGGACATTCTAGCCCATGCAATAAGTTAAGAAAAGTAAATTTTAATAATATAAAAGTTGGGAAGAAGTAAAATAGATAATATAACTGTATATCATGGAGATCTCAATGAATGTATAGATATATTAGTAGAATTAGTTAACCATTAAGGCTGCTGAATACAAAATGTGGTAGGCAGAATTTTAAGTTGTCCCCCAAGATTTCAGCCCCCCAGTGTAAATGCCCTATATAATTCCATCCCTTTAAGTGTGGATTGACTTGTGAATATGATGAGATTTCACTTGCATGATTAGGTTATGATGTATGGCAAAGGTGAAGGAACTTTGCAGATATAATTAAGATCAGTTGAACCTGAGTTAATTAAAAGGGAGATAATTCTGATGGCCTTACTTAATCAGTTAAGTTCTTTTAAAAGAGGGTTTAGAGGTCAAAGATGTCATGAATCAGAGATATTTGAAGCAAAAGAAATGGTCTCCTGCTTTAAAGAACCAAAATGTCATATTTCAGAGAGCGCTACATGACAGGAAATTGCAGTGGCCTCTTGGAGCTAAAAGTGGTGGGTAGATGATAGCCAGCCAGTATGAAAGCGGAACCTTAGTCCTACAACTACAAGGAACTGAATTGCAATAATAATCAGTAAGCTTGCAAGAGGACCCTCCTCCTGAAATAAGATTGTAGACCCGAAAGGCCCCTTGATTTTAGCCTAAAGAAAGATCTAACTAATATCTAGACTACTGCCTCATTTAAACTGTAAGATAATGAACTTGTTTTCTAAGATGTTTTAAAATTTATGATAGTTTCTTATGCAGCAATAGAAAACCAATATAATAAGTCACTATACAAAAATTCAATAGTTTTTTTATATAAGTAACAAGCAAAATTTTAAAAGAAATATTACCACTTACAATTGCACAAAAATATCAAATACCTAGAATAAATCTAATAAAAGACTGCAAGACCCACCCATAAATGCACAGAAATGCACAGAAATTTAGAGAACTTTATTGAGAAAAATTGAAGTGAAAAATCCTGGTGTGCTTTGTTTTCTGCTAAATTGCAAGCTTCTTCAATGATCAGGTTTCAAGTTTCACTGTAGCAACTGATTCAGTGTGATTATTTAACCCGCAAAAATGAAAAGAATATAAAGAATATAAAAGGACATGATTGAAGTACTGAAAATTGCAATTACTGAGGGCACATGAAAATTGGTTCATCCTTTTTATCTGGTTGAATGATACAGGAATGAGAGAATTTATCTTTTTTTATTTTTTGGAATGAGAGAATTTAAAATGAAGTTTAATATTAATGGAAATACCAGAGAAATAAGTGATTTCATGCAGCACTTTTAAAGAGGCACTATTCACAATGGCAAAAGGGAGGCATGGAGAAAAAGACTGGAATAAGATGTATTTTTTTTTTAACTGAGTAATCACACATATTAGCACTGAATGACAAACTCAACAAAATCAAGTTTCCAGTAATTAGAACACAAGAACTTGTAGGCAAACACTGGAGAGCCTGCTGGAAGGACAGAATAATAGCTATTATAATAAGATTGGCAACAAATTAGCGTCGTGAGCAAGGCGGTCAATATGACAAGTCTGTTCACATAAAGATGATGAAGGTGATAGCTAGTGTGTTCACAGCTATTTCCTGTATTTATGGGGTGGGGAATAAAGCTCTGAGGTTTGTTTTGTTTTGTTTTTCTCTGTTCCTTGGTCTACCTTCCCTGGCCCCTTCCAATTCTCCCTACACCCAACTGGACATATTCAAATTCCAGAAGTGATCTCTGATCTCCCTACTATGTAAAAGCAAGCAACCCTTCATCCCTCTTCCATACCTCAGGCCACACTGTCATTTTTGCTTTGTAATATGGTATATAGTATGTGGTTTGTTTCCCCTACTACGCCTGAAGCATAAGATTCATGATTTATCTCTGTATTTTCTACATTATCATTTATTTCTTACATATAGTAAGCAACCAACAAATATCTGTAAATAATTATGTGTTTCACGAACAAGATAGTAGGGATGAAGTTGCATTGATGTAATTTTGTCTTATCTAGATTGTCTTTGACCAATATCTCATCTTTGCAAAGGGTAAAGATGCAATTCTTATGACTCCATAGGCTAAGAATTACCAGTGCTCAGACAGCATACAATAGATACACCCCAAAATCTTCACATGAATTGATTTTTTACATTTAATTATATTTTAATGCCCTAGGAGTCTTGCTATCTGGAGGAACCATGTATAGGATCCTCTTGAAATACTTAGTTCCTCCTAATTTAAATATTTTGTTATGATTTTAAAACAAAGGGATAGTTTAAAAATTTAAAATATTTATTTACACACAATAAAAGTCACTATTTTGGTGCATAGCGTTGTAAATTTTGACAAATGCATAATCACATGATCAAGAGACAGAACAGTGCCATCATTCAGAAAATCCTCTCATGCTGTCCCTTTGTTAGCCCATCCCCTCACCCCAAATCCTTGGCAACTACCAATCTATTCTCTGTTCCTATAGTTTTGCCTTTTCCAGAATGTCATATAAATGGAATCAGAAAATAACATAGCCTTTTGAGTCTGGCATATTTCACTTAGCATAAAGCATTTTCATCCATATTGTTGATGTATCAATAGTTCATTTAATTGCTGAGTTGTATTCCATAGTATAGAAGTACTACAGTTGGGCGCCTGGGTGGCTCAGTCGTTAAGCGTCTGCCTTCGGCCCAGGTCAGATCCCGGGGGCCTGGGATCGAGCCCCGCATCGGGCTCTCTGCTCTGCAGGAAGCCTGCTTCTCCCGCTACCATTCCCTCTGCTTGTGTTCCCTC